>CM068299.1:59911814-60110879 GCA_034768395.1 Linum lewisii
CTCTAGCACATGCCCTATGCAACCACATAAGAAGAAAATCTCATGTATCTTCTCGTATTTTACCTTGATGTCCTGGTCGTTGGAGTCAGAGAGGTTGAACTCCTCAAAGTGACTTTCGCAAACACGCACCATTGGACTCCATCTCACTGGGTTGACTCAGGCTAAATAGATGGATATGAACTCGAAAAAGGTGTTGGAGATTCTCTTAACACCTCCTCGATCATTCTTGTATTGCAACATAAAATACACGAAGTTGATCAATAACGGAATCTCATCAAAGTTCAGATGCTCCAGCTTGCTCGTCTTGTTTCATTTCGTCAGGCTAAGTGATGGACGCGTTTTCACGAGCATGTAGTCAAATAACTATCAAGCACTAAGCAAGATAGATCGTATTTCACAGGTCTCTTCTAATCGTCTACTCAAATATGATGGCAGTTTACTCAGGATAAAACAAGTTGCGCGTGGTGTGAGTTCCACTACTTCTAGACTATAAAGTAGGAAATAAGAAATGAAAACAGAAAACAGTTGAAAGATTGGTTGACTTAGCAAGACGACAGACAAGCTTAGAATTCGAATCCCCCTAAGATCACCAGAACATTGGCGATCACAAGACCAACGGCTTTCAATCCCGAATCATTCAGTTCTCAGACACCACCATAACTCCTGACCCTTAGGTTTAAGACTGGCGAACGTTCTCTCTATCCGATCTAACTCTCAAGATTAATTGACCGCCCGTGTGTTCGCTTCTGCAACGGAAAACTAACTGGCACGATTACTAGTGATTAATGAGTTACTCTAGCAGTGGATTAACCCTAACTGGTTCCTACAAAGAGAAATTGTTCCACCGAACAGGGTAACTATTGATTTGGTGTTTTGAAGTGAGGCGAACGTTCGCTACTATCCTCAGTTTAACTAGAATCTTAACTAGGTGATCAAGCTAGAAAAGAAACACAAAACAATTAAGAACAAACCAAACATGCAAGAGAAACTGATTGAAACTGGATTTAACTACCGCTGATCCGTGACCGCTTTAAAGCCCCGAGTCACTTAGAGTTCATCTAATCTAAACTCTATGAGTTTAGCTACTCATATTCAAAACAAAAGAATCAAAGACAAACAAAGAATACATCTTCAACCAGGAAGAACAGAGAAAAACTGTAAAACCTAATTTCAGATGAATCTGTGAAGCTTCAATCTCCTGGATCTTCAACTCCTAGCACCGACTCCGAGATGGAAGGATGGCGTCACGATCTCTTCCCGGCTCCTTGAACTCTCTAAACTCTCTCTCGAACTTTTTAAGTCTGGAAATTAATCCACGGAATAGGTATATTTCTCTATGGCTGCCTGTTTAGTATTTATAGGGTTTAGGATTTCAGCCGAAAAAGGGATTAGTTTTCGGCGAAAACTCCCAAGTTTTCGCCGAAGACTTCAGTGGAAACTTTGGCTGGATTCTCCTGTCTTCGACTGTGAATTTCTTGCATTAGTTTTCGGCGAAGACTTTAGACTTCTCGCCGAAAACTTTAGTTACAACCAGGACAATGATTTCTTCTGGCTTGATTGATTTATGGATTGATCTCGGGTCATCCTTTGAGGTTCCTTTGCTTCCCGAGCTCATCCTTGACTACGTATTTGACTACAAAAACCTGTGCATTCTAAAAAACACTAGAAAATCATCAAATAGACCCATAACGGGACAAAGTAACCAAAACGGCATGAATTAGAGCATTTAGGTGAAAACATGCTAAATCACCATAAAACCCGAGATTCAAGCAAGGAAATGTAGGTTAAATGAGGCTGATAAACACGTAAAATCGAGTGACATCACTAAGCAGGGAATTAGAGATCACATAGGGTTGGTTCTCCCAGTCCCAGGAAAATGTCCTTCGTTCTCGCTATGCGGGGTGAACACGAAAGATATAGGTTTTCTTGCAATCTTCTAGACATCAATGTCTCCATGCTGTGTTGGTTGATCCAATGACTACCTCATATGACATTTCCTTTCTACAAATACACTTGCCCACCAGCAGGTAACGACCATTACTCTCCCGATGAGTTAGTTGGTCAGATCTTAACCTTGTACTTCTTTTCGTCAATCGACGTTTCTTCACATATCAGACAAAATCCACCACAGTTGTATCAAACATTTCGACATTCTAGTGTACCAAACCGAGTAAACCAACACCCCCACCCAATATTTTTTGCTATGTAATGGGAATTGAATATTAGGTTATGGTTTCCACCCACCACCGTCCCACCTATTGTAGTGTAGGCCATCTCCCATCATTCTAGTACTAACTTATATCCGTCCCCAATCACCTAACTATATTTAATTCAAAACTGACACATTAATTAAGGTGACGCACCTTAATCTCTAAGATTATATTAATTATTATATTAATCATATTAAGCATATCTTTTTTAATTGCATTACACAATCTTATTACTTTTGATTCAAGGGAATAAAGCGTAATAAGATAACTCTAAGCACACCGAATCATCGTTATATTTATATATGACGTGTGCCAATCATCAGCTAATTGTCCAAGTAATGAACTTGGTTTCCCAAATAGATTTGTACTATGGTTTAAGTATATGCATATTGAGAGATGAATAATTACAAGTGTTTCGATTACTTTGAATATCTTCGATAAGTTTTGCGAGTTAGATGCATTTAAAGTTTATTGGTTAGAAAACGAGATTTGGAGGCGACAAACTAAATCTGTTTAATTTTTGTTAGGTGGCTACATGTATTTTTTGTAGACCTAGATGAACGACAAATATATGTTATCAATACAGCACTCGTGCTATTCAACTTAGGAGTCATGTTTTTTGCATTTTTTTCCGAGAAAAAACAGGGTTATGAGCTGAAAACTTATGCCCTTTCTATTTTATTTAACGATATGTGATTTCCAACGTTTTTCTCATTGTTTGTAAAACTTGAACAGTGTTCTTCTTCCACTAATTTCGTCTTAGGGAGATTTTATGGTGAGAAATCATAGAAATTTCTTATTTAACAAATCGAATCTGGACCGTTGGATTCATATCTTTAATCAAATGTATCAAAGGGTATATTAGTAAATGTATAATAATAAAAAATAACCACCCACCTCCCCACTTTCCACGTTTCATGGTTCTTACGATTATTTGATTTACTTTATATTTTTCACATTTTATCTTTTCTTTTATTAATAATTATTCAATGTGATGGTATCATTGATCACGTAGTTGTACCATTCGTTAGTATATTGTACTTTTGTATATTATGTGATGGTACCATTCATTATGAAATTGTACCATTCATGTATTTTTACGAATGGTACAATCTAACATCGAATTGTACAATTACAGTATACATTGGAATTCTACCATTTATGTTGGACATGCATTAATAAGGGTGTGTTATTATTTTAATTATTGAAAAGTATAGTTTTTGCATATTTTAAGTGGTATGATCACAATGTTATGTGTGTACCATTCGTGTTAAATTGTACCATTTATAAATAAATGAATGGTACAATTTAATAACTGAATGGTACTATAGCCATTTCTTATATAAGAAATTTCATCTATTTCTCACCATACATAATCCGTTCGTCTTACTCTTTACATGCACCTCCCTCGTCTGTTCTCTCACTCAAATCCCAACTCTTCCACCAGCGATCTCGTGTCACTATCCTTTCAACTCGATGTCACCTGTTTTCCCATCACCGACTACGACCTCTTATTTTCTCATATTTGTTCAATTTGGTAAAAAAAAAATCTATAAACATCTACAAATCTGAAAATTTGGACCTAGCATATCGTTCATCCATTTATACCCATTGCTCGATAAGTAATGTATCATTACATGTCTTGTGAAGCTAGAAATCAATTAGTTTACCAATTTTTGATTTGATTACTAAGCAGGATTCTTGAGCTGAAGAACCCTATTTTTTTAAAAACAAACTAATAATTAAACTAAAGGTTTCATGATGAAATTAGATAAACATAGTATATTTTGAAATCATATAAAAATCACAACATGACTAAAAATTCATCCATATGTAATATACCATATAACACACAAATCACAATATCAAAATATCATCAAAATCTATTTGTTTAATGCATCAATCAATAATTCAAATTTTGATATAAAAAAGACTATAGTCAAACTTTATAATAATTTTTTTTTCGATGAATAATTAGCTTTTTATTCACCAGATTAATCGATTAAGGAAAACCCCTTAATCGAAACATACACCCAACCAAGAATCAACTCAAACTCAAAACTTTATAATAAATTTCTTTATACGATAATATGAATTAAATCATGAGCGGAAATGCATTATATTTTGCGCCAAAATATTCACTTTTTTTTTTTTTTTGACAATCCAAAAATATTCACATTGCCGACCAATTTCTCGGCTTCTTCCGTAGCCGATAATCTGGTAACGCCATGAGCATCTCCCCAGCTTCATTCATCGTCTCAAATCCAAAACCATATGCTTATGAACTCAGTACCACTCCACAGCTCTCAGCTCCCAAATCTCTCCCAAAGAAACCCGATCCTGCAATTTCACTTCTCCAGCTCTGCTTCAATCTCCGGGAGCTACAGCAAGTCCACACACTCCTACTCAAGACTTCCCTCATCAGAGAGAAGCACGCCTTCGGCCGCCTCCTTTCGTCTTTCGCCTCACTCCATGACGAATCCGGTCTTACTCACGCTCAGAAGCTCTTCGATCACGCAGACATTCCCAGGAACTCGTTCATGTACAACACCTTGATGAGAGCGCACTCCACCCGCGGCGAATTTAGAAGGGCGTTCGTTGCTTACTCAGCCATGGTTTCTGAGGACGAACCGAGTGTCTGTCCAGATGATTTTACTTTCACTTTCGTGTTCTCCGCTTGTGCCAAGTTTAACGGCGTGTCGGAAGGGAAGCAGGCTCATGGACAAATGGTGAAATGTCCGGTGGAGTTTGGGGTTCATTCGTGGAATTCGTTGATGGATTTCTACGTTAAGATTGGCGAGCCGGGAGATGTAGTGCGTCGATTGTTTGATGGAATCGAGTGCCCCGATGTGGTCTCGTGGAATTGTTTGATTGATGGGTATGTGAAATCAGGGGACTTGGAAACTGCAAGGGAACTGTTCGATGAAATGCCTCAAAGAGATGTTGTGTCCTGGACGACGATGCTTGGTGCGTATGTCAATGCTGGGTTGCTTACCGATGCGTCTGACTTGTTCGATGAAATGCCTGAGAGGAACTTGTTCTCTTGGACTGCTATGATCAATGGGTACATACAGATGGGTTGTTACAGTAAAGCTCTGGATGTTCTGAAAGAGATCCAATCGGCCAAGCTTCGTTTGGACGAGGTCGCTATAACAAGTCTACTATCAGCTTGTGCAGGATTGGGGCATTGGAACAAGGCTGCTGGCTGCACATGTATGTCGATAAACACAACATCAAGGTCGATTCGCATCTATCCACGGCTTTGATTGACATGTACAGCAAATGCGGGAGAATCGACATGGCTAGAAAAGTTTTCAAACAAACAGTTGACAAGAAGGTGTCAGTGTGGAACTCCGTGTTGGGAGGATTGGGGACACATTCATATGGGGAGGAAGCTGTTAAGCTCTTTGAAAAGATGACAGGGAAATGTGGAGTGGATCCAAATGAGATAACCTATATCAATGTCTTAGCTGCGTGTAATCATTCCGGTTTAGTACACGACGGGTTTCGAATCTTTAACAGGTTGTTGAAGGATCACAGGCTGCAGCCATCGATCGAGCATTACGTGTGTGTGGCGGGTTTACTAGGTCGTGCAGGGTTGTTGCAGGATGCATTTGGAATTATTAATAACATGCCAATGAAAGCTGATGGGGCTATCTGGAGAGCCCTCCTTAGCGGCTGTAGATCGCACTGGAATGTGAAGCTTGTGGAGGAAATCGAGACGGTTTTGATGGAGACTGAGCCGTCGAATCATATGAACTATGTGCTGGTTTCAAATGCCTATGCCATTGTTAATAGATGGGAAGCAGTTGGGAAGCTGAGGAAGGAGATGAAGGTTAAAGGGTTGACGAAGACTCCTGGATGCAGCTCGATTGTGGTGAATGGTGCTGTCCATGAGTTTATGGCTGGAAACAACTCGAAGAATCGGACCAAACCAGTTTCGAAGTTGTTGTGTGCATTGGCTAATCACATGAAGGATGATGGGTTTCGAGATCTCTAGCTTCTTCTTTGTTGTAATTGGCTTGTAGATTAACATCTTTCGTCCTATACTTTATATTATTCTTAGCTCCCAAAACAGCCTTGTACTTGTAAAAAATTACATTTCCGTCATGTATATATCGAGAAATTTCAAGAATCGTCCTTCTGTTAGGGTTTCGTCCATTTTATGTCAACCATACACAATCCATACACCACCTTACTTTTGTTGCTACGTATGCACCCGACCGACCTTTTAGTAACCCTAATTCGAAAACCTTTTTTGCTAATTAAACCTGTACTCCTCGTGACTAGATTTCAAAACTGTATGGTACTTGATAAATAAATTCATTAAAAGACCAAAATCTGTTAAACAAAGCCAGTTATGGGATTACATATGCAGCCAGATTCAACCATAGAGTGCACGCCATGGCTCCGCACTCTCCTTTGATGTCTTCATTGGGTTCCAAGAAACCTCATCCTTCAAGTAGCACAACCCTGTGCTGTTTCCCAAAAGATCCCCGATTTGGTGAAGTGCCTGCCAAGTAACCACCACAAAAGACGGTCAAGTTTAACATAGAGTTTAGGGTTTAGGGTTTTGTTATACAGCAATTGATACCTCAATCTCATCCCCGGAACCTTGGTGCCCTCCTAGGCCGAAGATGACACAAGTTGACAGCTTCAGCACACGAGCCAGCTGAAGGTAGCAGGCCAAAGGCTCGTAATGGATGTGTAAAGAAGACGGTAGTGTTTGTGTCCTGCTCGTGATAGCCTGAGCAATGTCAGTTTCGGGTCCGGATTGGATGCTGTAGAGCTTAACCTGACCCTTAGGAGGGGCTTTTGTCTCCCACTTTAACTTTGATGCTCCAGTGAATGGAAAGATGAACGTTGGTAGGGTTGACGATGATGCTCTAACTATGTGAGCTAGAACTTCATTTAAGGCGCAGGCCAACATTGGTGGCTCATATTTCTCCAGAAGAAGCAAGGATACCTTCACAGATAAGACATTCCCAACACTAAGAAATCAACATCACAGATGAAATAGTCCTACCATGTTGGTCAAACCAGATCATGCATATCAAATCAGTACTGTCTTAAACAATACTCCAGGAGTCCAGGGCGAGCAGTTTCTACTGCATACTATAAACACCAGAGATCGTTCCTGGACAAGTGAGTCTACAATTAAGAGAAATGGCCGGCCAACTACAGTTGGAGAGTTTTGCTCCATAATCCTAAACTTCATAAGAAATCCTACTGCTCCTGCAGATTCTAGGCGACAAGTTTGGTAAGGGTTGATCTGGCCTGATCTTAAACTAGGTGTTCTTCAACATCAATACATGGTTTTGGACAAATTGGAGTCTATGATTCAACTATAAAAATTGATAGATGAAGCTCGGAGAAGAAGCAAATTCAACTCCGAGAAGACGAAGAAGAGAGCTTTCAGTGTACGATCTACGGTTTCCTATATACAAAGCTTTAAAACCCTAGCATTCGAAGTCCATGTTATTGGTGTCAAGTTCCTAATAAGATTAATATCCTACGAGAGGCCACAATGAATCCCTTATGCTCTAAAGGTAAATCTGTTTCTCAATTTACGTTCATGAATGATAGTTTCAGATGGTTGAACAACGGATACAAACAGAAAAATCAAGCATACAGCTTATACGGATCCAATTAGGGCAAAATGAATCACTCTAGTACCTGGAGATTCCCTTGACTGTCGACGAAATGAACTAAATCGCCGCAAGCTTTCCTATCCTTCACTCCGTAACTGTCGAGCGGCAACTCGAATGAATCTTCTCTGCAGAAGAAAAGGTAAACTAAAAAGTGAACCATGTATCGGAGCCGGAGAAGAACAGAGAGAAACGAGAAATTGAAGGGACATACAGCTTTTGGAAACCGGAGCTAGGGTTAGCAGCGAGACCCTTAGCTATTGCTGAAGAGAAGCCATCGTTATCCTTGAACAGGAAAATAGTTTGTGGAGCTAATTTCATCATCTTTCTTCTAAATCGCCTCCTCAGTCGCCGGCTTGGGAGCTCTTGAATGACGGAAGCAGCAAGGAAGCTTGGGGCGGTGGTGAAATGGTTTCCAGTTGGTTAACCGGATCGGTTAACCGATCAATAGCTTAAGCGAAACGGTTAACATGTGATTCATTTGAGATGAATTCTTCAATGTTATTGACGTAATTTATGAACTAATTATTCAGTCTTCTTTAAACTCAATACTAATACACCCTAACTTTTATTCATGATTAAACTAGTTTTATACATATTAAGCTGATTAAACTAGTTTTATACATATTAAGCTGGTCATAATGAAACAAGGAAGATATCGTAGTATTAATATGCTCAATACAATGAAAACCAATAGGAAAAAAACTTTTATTAATTAATGAGATGGTCTACAACATGATTATTCTCTCGATACACATATATAAGACATCGTTCAAGCGGCAAGGAAGCTTAGAGGCCTTGGTAAAATGGTCATGTGCGGACTAATTGTATTGGTTAACTGATTAACAATGGTTAAGACAAAACATTTAACTATTAAATGCATACAATGCCATAATTAACCATTTATGAACTAAGAAAAGTCCAATATTGTTGGTAATGTTATTCATGAATCAATCATAGCTAGTTGTTTGGGGCTATTTGTTAAGTTGACAAAATAGAGGAGGCAAAGTGTTATTTTCCCTTAATAAAATCACAAGTGATTGTGATTGTAGATTGTAGATTGACATAGTTTTTCGAGTTTCTTTTTGGCCTAATACCATTGTACAGCATAAATTATTGGCTTATTACGAGTCTATACGTAACCTTTTCATAATTTCAATTATGTCACGAAAAATGGCATGCCGTCAGTTTTCGCTGAAAATCATCCTACGTAGCTAACGGAGTTACTGACTATATCTAGTAGCTTAACGGAGTTAGCTGACTATGTCTAAAATGTAGATGCCACATCATTTTAATTGATTTAAAAAAAAAATTATTCTCTCCTCCTTCCCCAACCACCACCACACCACACCAGCCTTCTCTCTCTTTCCCGTACCATCGCGGCTGTCGCCTCTCTTTCTCTCTCTCCTCCTTCCGTCCGCCGGCCAAGGTCACCAATCTAGCGGCCATAGAGCTGCTAAGATGCGATTCGTCGTGCTTCAGATCGCGGCTGTCGTCTCTCTTTCTCTCTCTCCTCCTTTCCTTCCCAATCTAGCGGCCATGGAGCTGCTAAGATGCGATTCGTTGTGCTTCAGATCCGGCGTCCGTCTGAGCTCTCCGCTTCGGGATTCGAAATCAACGGCCTATTAGACGCCACCGCCGCTGCTGCGGGGAAGAATCTGGAGGAGAAGACGGCTAAGCTTCGTCGCACGAAGAGTGACCACACAGATATGACATCTACTGATAATGAAAAGGCCTCTACGAGGAGATACGCCGGGATTTCGATCTGAATCGGAGGAGGAGGTGGTGGAGGATCACTCGTGAGCTCGTCTGTTGTCCCTGGGAAGAAACAGAATACCAAATCGAGAGATCACGAGGATGCGATGGGCGGAAATGGCAGTATGGTGAACGGTGGATCTCAGTGCTCCGATGTTGGGCCATCTGCTTCGGTGGTGGTCGCGACGATTGCGAAGGGGCTGATTAAGACGTCTGGAGGAGGAAACCATGCGGATGCTGGGAGCTCGATGCTGGAGGATTGGACGGAGAACGGCAGCGTTGAAGGGATGAGGACGAAGCTTGAGAGGTGGAGGACGGAGTTGCCGCCGATCTACGATACGAATGTTAAGAAGATGCACCAGAGGAGGAAATCGGAAGGGACGAGGCTGTTCTCTTGCTTTGGAAACGCTTGCGGTTGCGAGATTACGATCACCTGCAGAGGAGGGAAGAAGAAGAAGGACGTCAACGAGATTACAGTCAGGACGTCGGCTGCTAGTGTGGTGGCTGTTGGGGAACATGGGAAAGGAGAGAGATTTTTTTTTTTTAAAATTCAGTTAGAATGATGTGGCATCCATGTCACACACCACATAAGATTTTGGACACAGTCAGCTAACTCCGTCAAGCCATGTAGGATGATTTTCAGCGAAAACTTGACGGCATGCCATTTTCGTAAATAGGTTCAGAAGGTCGTGACATAATTGAAATTATGAAAAGGTTATGCATAATGATACAAACTCGTAATAAGCCAATATTTATGCTGTACAATGGTATTAGGCCTTTCTTTTTAGTCCTTGTAGTTGGCTGAGTTCTCAACTTTGCTCCTTCTCTGTTATAATTTTGCAAAGTTGCAAAAATCATGCTTCTTTGATGAATAAAATTTAATCTATTCATAACAAAATTTGTGCTATAAACTACAGTTCTACGTAATGCATAATGTTACATCCCTTCAAGTCTTCTCTCACTGCTGCATCTACCTGCAAAAGACTCTCATGGAACTCAAAGAACCTCCCCAGAAAAGAAGTCCTATTAAAAAAAAAACGACACACTCTGCAGAATGGTACTGGCTGGATGACACTAACAAATAAGCGTTGCCCTGAGTATGCTACGACGGTCTACGATTCACTTTACGATATGAACCCTTTTACCCTTCCGTCGAGAATGGGAGCTTCTACTGGGTCTCTTTGCTTTCTTGCTGCAACCACACCATCAAACCGTATTAAGGAGAAATTTTCAAAATAGCATACTTATGAGAAAGAAAAGGCTTTTTTTCATCTGATCCATCAGTGTTCTGGAAACCAACCGGAAAATGGTCGACCAAACTCTCGGTGCGACAAGTATCGGCAGGGCCAACGAAGCTGATGCCTACAAACAAGAGTTACAAGCATCAGTCAGATGTGTCTAACGAACTAATAACATACTTATAGAGTCGGCTTCGACGGTCATTTGTCGTATTTTACATACCGCAAACCAGACCAGTTCTTTAGTTGCGAGCAGCTTCGTCAGCTTGTGTCTTTCCAGGGTATCTTGAATAGTTCCTTGTACCTTTGAAGAAGTATGGATAATGTCACTCACACTAAGCGATAGAGAGATCATCTGACAATCAAATACAGCGATAAAATTACATTGACCCTAAACCTGATTATGATATGTAGTTGCGGACTCTAGGAACTTCCCATAAGCGCGAACTGCTTTCTTTGTGTATGGTTTAATGACCACCTTAATTCGGTTAACATGTGGTTCAGTGATTGTCGCAATCTGATCAATATATGGCTTACAGAATTTCTTAGCTTCCTGCGATAGCAGTAACTGTTTTAGAGAGAACAACTAACAACAAACAATAAACGAAATCTATGTATTTTGAAAACATACCTGAAAGTAGGGATCAACTATCTCTTGTACTCTAATTAGGTGAGCATTTATTGCAGTCTTTGAGGTAACATAAAATTCCACTGTTTTTGCAGTTACTGACCGGACATGTGGTTCAACCCGAGTAGTTACAACTACTAACGACTGTGGACAATTACAAGTATTTCATTTCAGTATAGCATGATTATAATACAATAGCTTTAAGACATATATCTCAGTTTCAATATGAAACTCAGGTGCTCTCTTAAGCAAAGGACAAAAAATTTCATCCACAAAGCATTTTCAAGTACGTTACGAGAAGCAATGGGAATGCACTAAAAACTTACAGTTTTTACTGTCTCCAGGTGTGGTTCAGCCCACTTTGCAGCCATTGCCTTCTTCTCCTGGGCCTAAATAAGAATTCAAAATGTAATGTTCAAACGCAAAAAGCAACTCACTTGGTCAGAGACTTCACTGAAATCAAAGAAAGCAAATGCTTACCTTTTGATACACCAAGTCCACAGCTGGCTGGCCGTGATCAGTCCAATGTTTATTTACCCAACGCTGGAAAAGGAAAAACCTTGTTATATTCCATAGCATGTCAAGTACATGAAGAAGCCTCCATTGATATAATTACAAACTTAAACAACTCTGTCTCGAAATAGATCACACAATCTTTATGCAGACTCTCCAACATTGTTATTTTCATTTGTATGAATCAGCTTTGACTTATTTAACTTCCATAAACCTTACTGATTTCACAGTTGTGTAGGCAATATATTACCTGAAAACGAATTAATTGTACACCAAGCCATGGAGGGAGCCAAGCGCCATGAACCTAATCAGGCCCCACATGTTTAATCAGTACCGGTAGCAATAATAACATTATTCCATACAACTTTTTTTTTGGTTAAGGAATTCCATACAACTTATGTGCTAAGAGTTTATGACACACAGTACGTACATGAGCCAGACAGTCAATCTCAAGATACAGGTAAATATATCTACCCTAGAAATTGTATAACTTCAAAGCAAACTATCATCTACTCTAAAGCATTAAGCTAAATCAGACACTTGAATTGTGATGTAGTGCATGAACACTCTTTCTTTGGCTCATCTAGGAAAGAAGAAGAGGTATCATTCACTAAGGTACATACTGGAAAGGAGCAGTCACCATTCAAACTTATAGCACTCATCTTTATTACATATGCTTAATGCTTTAATCACATTAGCTGAGCAATGGAAAGGAGGTAGTAGAATTATATTATAAACCCAATAAGAGTTTGAGATTAGTAAAGCTTTGCTTCTATTTGAGTATCTTTCCTTTTGCGATGTTCTTAGGGAGAAGCAACACAAGATAATAATAGGTCTGCATGATGACCTGGCTTTATCAAGGTTGTTGAATACCAACTTCACTAGTTTTTAAAGAAAGTAAACTACCCATTACCTCGTTTAACTCTTTTGTTCTCAAGGTAACCTCTAGCCTTGCCTTCATCATTTCTTCCTGGAAAATGGAAACATAAGGAAGTAAGAAACTATTGGAAAGACTAAAACATCACAAAGTTTGTTGTCCGAGATAAATACCTCAGCAACTTTAAGAGCACGCTCTGTTTTTTCAATTTTGCTCTTTTGCTCATTGCTGATCTTTTGAAGCTGCATATCAAATCATTTCCAGCAACAGTAATATTAGTTAATAGATACATAACACCGAGTAGAGAAAATCTACAAAAAGTACTGTTCTGTAAGGAATATACTTTTGTGAAAGGATGAACAAACAACTAAAACAACTCCTATTAAACAAAGAAAGGAAGCTAATAATAATCCTAATAAGACTACTACTCCTAATGTCCTACGTTGTAATCCTTATAACACCTGCAGTTCCATATACAACTAAATTATTCTGTTACCAAACAAATCAATCATGCAACATAAGCTCCTATATCCCTTAGATGGACATATGGATTACTGATTCAAAATCAAAAGGAACAAGCCCACTTGTCAGCTACGTCGAAAGGAAGAATTAAATGCAGCAAAACAGGAGGAGCAGAAAACTTAAGATGAATAGAAAGTACTGAATAAGGAACTTACATCCTTCAGTTTTGAGTTCACATCATCAACCTTCAAATCAGCTTCACTTGCCTTAGTTTGGAGGGCCTCTTTCTCTGCATTTTGAGCCTCGAAATTTTCTTTAAGTTTATCAAGCTGCAATAAGGACGGAAAGATTCAGAAAATGAAACAATAATTTCATGAAATGTAATATTTGGTTTTCAACATTCATCAGAACCTTCTTCTCTAACTCAAAAGCCCTAGCATTGGCCATGTTCAGCTCCTCAGGAGAATCGAGCTTCCCCTTTTTCTGTATAATAACAGAAGAGCAAGCTTATGATGCATTGCCAGAGGAACAAAACATAGCAGAAAGTCCATTCTATTCCATGCTTGCATACCTGAAGGGATGAAACTTCATTCTGCAACGATGTAATTCTATCAGCCTTCTCTTTTATGGATTTCTCCTTCTCAGCTAATTGATCGTCTTTCGCCTTCAATTCCAGTGTTTTCTTATCAATCTGCGAGACTTTACACCATCCAAAATAATCAAAGTCAAAAAGAGAACGTTAATTATGAATAATTCGCCCTCCAGGCCTCTACACAGGTCGTAGAATATGAATTTATATGAAAGAATTTTACAACGTCAGAAACTAAACACTAACGACTCCCATTCCAGTCCTGCAAGTTGCAGTACAAGTCAGGATTGAATCAGTGTAGAATAAATCACAGAAGACTAACCGAGATCGTAGATCTTGGACGTCAATAGATCCAGTTCGATGTTCAGAGCGGAGGAGTCGAGGTCCTTAGATCCAAAGATTTTACTCGGCGGCGCATCCACATTGCCATCGCTACTGACCGAAGCGTCCACCCAAGGAGCAGAAATAACTAGGGCGAGGAAGAGCGGGAAAACCAGGAAGTTAGCGGCCTCCATGAACCGCCGTCACCGGAATTCGATATTGCGAAGAAGAAAGAAAGGACTCTGCTCCAGTTAGAAGAGAAGAGAAGAGGAGCAAGTTGTGCGTTTGATCGAATCGGTTTATTACCAACCAAACAATGTGTCAGAAACCAGGAGCTCAACAATATATATATAGATGGTCAGAACTTGCTCTTCTCATATAGAAGCTGTAGAAACTCAAACCACATGCTCAGGCAGGTCACTGAATTAATTGAACCATAGGTTAAGGTTTATCGAGTTAGGATTTCATTACATTCAAAATCACTTAAAATGAATAAATTGATACCTAATATAAAGATCTTGATATCTAATAATATTGTTATGGACTTATGGTATATAATCCATATCCAAGTAAATCAATGATTTTGAAATACATTTTTGAAATGTGGGGTTTGATTGATGGAATTGGATTTAGAAAATGGGTTTCAATTTCCTGGCCCATTGTGAATCGTAGTGTAATTATTTGGGCCAATTTCTGGTGGGCCGTGAATTGAAACCTAATTCCCCGACCCAATTCTATCAACCAAATGATCTAACACAGTATCCCGACCATGTACCCAAAATTTGGCCCCGACCCAATTGTTGAAATATGGTCCCAACCGAATACCTAAATTCGAGTTTAGCTTATATTTAAGAATTTTACCTCTCTAGAAAAGATTTGTACCATCTTTGTCGTTTCATAATTGTTTTTGTCTAGTTTATTTTTTTTTAAAGAAAGCAATATCAATATCAACTTTAGGTTGCATGTGCAATTGTGCATAAAAGCAATATCAACATTAGGTTGCATTGCATTTATTGACCTCTCTTCCTTTTCCTTTACATGTAAACAACCTACTAGGTGGCATGAAAAAATGAAATGTGATTTGACGTAGAAATTATTCACATTTTTTCATGGTGCTCAAGAGTGCTTTCTAAAAATCTCAATTTTTTTTCGATACAAATGAAATTATCAAATTCTCTATAAAATTGAATCAATGAGTGCACAATTTTCTTCCTCAGTTTCCTTGTTTAACCCTCTTCTATAATAAAGAGTTAATGTAGTATCCCATGTTCGGTTCAACCTTTTGCTTGGGGTCAGTATTTGAGTGGACCGAAACAGGGACACAACGACCATTGCTAATGGTGTAATGACCGTTGAGGTGATCTAGGTAACGGGCGTTACGTGTGCGGTAACGGACGTCATAAGAGTGTTGATAACGATCGTTACAGAAGGGATAACGGTCGTTATGCTAGGTCGCAGACGATTTATTATTTAAGGCTCAGACGTGTTCTTTTTGGAGGAAGGGTTTTTAGGTTTCATTCGAAAAAGGTGGAAGGATGAAGAAGGGAGCAGGAAGGGTTCGTCAACCCGCTCGGGATTAAGGGATCGGGATCCCAGGAAGGAGGGTCAGCTTGGTGATTTTGCTTCAATTTCTCTACTCAACATCTCCATCGGGTCTTGATCTCTTATCTTCTCTACCCTTCTTGTTGAGCGAGGTTGCCTTGGAATCAGAATTCTGAATTCTGGAAGAGCATATCGAGTAGGACTCCGTTGGATTAAGGTGAGGGTTTTACTGTTATGTTTCCTCAAGCTCGAGGGTTCATTCCGCTTAAGGGGTTCAGGGCTTCGCTATGGGATTTGGTGCTTCTTTCTTTGTGCTTTGTCCTTGTGACTGGTATTCGGTTCTAGCCACCAGTTGGCTAGATGGGATAAGGGATACATGTAACTGATGGTTAATTTTGATATCGGTTCTAGTTAAGGTTAGAGGCTGGGATAGGAGATAGTTGGGGATTACTGTCCCGCCATTACTAGGCTAGTACAAGATTTCAGTGTTGGTGGCCCACCCCTAGATTGCGGAATCCCCTAGGTAACGACAAGGTAAAGGTTCTGGTGGTTCGTATATTAACGACCATCCAGGGTGGTCCTTCATAGCCGGGTAGTCCTTTGTGACCGGGATTTACTGGAATTATAAGCTAAGGCTTGACACTTCTAATAGTTGACTTAATGCCATATTCAAATTAAGACCCTAGTTTTTGCCTTCCGACTTGGAGTCAGTTATGCGCTTCAAACATCTCATAGAAAAATAACCTTTCATGCTAGCTCGAAGCTAAACCATTATTTAGGCCTATTTGATTTGCACATGTGTTTCTAATATGACTTTACCACACCCTGAAAATCTCCCAAATTTTTATTAGAACAACGAGTTTAGTATTATTACTCAAATATTTGAAACTTACAATATGAAAATATAGAAGACACTTATAACTATATATACCCATCTACGCACCCCAGTGATTAGATCACGCTCGATCGACTCATGTTTAAAGTAGTTGTGTTATTCACTGAGAACATTTTTTTCCCACTTGTTATTTATAGGCGAGTGCTCTGTTACAAAACAAAGTTAGGTAACCACAGTATTACAACCCCAAAACTTAGATGACCACCAATACTTTTAACCCATTTACAAACATCGAGAACAAATGAAACCAACCCAATACCCCTAACCATCTCAAAGAACAAGACCCCAAATCAAATCAGAGTACCATTTCCACAATTTCCCCTATCTTTTTGGCTTGAGAACAGTTCCTTACTATATTTTTCAACATATAAATTACTAACACAAGGAGCAAAATCCGTATAATAAATGAATTTTGGGGGATATTTCCTGTAATTTTTCACTAGAGAATATAAAAACATGAACAAATGTGAAGGAAAATGCCATAAGTGAATTAAAGTTGAATATTAAGAGTTAATAAAAATGATGGGTGAGGATCTTGAAGTGGAGGCCAGAGACGCCGCCGTCCGGGAGGTGGCTAAACTGTTACCTCTGCCGGAGCTCTTGCAGTCGATTGCTTCCATTAAAGCTGATTATATTTCACGTCAACAGGTCCTCTTTTCTCAAATACTTTTTTTTCTAATTGGTTTATTCTCGACGTGTAATTTTGTTTGTTTGTGTATTTTATGTAAAACGAGTAATCTGTGTCCTGTCCCGAATGTTTCTTTTTTGAGACGGAACACGTAAACATGAATACAAACATGTTTGTTTTCAACATGTAACCATTTTGTTTGGGGTAGTTTGGAGGTAATGCGTATTCATGTCTTATCCAACGGGTATTCATTTTACTAATCAGGGACATAATACGATTAGAGATTTGATTAATAAATGAGGTTGATTATCAATTTGATACATGAATGAGTTAAGTGAGACTGAATACTCATTTGATACGGAACAGACATTCATGCCGCTGGATTTCTAGTACTCATAAGCTATTGCACATTAATGTTGGTTCTTTTTATATGTGTATATTTATAGGCAAATGATGCGCAACTTAGTACAATGGTTGCAGAGCAGGTACTATTAATGATCGTCACTATATATTTGGTAAAATTTTCTTAATGAAAATGTGGCTTTTGAATACAATAACGTTTTGTTATGAATTTGTTAGGTTGAACAAGCACAATCTGGGTTGGCCTCACTTTCGGCGTCTCAGACCACAATAAACCAGCTTCGTGACAACTTTGTTGGGATTGAAAAGTAAGTAAGCTGGTGAGCTAGCTAGATATTAATTATATTTGTTTGATTTAATTATAATATGATCAATTAATTAATTAATTAATCAGGCTTTGTCAAGAGTGTCAAACCCTAATTGACAACCATGATCAGATAAAGCTCCTTAGCAATGCAAGGAATAACCTCAATACAACATTAAAGGTTCGTTTCATAGTTCTTTTTATATCTTGATTCAAAATAGTTTGAAAATTTCGTTAGAAATGAATCACTTATCTGGAAAACATTTCGGTGAAGCAGCATAATCGCTAGACTAATACGTGGCAGCCTGCTATTGGTTGGATGAATTAATGTGGAAAAATTATACCTTTAGTACATAATTATATTTTGATTGCAATGTTCACCCCTACAAAGTGAATATGTTAATTTTATCCAGATTCTCAAACTCCGTCTACTTTAACTCAATCTACTTAAAAAATCATTTTATATTTGTAAACCCGATGTCTGGATGAAACTATTCTTCGTCCACGGTGATTCAATTGAGTTATAAGGAACTGCTTTGGTTCCATTGTTCTATGGTAGTCGATAGTTTATGCTTTTCGAATACTTTAGTGTTCATTTAAATTTGGGTCAAATACTTAAAACGTCCCGAAACTATGGGGCGTGTTACATACTCATCCTAAAACTTTAATTCATTATAAAGTGGTCTTGTTACTATGAAATGAGTTACAGAGTAGTCCTAATGATGTCATCAGTGTACTTTTCAAGCCATTTTGCCACGTCAACATTGACATGTATCGAAAATATAATTTAAAATTCATCTTAAATTGATTCAAATTTAAAATTAAATCAATCCGACTCACTAGATTTAGTTTTGAACCAAATTTTATAAGTTTGATGAGTTTAGATTTAGATTTGAATTATATTGTTAAATTTTAAATTATATTTTCGATGGCATGTCAATGTTGACGTGGAAAAATAGCTTGAAAAGTACACTGATGACATCATTAGGACTACTCTGTAACCCATTTCATAGTAACAGGACCACTTTATAACGAGTTAAGTTTTAGGACGAATTTGTAACACCCCCATAGTTTCAGGACGTTTTGAGTATTTGACCCATTTAAATTTAGACTTTCGGTTAACTTAGTGGACTAATTAGTTAAAACTCTTTCGACTAAGTATTTTAAACTTAACCGTTGTCATACTATGATTTTTTCGGCACATTTTCATTGCATTGAGTTATTAGCCTACATTAAAATTTACATGTACATCATGGATATGCATGTTCGCGTTACGAGTACTCAACTGATACTGAATTTAAGGACACCCTTTTTCACATCACGATCAACGATAAATTGAAGGTACCTAATACCCGTTAAGAGCTGAGGCTGTATATACCGCTACTCACACCCCATATTTCCACCCCTTAGCCACTCAATTAGCATATAAATATTTTTAGCAAAACTTTTTATGACATGCGGGTTGAGGAAAAAGTTGATATAGAAACAATGTGTTTGCAAAGTTCATCGTAGTTCATTGGAAATAATATGATTTTAATGTCAGGATCTCTTTCAAGCGTAGACTCTGATACCACGTAAAGAATTATTACACATTGATAACTCAGTGAATTAAAGATGCTCAAAATCGGTGTAATGGTTTTTAACACACTTGAGTTTGAACATAGGATGTGGAGGGTATGATGTCGATATCAGTAGAAGCAACAACAGCAAGAGACTCGTTAAGTGACGATAGAGAACTTGTTAATACTTATGAGGTAAGACATATTGTATTTATTTAATTTCATTATTTTAGAGTAGTAAATTAGAAATATGTACACTGCAAAATAATTGTTAATTATTTTTACATTATATGTAGAGGTTAACTGCTCTTGATGGGAAACGAAGATTCGCATTAGCTGCAGTTGAATCTCATACTGACGAGGCTGGTAAATTAAGGTAATTTACTAATTTTTTTATCTTTCCTTTTTACAACTTTTGTATAGTAGGCTTACAGATTTGCCATACTATGGTGACAACACCTATTTTGTTGTCACCATAACAACACTGTTAAGGTGCCAATTTTTCTAATTTTGGATACCGATTTTTTCATAGTAGGTACATGATTTGACTTTACAAGTACCATTTTTCATAATAAGTACTTGATTTGTTAAATTTAGGTATCAACTTTTTCATAGTAAGTACATGATTTGAGTTTACAAGTACCGACTTTCATAGTAGGTCCTTAATATGTAAATTTTAGATACCAATTTCAGTGTTGTTATGGTGACAACAAAAAAAGTGTTGTCACCGTAGGAATTGTCGTAGGCATACAACACAATATCCTAGACCCTAAACCACAAACCCTAAACTCTCAATTTTAAACTTTAACACCTCAATTCATTTTGAACCCCCAAATCCTAAACATGAATCATAAACAATATCATTAATTGAGGGCTCTTGGTCCATGGACCCCATGAGGCATTCGCCTTCAAGAACTCAGCCGCCCGTCACCTTAGATCAGCTCAGCGGCGCGTCGTCCGCTTTGTCACTTCCATCAACTACCCTGTTACCATTAGTCACAGACATGTCAAGGTCGCATCAGAGGCAAACCCCTCCAACATGCCCTGACACAAACCACCCGCTTACTCTTAGGTCATCATTCGACGGTCCAGATGAGGCATAACCTAATGGCCACTAAGGGGCAGACACGTGGGATTTTGGCCCATGCCAGGGTGACCTTATAACTATGGGATCACCCATTCAACAAAAGCCACGACACATACACTAGGACCACACACTTGATACTTTGGACCAGTGGCGGAGCCACGTTCACCCGGGGGTGCAGCCTCCTTGGGAAATTTCCCAAGTCTCCCAATACGTATTCCAATCCTGCTACATTAACTGAATTGATAACATATACAATCTATTATATTAAGAAATGCACGCAAATCGAAACTAACAACCTCAGTAATGGAAAATATTTTCTCATGATATTCTTCTTATTGTGTTTGTTATCCACAAGATGAAATACCACCTTTTAATCTTCTTATTTTCTTCATTAATTGAAATATACAATTTTTATCTCTCTTTTCTCTGTAATAGAAAAAAGGTAATTCATCAAAAAAAAAAATAATAATAATATTCATCTAATAGAAAGAAGGTAAATATATATTGATTTATTCATTATAGTCAGTTTTAATTATGTTTTGCTAGTTAATTTGTAGGATTTAGATATTAATCCTAGTAGCCTACTAGCCTTCATTATAACAATTTATCTTGTATAAGGATTGGTGAACCTTTGCAAACTTCAATCCCCTTTCATAAACTTTCGTTTGAGGAGATATGTTAATAACTAATATAAAAACTAAATTGAACTCCCCAAAACACGAGTTATTGAGATGTAATGGTTCTTGACAATCATATACTGGATTAAAGTTTGATATGTGAAATAAGATGTAGATATACTTTTCAAGAGTGATCTTCAAAATCGGATGAATGACGAGTGGTTGAACAACACATAGGTGACTTATATTAAACAAAATTTGCGTGTTAGTGTGGACAAGGAATACGTTCTACACTACTTTCAGAATATAAAATTTCGTTGTGATTTGTTGAACCATTATTTGCTTATTGTACGAATCTTAAGTGTTATGTTGACCTCTATTATAATTAATTTTTTATTTTACGAACAAGGCACCCCCTTGGCCAATTTTCTGCTCCGCCACTGCTTTGGACCTTCACACTGTGCGCTAAAAGCTATAGACATTCACTCTCACTAAAGGATTGATCCTCAATATCTCTTTATTTATTATCTACTCATTCCTTGATTTCACCTCATACATATATCCTTATTTTGAAGATGGATATTCAGGGAATCTTGAAATTGGATTTTTCAGGGAATATTTTGAAGATGTAGATCGGAGTTGGGAGACATTTGAAAAGACATTATGGGTTCATGTAGCCAACTTCTATAAGCTTGCTAAAGAAAGGTATATTACTTAATCGTACATATATATATGCATGATTTACGTAATCCTAAACTTCTAAACTTCTAATATTTTTGCAGCCCACAAACGTTGGTTCGTGCTTTGAGGTATATTGTCTAAATCCTAGCACCAAATTTTCATTCTCAAACACATACTACGTTGCATAAAAGTTTCAAGGGAAAATAGCATTTTGGCCCTCTCTACTTTGCCAACTTAATAGATAGTCCTCTATATTATAAATCATTTTCTTTATTCCTTCTACTTTGACCACTTTACATATTGGGTCCTTCCGTTCTAATTTTTGTTTTCGTGACATTAATAGATGCGCATTCAATATACTACGGTAGCTCCAATAGCGTGTTTTAGCTTACTAAGCATTTTTTAATTGAAAATATGAATATATATATATAATTAGATAAGATGAAATCGACAAATAAAACGTGAGATTTTAAAAACCTTCGTATTTTACCATACTCTTCGCGATATCTCCCCAATTTACCCCCTGACCAAATCTTCGTCTCCTACCTCCTACCTGTTATATCTCTCTATGTCGGTGTACAAATGTGTCCAAGTTTAATGTTAAAGAGACGATAGTTGGAAAGAAAAGGACCCAAAAAGACAAAGTGGTCGAAATAGGAGAGAGTAAAAAGAGCAATTTATAGTATAGGGACTATATGTTAAGTTGACCAAGTAAAGGGATCAAATTACTATTTTCCCCTTAACTAACATCCTTTTAGAATTTGCTGGTAGTCCTCACACCTTGGGTAGATTATAGTTAATTTACTGCTTACTGCCTTGATTCTCCTCTGGGAGCTATTTATAAATATATATAATATATATATATATATATATATATACTAGATAAGGTCGGCCATTTGGCCGATTTTGTTCTTAAATTGATCGGTATTTGAAATGATATTCTTCTTTCTAATGGTTAGTAATAAAAATTTAAAACTTTTTTTTTGACAATTTAGTGATTAAAAATGTGGAGATATAATAAATTGTTACAATTCAGTTATGAAAATTATGGTTCTTATTGTAAAGAATAAAATATCTTGTATTAAAATGTATATAAAAATATTGTAAAAATTTGACTTTGGCATATAAAGGCAACAGTTAAATTTTAAATAGTTTTTTTTTGGCCTACCTTGCGGAATAATAGAAAAAAACTTTTTTTTCAACAGTTTTTTTTGGCAAATTCCTAGAATCATGGGAGAGAAGCAATTTGAAAAAATGCTGAAGTGTCAACTCAAAAATAGAGAATATGCATTAATGTATATTATATATATATTATATATAAACATAATACACATGTAAGGAAATTAGTTTTTACTGTTTAGCGAGTTGGGTAAAAATCTAAAAATTCCCAATTTTATAAATTTCTAATAATTTTTATACAATTTTTTTTAGTATTTCTAATTTTCTCTGATAGGGTTGTTGAAATGCAAGAGATTTTGGATCAACAAATTGCGGAGGAAGCAGCTGCAGCTGAAGCAGAGGAAGTTGTAGAATCAACTACAACTACCAATCCTCGTCGTACTACCAAGTAATTTTTCATAACTCATATAAATATTTTCCACATAAAATTTAAAATGATCTAATTATGCACCAAATTAAATTGTATAGAATCTATTAGTTCATGATAAATATATACTAATTTACTTCTAAATCTGAAAAAAAAAACATATTTTTAGAGTTACTTAATTTGAATGTAAACTAGACCGTGTCATGTGAGAGCTCACTCTAGAATCTGTCATCGAATAGTTGTTTACACAATTAATAGTTAAAATTTATATGACAAAAAAGACTAATTTTGTCTTTGGTTTGTCAAATTCAAGTCCTAATTAAAAAGATTATAACACAAATTTTTGTCATGCCAATGTTTTTCACGAGTCAAGCTCACATGTCGAATCGTAGACGATACTTGTACTAGATAACATTTTCGGGCTAATTAACGCCAACTCGCAAATTCTTGGTAGTGTGATGTTGTTCCTTAATAGTTGTGATTAGTAGGCTAATAGAGATTTAATTAACGTTTAATGATGAATCAGAAAAATCAAAATTAGGGGAAAACAATACAAGGACAAATGTTATGACGCAATTAGAAAAGCTGGAGAAGCACGATTCAACAAGTTGTTGACCGAGGTCTCTAAATTTCCATTGACCTTTTTTTCACATTAATGAATTATTAATGTTATTCTTTTTTGTCCTGCTTTAATTAATTAATTAATTGATTATTATCTAGTTAGTTTTTCAAGATCTTAAAGCTGCCATGGAAGAAGCTCGAACGGTATGTACCATTTACCAAGATTTGATTTACTTAGTATAGGATTTTAATTCACTGGTTTATTTCGTTTTCAGTTTTCATTAATGCAGTCCGTTTTTACTAATGCAATCTGTGTTTTACTATACACAATCCGCATAAGTATTATTTTTAAGGGTATAATTGTCCATTTATATTTAAATACGGACTACATACAGTAAAACACGGACTGCAAATAGCAATTGACATAAATATTCATGCAAAATATGTGTGTTTTATTCTTGATCTATTTTATTTTTCTTTGTTTGTCAATTGCTAAAAATAAATAAAGACAAATCAGTAATCATAGATGAAACTATCCACGAGTTACGATTTTACTTGTAAAATTTAACTATATTTTTATGATTGTATTTTTCTCAGTTATAAATATATTAA
The DNA here is from genome assembly GCA_034768395.1 of Linum lewisii. Taxonomy (NCBI): domain Eukaryota; kingdom Viridiplantae; phylum Streptophyta; class Magnoliopsida; order Malpighiales; family Linaceae; genus Linum; species Linum lewisii. Next base: position 59,936,448 of record CM068299.1, read on the forward strand.
TTGAAATTAGAGTCTTATTAGTATCAACTAAAAATATTAAATAATAATGACTATTATTATTATTTAAATGTTAAAATTTACATATATTTTTATTTCTTCATATGTGAATATAATTTTTTTTTTGAAAGTATATGTCAATATTTAATCGTGCTATTTGTGATATAGATTGGAGAAGAGCTAGGAGACATTTATGACTTTGTGGCTCCCTGTTTTCCTCCGAGGTTTGTCTCGTTTGAACCCAAATTTCTTAACTTAACTGTTCGACTTATTAAAATCTAATTTTGAATTATTCAAATAACTTGAGTTAATTAATGAATATAACAAAAACGATATCTAAGGATTAAACTTTATTGGTTTAGAGGCATGCTTAGATATAAATTTAATCACTATTTTACTTGGAATAAAATCTTGATTATTTGGCTTATATTATATGCTAATATACTAATTATTAATTAATCGTCTTATTTTATTTTACTGTAGATATGAAATATTCCAACTTATGGTAAATATGTTTACCGAGAGATTCATTCAGATGCTGAGATTGCTGAGTGATAGAGCTGGTGAGCTCACAAATATTGAAATTTTAAAGGTACATATCTCTATTTCTAGTATTATATTATTGAATGTTTATGTTGATGGGATCACATTTTTTTTATATAGTCTGAAGATTAGTGTCATAAATATATACCATTTGTCAGATGATGCCAGGTCTTAACTGTTTAGGGCTCAATGGTTGTGATTCACACTTGGAAGTTAGATAGAACCCTAGAATCATACACAAGTGAGCTGTTGTGATCTTGGATGGATCCATAGCACATGTCACTAAAAGTAAATACGTCAAAGTTTTTGCAACAAATTAGCCAAAGTGTCAAATAATCTTGATTGTCAGTAAAAAGCCAAAGTTTTTTTTTATAAAAGTCATTTAACTCATGAAAATGATGAATCATTAAATATGAATCTAATTACATACATGCTACTAGGTTACAGGGTGGGTAATAGAGTACCAAGACAATCTAATCGGACTAGGAGTGGACGAAACATTGGCGCAAGTTTGTTCAGAGAGTGGTTCAATGGATCCTCTCATGAACTCCTACGTTGAGAGAATGCAAGCCACGACTAAGGTAATTAATTAAATCGTAGTTAATATTACCATAATTAATTGGAATTTATAATTAACATGTAATGAAATAATGTAGAAATGGTACTTGAATATACTAGAAGCTGATAAAGTACAACCGCCGAAGAAAACAGAGGACGGGAAGCTGTACACACCGGCGGCGGTGGATCTGTTCAGGATTCTTGGGGAGCAAGTTCAGATCGTCAGGGATAATAGTACTGATACCATGCTTTACAGGATTTCCTTGGCCATCATTCAGGTATCTACCTATCATTTTGTGTCGTGCTGATTTTTGGTTTTCCGAATGGGTTTACGAGTACCTGTTTGATGCACTTGAGTCGTGAGACGAAATTCGAGAAGAGTTTTTTTTATATAGAAAATGGGATAGCAAGGGTATCTGTTTGATACGGGACGAGTACCCAAACTAAGCTCGTTTTTCAGCTCTGAGCTCAAGTTGATAGGAGGGGGTTTACCAAGGATATTACATCAATACCTGTCAAGTTTGACAACTCTCTTTGAACTGTCACTACATGAAAATTGGGCATTACTCACGATTTTTTAGTCACAGTTGTTGACGTGACAGATTAGTCATGGTTTGACCAAAACTGTGTCTGGTTTGCCCAAATACTTGTCACGGTTGCCAAAACAATCGTGACCAAATGGTAGTCACGATTTTGCAGAAATTCGTGACAGATTATTATCAAAATAGTCACGGATTCTAAAATTATGACTACGTATAATTGTCTATTTTTTTTGTAGTGTGTTAAGCTCTGTGAAACTAAAACTTCATCTATGAGCCTTGAAGTTTGCACAAATTCATAGTGTGTATCTTGTGCTGAATCGATTGTTAGTTTTTAGAGAGATCTCTAGAATCCGAAACAAAGATAATTTGGTCAGAGACTCTGATACCATGCTGAAGTTTGGTGAAATTTATCCCAACAACACAAGCTATTGATATAATATTATGAACTATCTATCAAGTTACAGTCACTCGAATATCTATAATGTGATGATTCTCGAACGAAGCAATTTATGTGATATTTATAAATCTCTAATATTTTGATTGTATTTGAATGCTATGTTTTTGTGTTACTAAAGGTGATGATAGACTTTCAAGGAGCAGAAAAGATAAGACTGAAAGAACCTGCTTCTGAAATTGGGTTGGAACCTTTGTGTGCCATGGTATACATATCTCTATCTATATATCTATGTTTTCTAACGGATCTTGTTACAGTTTGGTTGATGGAATTGGGTCCGGGAATTGGGTTTCAGTCCCCGGCCAACTGGAAATTAGTCCAAATAAGTGTACTACAATTCTCAGTGGACTGAGAATTAAAACTTAATTTCCAGATTCAATTCCATCAACCAAACCACTCTTCGTTATTTGAAATCTCATCCTCTCAAATCACTTGCCCAAACAACCCCTTGATCTTCATTGCATGTTATTCTATGTTGTCCTATATATATATATTAACCCACTAATTAAAATCAGATTGTCTTTGTCAGATAAATAACAATCTGCGTTGCTATGATCTAGCTATGGAGCTTAGTACAAGTATAATTGAAGCACTTCCTCAAAATTATGCAGAGCAGGTTTTTCTGTAATTATATTCAACTTTTCATTCTTCAATCCTCAAAAAATTTCAATCTTCCAATCCCTATATTTCTAACATTTTATCTTAAACCGTGTATTGATTACTTTACGATAATCAAAGATCATTACGTTAGACTTATGTGACCATCTCGTTTTGTTTTAAATAGGTTGATTTTGAGGACACTTGTAAAGGCTTTTTGGACGTTGCAAAGGTATGCACATTACTATTTGCTTTCTTGCTCGTTTGTGGGTTTATTTGGTCTGCACTATCACTAGCTAGTTTCTTAGTCCTGGATCGAAATGTCATAAAAATTTCACTCGCACAAAGTTTGGTGAATATGTGCAAAGTGCAAACCTTGACCTCATGTTTAGCGGCGGATTCAGGATGGTTCAATGGACTGGGCTGAATTATGTAGAATATGATATAATGCAATGGATAACATATAATAAAATTTTTAGTCGACCTCTAAATATAAAGAAAATTACATGCAATCAAAGTTTTAGACCTAAAAATGAGTTGGGTTGTAGTATGAGGAGGCTTTCGTTTGAGAGAGTGTGATAAACAAATATTATATAAATCTCTCAATAATTTGAGCTATGAACTCAGAATCTCGAGCGGAATGCATTATGTATTAGACTACATATGATAAAAAGAATGTGGATTTTTTTTTGAAAAAATGTAGGAAGCAGTGCATCAAACTGTGAAGGTCATATTTGAAGATCCAGGTGTTGAAGAGTTGCTTGTCAAGCTTTATCAGAAAGGTAAATTGATTTTCAGTTGATTTTGTTTATTTCAATGGTGTGTAGGGATCATAATAGTCAAAATCAAGAATTTAGGTACTAAAAGGGTAGAAAATGGTTGTTGTTGTTTTTGTTTGTGACAGATTGGGCTGAAGGACAGGTCACTGAATACTTGGTTGCCACATTTGGTGATTACTTTACAGATGTGAACATGTAAGTTATTTTATCCAATATTAGCCAATTATGTAAGGCGAGAAATTGTTGAGATTTTTTATATAAGAATTGGGATAGTATTATCCGTTGTTAAATTGTACCATTCATGAAATAAATGAATGATACCATGAACAATAGTATTGTGATCATACCACCTACAAAATATGCAAACACTATAATTTTCAATAATCAAAGTAATAACACAATTCTTATTAATACATGACAAACATGAATGGTAGAATCTCAATGTATACTGTAATTGTATCATTTGTTGTTAAATTGTACCATCCATAAAATATATGAATGGTACAATTTCACAATGAATGGTACCACGTGTAATACTGATGGGATCATACTAATATAAAAATAAATAATTATAAATATGAAGAAAAAAATCGTTGGCATATACGTAGAAAAAACTACTAGAACATGGGTTAGTGAGTAGTTTCTTTAGAAGATAAATATAATAAAATTTTAAAATAGATTTTAAATCACTTAAGTATCCTTTGATACAATTGGTATCACTAGATTAAATTTATAATTCAATGTCCAGATTCAAGTTCCTTTTTTGTCGCGGTGTCTCCGGAAAGGGAGGATCATAGATCATGCACTATCCTAACTAAAAAGAAAAGAAAAATATAGGCGAAAAGACCTTAGAGGATGAACCCATACATTTTACTGACCCATTAATTTTCATTATGGACAGCAAAACAAGTCAGATTATGCATAAAAAAATCTTGCTACGTAAACTTAGGAGTAAATTTAACAAAAAAAAAAAAGTCACATCATGTGTTTTTCAATTTTTTTTTTATGGTCTTATATATCACCCATACATCGAGTTAATAAGAGTTCTTATTTCCTGAATGGCCCCAACCAACGAATGTGACTTATTAGGATCAGACACTCGACTATGTACCTGCTCTACATCACCTTCTATCATTAAATTTTGTAAATTTGAAGTTCTAATCCAAGATAGGGCAGTCCTAACTACCAAGGCTTCAATTGTGAACGGATCACATATAAATGGAAAACATTGACCACTTGCGAAGAGTGTGTTTCCGTGAAAATCTCTCACCACCATGCCTATTGCACCCCTTTCATATTAAAGATTTCCCATCCATATTAACTCTGGACAAATTACCAAATGGTAATACCTCACAAAAATATTATTAGTTATATATGGTTGTGTCCAAATTTCAGTTCTTATATAAAAAATACCAAGAATTTCTTACCATAAAATTTTCCAAACAGCTAGGGTTAACCTCATATATCCCTAATTTAAGAATCAATATGACATATAATGTGTTTAGTCCCACAAATTGAGATAATTTATTTGGTAAAGATGAATTAATGAAATAATTTTGTTGATGCTATGAGGGTATAGGTACATAGAAGAAAGATCATTTAGAAGATTTGTGGAGGCTTGCGTGGAGGAAACTGTGGTTGTTTATGTTGACCATCTTATTGCTCAGGTTTGGACTAGATCTCTTCTTCTTCTACTGCATTACATTTGTGATTATTAATATTGTAAATATTATTATAATTACAGAAAAACCACATAAAAGAAGAGACAATAGAAAGGATGGCCCTTGACGAGGAGGTTATTATGGACTTTTTCCGCGAGTACATCTCTGTCTCTGTAAGTATTCTTCTCATTCCATGTTCTTGCTCAAACACAAATGTAATTTGTTAGTTTCTGTTAGGATAAGGGTCAGTGGCGAAGGTAAGATCCTAGTAGACCCTGGGTCTGATACGTAAAATTCATTGATCAAATATATTTTTGTACGAAACATACATATATTTGAGTTATTTGGGTCCAGGAGACCCTGGGCCCCGGCCAGGGTTAGACTCCCCTGGCTTCACCACTGATAAGGGTAGAGGGTAGTATTGTAAATTAACTCTCTTAAAGTTTCTATTTGATTGATGATCTTAAAGATTGTTGACAATTGAATGACATGGACTAGAGGTTATTAGATTTTGATTCTGTTGGGTCCTATTCGGTCTTCTCACACCAGAAGTTAGCTCATGAAATGAGGCTTTCCCTCACACTTATTTAGTATACCCTGCCCCTTCTACTTTTTGATGTGGGATAACCCAACAACCTTCCCTTCACATATCGGTCTCTCAATAGGCATTACACATCTATTGGCTGTGATCGGAACCCCTTTAGTCCCTCGGTAGGCATTACCCATCTACCATCTTTGATCAACCGTGCTCTGATACATGAAGGGGAGGTTGTTGATCAGTCATGACTGGATCAAAACAAAGGTTGTTGTCAACCATGCTCTGATACCACTGTTGGGTGCTATTTGGTTTTCTCACTCCCAAAAGCTAGCTCATTGGGTGAAGCTTTCCCTCACACTTATATAGTCCACCCTTCCACTTTCCGATGTGGGATAACCCTATATGCCCATTAATTACCTCTAATTTTTTGAGTTTCACGGGAAGTTTTGTAGTTTAATAATGAAATTTTTATTTTGCCTACGAATCTTCTTTTTTTCATGTCATAATGTATCCCTCTGTTTTTTGGCTTGCTGCAGAAAGTGGAACACAGGGTAAGAATAATGAGTGAACTAAGAGAACTTGCTTCAGCAGAAAGTTTGGATACATTTACTCTCGTATACACAAACATTCTAGAACATCAACCAGACTGCCCGGTAAATGTTCTTACCACTCATGATCTGACTTCTCATAACTAAATCATCGATCCAAATTGGAGCAGACAGAATTTCCAGTTATCTAATTTCGCGACTCGATTTGAAATGCAGCCTGAAGTAGTTGAGAAGATTGTGGCATTGAGGGAAGGTATACCAAAGAAGGATGCTAAAGAAGTGGTACAAGAATGCAAAGAGATATATGAGCATTCACTTGTGGATGGTCTCCCACCTAAGACTGGGTTCGTGTTTCCAAGGCTTAAATCCTTGGCTGTGTCCAAAGGAGGAGGATATATTTGGAGAAAGCTCACTTAGAATCTATTGGTTCAAATTCCTTATGAAGATTAATATTTTCTTTTTTTTTTATATAAAAAATACATTTATCATTTTTTTGGATTTCTTAGCATTTTATAGGCTGAATACGAGTGATATTCTATTTTTATCCTTATAAATTTTGATATTTTTTAGCTATTTTTATCATTGTTATATTTTCTCACAGTTTAGTTTTTTTTATGCGCAATGGACAAATGTCATTCAAAGCATTACTAACGAGGAGGCCGCCCCACTAACGGAGTTGGTCAAGTGAATAGATCGTTTTGCCAAAGCTTCAACAACCTTATTACATTCTCTCCTAACAAAAGTAACATTATAAAGTGGCTGAGAGCTCAAAAGCCTTTTACACTCCAAAATTATCCTTCCGAACTCATTGTCGTCGTGAGTGTTTCGTTCCATCGCTTGTTGCACTATTAGGCAATTGATTTCCAGTATCACCTGTTTCAATTGCATGACAGACGTCCACCAAAGGGCTTCCACGAGGCCATGTTCTCACAGTTTAGTTATTTCCTACCACCAACAGGTTTCCGAGGAGCTTGTTTAAATGACATTGACACAACATATCTTGAAAAATTGTAACATAAGATGTGATAGGAGACTTGTGAATCAACCATTCAAACTTCAAAAGAGATTTAATGGGTACGTATGATTGTCATTATATAGGTAAGTTTCGAGATATTTATTAAGGATTCTAGATATTTTTACATTCTTTATTTCTTTATGGTTTCTAGATATTTTTTATGGTTTCCACATATCTTTAATGGTTCTTTACCTTTTTTTATTTGGTTAGATTTATCTATAAGCTCAATAGTTTTGCTGCATTTACCTTTTAATTTTTTTTAAAATCAAATACCTCATCAAGATAGCGGAACAATTTATGGTGTTGAAGCCACTTACGTGTAGATTCATTCAAACGTTGCGATCTTACGTTTGAATGAATATACACGTAGACAGCTTCAGCACCCTTTTGGTGCTGAAGTTTCAGCACTCTAATATTTCCCCGAGATAGCTACAGCCACGCAATCAAACATTTTAGAGCCAATTAGCGTCTCGAAATAAACCTAATTTAGTAACTTAATTGAGATTGCATTCATATTTACATATGAAGTCAAACCACAATCGACAGAACAAAATGAAACTACATGTACACCTGAAAGTAGTTGCTAACAAGAACAAAACGAAACAAACAAAGAAAGTCCAGCGTATATTGGTTTATTATATACACACTAATATACATATCTAGAAGAACTTTCATCACGGTCACTGAGTTCTGATCGATTTCATTCACGGTCACCAACAAAATTCGATCGGGGTTTAGCAGTGATCGACCGAATTCCCACACCAAGAAGAAGAGCATTGGTAGCCTAATAAAAAGACTCCAACTGATTACCATAATGCCTCCTGCCGAACTCTAACAGACTTCCATAAGTACGATCAGCTATACCAACGAACAGGGACTCCGAATCCGGGCTGAAGGAAATCCCAGCGATCTCCCCAAACAAGTCAATCTCTTGGCACTTGACGTAACCAGATTCGACATCGAAGACGTGGACAAAGTCCGCTGGCTCTTGCATGCCCAGGAACAAACCGTCGGATGTGAACTTGAGGCCTCTGATGGCACCCATGTTTCCTTTGAGAACAGCAAGGGACCTGGATGGGTTTCTGATGTCCCATATCCTGCAGGTGGTGTCCTGATTGCCGGTGGCCAATATTCGGCCGTCTGGATGCCAGGCTGATGAAAAGGAATAGTCCACGTGACCTTTGAGGTGGCTGGTTACCTTTCCAGACTGGGCATCCGCCAGAAGGCAGTCAATGCTGTCCCCGAGAACAGATACCAGCTTTCCGTCTGGGCTCACGGATGTGCTCTGCAGAAAGAAGAGAACGGTTACGTTAACTATTGTGACAGATTGTGCCTTATGTATTGATTCAAATCAAGATGAAACGGAGATTTTATGTTACTGTGTTTTTTTTAAACAAATGTATATATACGGTCCTTGTCTAACATTTGATTCAAGTATAGCAATAATGTGACTGATTCTAACAGTTTGTCTCCGGGTAATCCATTAACAATAAATAAGGCTTCAAACTCGAGGAGAGGAGTTGATAGGAACTCACATTTACGGAACAATCGAAAGAAAACTGGTTTAGGCATGTGAAATTCTCAGTGTCGAGAACTCGAATCTGTGCATCGTTATTTGCTGCCATTATCCTCATTGAGCCGCTGCAAATAGTGGAAACAAAAAAGAAATTAAGTTTCCCAGATAAGAAATTCAGAACTTCCAAGACATTAGAGTTGTCAAAACTCAAAAGCTAATCCGACTCCGCCTAGTCCAACCTGATTGAATCTAATCCATAATTAGAATTGCCCAAAAAGAAAAACCGCATGGCTCGACCAACCCAAGAATCTTAAAAACTAGCAACCCAAGTGAAATTGTGATTCGACTGACCCGTAACCCAAAGCAACCCAAGTGAATTGTGATTCGACTGACCCATAACCCAATTAGTTCGTGACACCCGCAACCTAATTAACCATTGAAATGTGACCGCATTCAGATTAACCCAGTCTATGACCCACCCAACCCACCAGTTTGACAGCTGTATGTACAAAATATATACATAAAAAATGTAAGCGCTCACCTGGGGCTCTGATAGATATCCACCGCATTGGTGATTGCATTTTCATGCGTTGTCAGTTTCGTGCAGAATGCAGCTCCAGGATGATCAAGATACTGGAAAATGAATGACTACCCATTTAGGAAACAGTGGTACAGATAGGACAATAATATGAAACAAAACACAGCTAATGTGTGAAGGCCAACCTTGCAAATAAGCTCTCCTTGAAAGCCACCTGCCACCAGTATGTTCTCTTTTACGGCCATGGAACTAATTTGCACCCGTGAAAGGGACTGAGTCAGCAATCCTGGCCGTTTCTACGTACAAAAACAACTTTTTCTCGTAAGAATTGTTACGTTTCTTTCCCCATCAAAAAGCAAGACTAACTACTAGCCAATTTCTTCCATGGACTTACCAAGGTAGGAACTACCGGTTTGGCAACATTGAGGACTTCCTTCCCTTTTCTTGCTAAAGCAGACCAGTGCATCACAGAATAGTCACTCACAAGGTAGACATCATGCTTGGATGTTGCCCACAGAAGATTCCTCAGCTGGACATTACCATTCAAACACAAATTTCCAAAAACCTCAGGGACAACATTTTTAAGCCATAAAGAACAGAATTCACAATAGAACTGCCCCAAACAAAACCCGTGTCTATAAGGACATGAAAGCAGTAGTCCTAATAGATCTAAGCGGCTAACAAAAGAGTACAGAAGTTTGGAATTGACTTAGTATGGCCATAGAAGTGGATACACAGATGCATTTCATTGAACAGCATTGAACTAATCACCCATTTTAATTTACAAGGTAGGGCATGACTCAATATTGCCTCCACAACAAAAAATGGTTTCTTGCAGACTGCAGAGGGTATGAGTAATGAAAGAACTGGCTATAAGACCATAGCTCAAAGGAACAAGGTAAGTCGACCGAACAGTGGAATAGAGATGAAAAGTAGAACAAACGACTAACCATTAGACTCAACATACAAGGTAGCATAAGCAAAAATAAAAAGGGAAAATGATAATATATACCAAGATCACATAAGCATCTACAGAACGCAGACATAAAGATAAACAAGACCCCTTCAGAAAAGTGAGATATCTACACTTAAAATGCAGGAATGATTGGCAGGTCCCGTGAATCTCAAATAATTTCCTTAATCCCAGAGCTGCTCGGATACTACTTCCAGCCTGCTTATGATATTAAAATAGACAGATGAAGTCTTCAATGCCACATGTGAGTTCAGCCAAAGGAGCGAACAGGTATAGCTAATATATTTACAAATATCTAGGATATTAACAAGTATATCTGTAACACCCATCCATATTCATTAATTTGTAGTGAACATTAGGGATTTGCGGAGGAAAGTTTAAGATGATCAGATTGAACTATATATCATACCTCCAAAAGGGTTCAGGCATGCTACAATCACACTATAATGATATCCATGAAAGGATATGTTCATATAGATTAATGACCTGCAAAACCTTGAGACGAATGATACGTGCATACCAATTAAAGGAAACTGTACAAACATAATGCATCGGTAGCAAAGCTGCATCAATAAATTATAAACAATACTAAACCCTGGGACAAACATCATTAATTCAGCTTCTGCTCAAATTAAATTAGTCATAACACATGTATAATTGTGAATGCAAAAGAAATCAAAAACAAAGAAGTGCCAGATCAAAATTTTCACACAGGCAGTAATCATTGACTATTAAAAACAATTTGATGAACCCCAAATCCAATTCCAGAGCAAATAGTGCACATGCTTCCTAGTTGCCAAATCTATTGTCACTAAGAACTAAGAAGACTCTAAACTCAGTCAAACCAAGTCCCTACGACAGCAAAAAAAGAATGATAGCGTCTATACCTGAAAATGCACAATTGTCGATTTGACGATCCTTGTGTTCAACTGGAAGTCATAAAATGTCTTTTCCTTTTCCACTTGCAAGCATTCCTGTTTTCAAATCATGTTAATGATGGACACGCTTGTGTAATAAACTAGTCGTATTGGTAGTTCAGCTACCGCTAACAAGCGAAGAATGGTGACACTTGAAACTAACTACTCGTAATAATCACTTAGCAAAATTAAACATGGCGATTCACAACGCTAGCTAGGAAACCAAATAGCAAATACTGGATTCTAGAAAGAACAGAACTGATTACAATCATGTAATATTACATATAAACGCAATAGATTAGGGAAGAAGGTTCTATGAGGCGAACCTTATTGATCTCCTCGTGAGAGGGAGATAAGTTCTCATAGTTCTTGTACTGCTTTAATCTTGTCTCTCGGTACTTATCCCTTGTGTAATTCAGCCTCTCCCATGGAATTCCTTGAATATCCTTTCCAGACCTGAACTCTGAAGCAGTCGTATCAGTCTTCGACTTGCTCTGCAACCAAACAGAGCAGATTAACTCGTATTCTCACAATCAGGAACCACGGAAAAAGAACAAAGTACTGTAAAGCAGCATACAAACTCAAAATCGTCTTCGAAGTCCGAGTCCAGAGACTCCAACTCATCAAACTTTTGAATCTGCGTCTCCTCCTCGAAATCGGAGCCGTAATAGTCATCATCAACGTACTCCAGGTCATTGTAATGGAACTCGGCCATTTTCCCTACAGAATTGAGCCACGGAACGGAAGTAAGTTTTCGCGAGTACAAAGCGCAAAAAAAGGAAAAACGTCTGCAGAAACCGGTCCAAGTCTTACCTCCAAACTTCCACTGTCGAACGCTACTCCACACGGTCAGATTAGAAGCTAACTCGAGAACCAAACAGGATTAGAGGATTCTGATTCAATTAGGTAATGATCGGAAGAGCGAGGAAGATGAGTCGTCGTCGAAGAGAGATGGAAGGACTGCTGCTGCTACTGCTGACTGGAGATTGAAGTTTTGGATCGAAAAGAGATTCAGAGGAAATTGAAAGATGAAAGTGAGTAGAGGTAGGGGAAATGGGAGGCCAGCAGCATCCCTTGGTTATAAAAAGGGCATGGTTTCTTAGAAGAGAAGGAGTTACGAAACTAACTATTCTGGGTGGGTGGGTGGGACCCACTCCCATCGCGGTCTAAACGAGACAGTACAAAGGTTATAGCGCGTCAGTTATTTATGCCGTAAACAAACGTTTGTGTGGTTGGTAACTTTTTGGCTTTGGATCCAGTTCAACAGTGAGCATACCGGTAGTAAGGTGACACGTTCACAGTTAACGGAAGCTTGAACAGAAACTTAACAATATCTTGTGACCATTTTGTACATTTCTAATACGTAAGGTACCAAAATCAATATTTATCCCAAGGTAGTTAGGTGATGTTCAGTATCTCATATTTTATTCTAAATTCAGTATGTTTTTTTTTTCACACTTAAAAGCAGAATCCAAGATTTTTTAGAATCATGTACTTAGAATCCCAAATTTTTGGAATAAACAGAACTTACCTAACTTAACTTTTAGTTGAGATTTGGTGTAACACTACCCAATTTTAAATCCCAAATATAGCATTTATAAACGCAAGATAATATAAAATTACAACATTCTAAATTCGGGATTCGAAAGAATTAAAATCCCAAGAATCATAATTCTTGATTTTATATTCTTGTGAATCTAAGATTTTGAATGTTGTAATTCTTGTTATCGAGTGATTAAATATTAATTCTTGTTATAAATGTTATGTTTGGTATTTGAGATTGTATGTTTTGAATCAAAATCTCATCTGAGGGGTCGTTCACTTGAGAGATTTGGATTTAGGGGATTTCAAATCTCTAGAGATTTGAAATAGCTAGAGATTTTGGATTCTCTAGCTATTTCAAAAAGCTATGTTCACTTGAGTGATTTGGTGTAGATAATTCTATAAATATAAAAAAATTAATAATAAATATGCATATTATGAAAGACCAAAATGGCCTCATTCATCATCTCCGTTTTGATATTAGACAAGTTAGTTGGGGTTATTTTCGTAAAGTGAGCCCCAAATCTCTCAAATCCCCCCTCAAATCTCTGGTCTTAGTAGAGATTTCAGAAAGCTCCCCAAATCTCTAGGGGCCCACCTCGAAATCTCTAATCCTCCCCAAATCTTCATCTCTAATTGTGAAGTAAACAGAAGATTTTGTCCAAATCTCTAGAGCAGAGATCTGAGCCTCAAATCACCCCAAATCTCCACCCCAAATCTCTCAAGTAAACGAAAGATTTTGGGGTCATTTGTTTTTTGGGTCAAATACCTCATTAGTCCCGAAACTTTGGGCTCGGTTACAGAACAGTACCGAAACTTCAATTTGTTGCAGACTCGTCCCGTTAGTATAGACTTCGTAACGAAGTGGTACTAATCACGCCAACAAGGACTTTTTCTAGTGGTTTTGCCACGTCAACGGGTCCACGTCACTTAAAATACAATTAAATAGTAGAATCAACCCGTTTCGAATTAATCCCGAACTAATCGATCAATTTAGTTTTGACCGAACAATCTTGAACCCCCAATCCCTTCTCCTCTAACCTAATCTGAAACTGAAGCAGAGGCTTTCCGCTTCCCTTCCGTACTTTCTTCATCTGCAGTAGAACTCCACACCCGAAACTCCGATTAGTTCAACCCCTTGCAACTCCACCCCTCCGACTAACACCCTCAATTTCCCTAAATCTAACTCCGAAGTCCACCCCTGCAACTCCCTCCCCTCCGACTAGCAAGCTCGATTTAGAGAAAATCAATGTTGATATTCATCATGAACAATGAGGAATTCGTTCCGCACATACCCTTATCGCAAAATGTGTTCCTAATTTTCTATGCCAGCACAGTAGCATAATCAATTCACCAAAGAGAAACGGGAAACGAACGACCATAAATTAAATTCTCTCTCAGCTTCAAGTTACGGTGGCGGAAAAGAAGATTAACTAGAACGAGAAGTTTCAGATGCAGAATTCTGTTCTCAGTTACCTATTAGCAACAAATCGTATAATACCCTAAAAACGTTCATATAATGATCAAATTAAGGCGCTCGGCAAATGGAAGTGGTAGCTTGATTCTTCAGAGAAATTACAGTAAGGAAAATGTTCTTTACAGCAACAAAAATGAGGGCAAAGAAGAAATACCGGAAGGGATATGATTAGCAGCTGAGATAGTGAAGAGGGATCGAGAAGCCGAGTGATTGTGAAGAAGCTGGTTGCTACCGATAGCTGCGAAACCCATCGAAGATCTAAGAGCAGCTGCCCTATACAGATATCTTAACGCCATCTTCTTCTCCATTTTGCTCTGAAGACTCGTCACAGTCGTCCCTTATCTTCCTTCTCTCTGCCGGTGAGTTAAAAGCTGATAATTTTGATTCTCTCTAAATCGAGCTAGCTGATCGGAGGGGAAGAAGTTGCAGGGGTGGAGTTTCATATTATGTTAGAGGGCAAAGAGAGGGGAAGGGAGTGGGGGTTCAAGATTTTTGGGTAAAAATTAAATTGATCGATTGGTTCAGAGTTAATTCGAAATGGTTTAATTATATTATTTAATTATATTTTAAGTGACGTGGACCTGCTGATGTGGCAAAACTATTAGAAAAAGTCCATGTTGGCGTGATTAGTACCACTTCGTTACGAAGTCTATACTAACGGGACGAGTTTGTAACAAATTGAAGTTTCAGGACTGATCTGTAACCGAGCCTAAAATTTCAGGACTAATGAGGTATTTGACCCTTTGTTTTTTGGGGTTTGGAAACTCATGTATTTGATGAAACATGATGTTTTTGGAACCACAATTTTGGGATGATACCTTGATTTAGCAATTTTGCTATTAATCTGAGAGCCGAAACTCTCAGATTTATCTGAGAGGCTACGAGTCAATCATGGGGTGATACATGGTAGTGACCCCACCAAAATTAAAAAAAAATTAATGAGTTGGAAAAGGTAAGGGGGCTGCTCGCGTGTGTTCCCACGCGCTCGGGACAACTGCCCAAAATCCCTTTCACTCTCTCTCTTCAATTTTCCCCTAATTTTAGTTTATTAGGATGCTCAAATCACATTTTAACATTCTCAAATGTTGTTTATTATATTTTTTCGAGTCCAATGATATCAATCTTGATATAGTTTATTGAAGTTTTAGTGAAATATTTTGAACTCATAAATAAGTGATATGTTGGTGTTATGACATGTCAAAATCTCATAACGGTAAAAGAACACTCATATAACGATGATATAACAGTGTGTTATGACGCTGTTATGTCGGAGTTATGTCATATCAAAATCTCACAACGATAAAAGAACACTCATATAATGATGACAATGTGTTATAACGCTGTTATGACATAACGATGTCATAACAACGTCATAGTATTAATGTATGGATGACATAACACCTAACAGTCTCTCTCCTCCAACATTCTCTCTCCTCTGCCCAAAGTCATTTTTCTCTCTCCTGCCCGCCAATCTCTCAGATAAATCTGAGAGATATCGCTCTCAGAGCCATAGCCGGACTAATGATTTAGTAGAAGAGGTGTGCATTTATAGTGGTAAGACTCTATAGAATGTACACTTTTACAATAATGCTCTTGCACAAACCACTACATATACACTATATTGATCCTTTTACATCATCATTAACCTCATAACTTTACTTGAATGCTTGTCCCGGCTCTTTCTTAGTTAAGAATGCTCTTGAACATTTTCTCCACGCTTACGAATCACATAGTTGGGGTCAAAACGATATTACCTCGACTAGCGGCTTTGGCCACCACTTGGGAAGGAAGAAGAATTGTAAGTCTGTTGTTAACATTAGAGAAAAAGACATAAAAATAATGATATGCGATATTAGTTCGTAACCATAAGACAACGACTGTAATTGGTTTTTCTTATTCACAAATTCGTGATTATAGAACGGATTGGGACTTGGAAGTGACTGAATTAGTTGCTACTATATATTACCTGGTACGTTTTGCCTATTATGGAAGACACAACTTTCATTTAGTTTTAGTGTCTAAAACTTAACAAGTTGTTTGTAATTCGTTTAATTATTCAGATTAACTTGGGAATTTATGTTGAAGATGACAAATAAGAACTTCTGGTTCTGGTGGATCGAGCTCTTGGAGGAACTAGCATCAAAGATGGGAAAATAGAGCTGCTACTTCACAACTCACAAGTATAGTTTGCATGGTGCAATGACTCTTCTTCTGGAACTCATTATTAAAGATTCTTAACACTGTTGATACCAATTTTTTAACAGTGTGACGATTATGATCCTGTTCCTGTAAAATATCCAAAAGGTTGATATGATAATTGGATTTTGTATGGCCAGGCAGAATACCGCTGCTTGATGATTCAGAGATTTTGGAAGACTTGATGAATTGCTCTAAATGAAACGGTTTGTGCTCATGACAAATGCATTGGATTAACTGTGAACATACTTTTCAAACACTAATGGTTAGTGAATTGCGTTGCTACTGACTTTGATCTTATTTTCTTAGTAACAATCTTTCTTGACCTTGTATAACTTTCTTTGTTGCAGATCCAAGGAAAATAACTATTACATAATAGACCCTATAGAAGGTTTTGGGAAGCCTGATAAGCTTCTCTCGAGAGGCCATTAGGGTTTATTTATGGATCCCATGCGACTCCTCGAATTATTGTCTTCCAGACTTCCTAATTCTTTTGATGACACATTGTAGAGGACACCCTTACCTGTTTCTTCGTTGGTTTTTCAAGGTTTTGTTTCATAAAAATATAGCCTTAGGATTACTCCTGGGAAATTAGTCAGGTGCTGACTCATTATGGTGCTGAATGGTGCTGAATCAAATCTCAGCCATCCATGAGCTTGGCCCCACAAGATCAATGGCTATAATAAATGAGAGTGTCAGAAGGGTAAAATAGTAATCTCGTCATGTGTTAAAGTGATGGAGAAAGTGACTGAAAAGTAGGAAAGATAATACTCAATTTTTCTATTCTCTTTCTTCTAATGATTCAAGTACAAATCATGATTCGTAACGTTTTGAAACCAATTTTGTATTGGGTTATAGCAAGTTTCGTATGGGTTTGAGTTCATGTTTCGTAACGTTTGAGACATGTTTCGTAACGTTTGAGACATATTTCGTAACATTTTGAGAACTAATTTTGTATTGGGTTATAGCAAGTTTCGTATGGGTTTGAGTTCATGTTTCGTAACGTTTGAGATATACTTTCGTATTAGTTATGTGGGTATTCTACTTGAAGTTCTAACCCTTGTCCATTTTCTCCCCCTTATTACGTAGTATGGTCCAAATTGATACGAATAAGATCTCAAAGTATATGTTTTGCGAATTATTAGAGTATATATTACTTAATTTCGTAACACTTGATGTCATGATACACATGTAATACTTCCTCTTCTTCTTCTTCTTCTTCTTCTTTCTTCTCCTTCCTTCTTCTTCTTCTTCTTCTTCTTCTTTCTTCTTCCTTCTTCTTCCTTCTTCTTTCTTCTTCCTTCTTCTTCCTTCTTCTTCTTCTTCTCTATTCCAGATCTAGATTCTTCTTCTTCTTTCTTTCTCTCTTCCTTCTTCTTCTTCTTCTTCTTCTTCTTCTTCTTCTTCCTTCTTCTTCTTTCTCTATTCCAGATCTAGATTCTAGATTCTTCTTCTTCTTCTTCTTCCTTCTTCTTCTTTCTCTATTCCAGATCTCCTTCCTTCTTCTTCGTCTTTCTCCTTCCTTCTTTTTCGTCTTTCTCCTTCCTTCTTCTTCTTTCTCTATTCCAAAATAAAAAAGGAGAGAAAAAGAGAGGGAAAGTGATTAAATTTGATTTTGAATATGAGAAAAGAATACGAAAGTATGAAGAAAAGAGAAACTAAAGTTGAGAAAAATGGAAGAGAGAAAAAAAAGAGAGAAAAAACTGAAGTATACAAGAGGAGAATAAAAAAAGGGAGGGAAAAAGAGAGGAAATAAAAAGGAGAGAAAAAGAGAGGAAAATGAATGATTTTGAATTTTGAAAATGGAGGGAGAAACACATTCTCTTTCTTCTTCCTCTTCTTTTTCTTTCTTCTCTATTCTCTTTCTTCTAATGATTCAAGTACAAGTCATGATTCGTATGGTTTTATAGCATGTTTCGTAACGTATTGAGAACCAATTTCGTATTGGGTTATAGCAAGTTTCGTATGGGTTTGGGATCATGTTTCGTAACATTTGAGAATTACTTTCGTATTAGTTATGTGGGCATAAAATAGAAAAAAAAAGAAAAAGGAGAGAAAAAGATAGGAAAATGAATGTAATACTTGGTACTTAATTCGTAATACTTGGTACTTGTTCGTATGGTTTTATAGCATGTTTCGTAACATGTGAGAATTATTTTCGTATTAGTTATGTGGGCATAAAATAAAATAAAAATAAAAAGGAGAGAAAAAGAGAGGGAAATGAATGTAATATTTTGTACTTAATTCGTAACACTTGTTATTCTTGAGAAAAAGAAAGAAAGGAGACAAAAAAAGAGGGAAATGAATGATTTTGAATTTTGAAAATGGAGGGAGAAACACATTCTCTTTCTTCTTCTTCTTTCTTCTCCTTCCTTTTTCTCAGAGAAAAAGAGAGGAAAATGAATGTAATACTTGATACTTAATTCGTAACACTTGGTACTGATTCGTATGGTTTTATACCATGTTTCGTAACATTTGAGAATTACTTTCGTATTAGTTATGTGGGTATAAAATAAAATAAAATAAAAAGGAGAGAAAAAGAGAGGGAAATGAATGTAATACTTGGTACTTAATTCGTAACACTTGTTTTTATTGAGAAAAAAAGAAAAAAGAAGAGAAAAAGAGAGGGAAATGAATGATTTTGAGTTTTGAAAATGGAGGAAGAAATACATTATCTTTCTTCTTCTTCTTTCTTCTCCTTCCTTCTTCTTCTTTTTCTTCCTTTTTCTTCTTCTTTCTTCTTCCTTTCTTCTCATTCCAGATCTAGATTCTTCTTCTTCTTTGTCTTCTCCTTCCTTCTTCTTCTCTTCTTATTTTCTCTATTCCAGATCTAGAATCTTCTTCTTTCCTCTTCTTCTTCATTCCTTTTTCTTGTTTCTACGAAAACATTACGAAAACGAGAGAATGTGAGGGAGAAACAACACGGAAGTATTACGAAAGTAACATGAAGAGCACGAAAGTGTTACGAAAAAGTTATTAAAGTATTTGAGAGAAAAAAGGAGAGAGAAAAAAGGATTACGAAAGTAACATGAAGAACACGAAAGTGTTACGAAACAGCTACAAAAGTATTATGAAAATTGATAAAAAAATATTACAAAAACTGATATTATAAAACAATAACGAAAGTATTACGGAAATGGTTACAGACATTACGAAACCCAACATATCTCAACCAAATGTTACGGAATCAATTTTTGGCACCATCAAACAAGAAAAGAACACGAAAAATATGAAAATACAAAGATTCATACACATTATGAGGGTTGTATGCACTCTCCCGACGTTTTCATGCGTAGATCCACCCCCGACGTGCTATTTCCCGGCATAATGAACACACAAATCTCCTATTTGTTCATGAAAAATTGAGAGAGAAAAGGAGAGAGAAAAATGAGAGAGAAATGGAGATTTTTTATTTTTGAAAATAGAGAGAGAAATAATGGTGGTTTCTCAATTATATAGTAACTTTTTATGTTAGATTTTTACTGTTCACATGTCAGATTCGTAATACATGATTTTACCAAAATACCCCTGTTCAGCACGGTACTGAATCACCTCATTCAGCATAATACCATTAGCCTTACTCCTGGCTCTTTGCCTTCTCTCTTGTGTCTCATGATGACCTATGGGCGTGCCTAGACCCTTAGGCTTTCCCGCCCATGCTATAAATTGGGCCAATTTCTGTCTTGTCACTTCGTCTCCTCAATGGGACGCTTCCCATGCGATAGGAGAGTGTGTGGGACTTCCATGCGGTAGGAAGGTGTGTCGGTCGATGGTGATGGTGTAGGATGAACTCCTTTGGGCCTAATAATCACCTATATATAACTTGTGAAATGACATGATGTGATGTGTGGATTATACTTGGAATTGTGCTCTATTTGATGGTTGGATGTTGATGCATGCTTACAGATTGATGTTGGATTGGTGAAATTGAACTATGATGATGATAACTGTTGTTGATAGCTAGAGAACTGCACTTGGTTGATCACATAGACTGTTATAGGTTAATAACAGGTTAAACATATAGGATTTGGATCCCATTGATTAGGATTGGCAGAGTGTAGCTTTTATGGCGTAGTTTGACGCATAGGTGGGTGTTGCCTCACCCAGTTTTGTTAGGAAACAAATCCCTTTTCTCTCCTTCTTCCAGATAACCACGGTTCGTGCGTGGAGTTGAGTTTGGAGTTGTTTAGTCAAGCAGGAGTGGTAGCTCTATAGATGAGGTATATTGTTGACAGCTTAGACTAAGGAGTTGGCTTTTTCTTTGATAATCAGTTGATTCATTTGGAATTTTGTACCGATTTCGGTGATGAATTTCAGTTTTCAGATTGTTATGTTGGGTTTTTTGTACTAGATTTATACTATTGAGGACCTCCTTCTCATTTTGACTATATTACTATTGAGTATTTTATCGGTTTTATTTATTGTTGTTCGGCCGTGATGTTTGTTCCTAGTCTAACCATGTTGGATCGGGGTGGGCGTTACAAAAGTTACATCAAAATTTTCTGTTTCCACATTGTGGGACTCCATTAGGCATAGAAGTTTAGAAGTTAGCTAGTGTGATTTGGTTTGGAGGCAACCTATTATGTCAAAGCATAATATGTCATTCAAGATACGGATGAAGCATAATATGGATGGAGAGGGATGAAGGAACCAGCAAATGTCATCGACGACCGATCTATCGTGATGAGAGTGAAAAAGCTTGATCGCGAACCATTGAAGATACTAATGTAGTATCTCCCTTTATGTCCACATCCTGCCAACCATGATGAAAACATAGTGCACAAAGATCCCTGCATGCAAGCAGTTATAACACTAGAGTATCATAAATACCTGTCTCGAAGAGAACTGCAGCTGACAAGTCCCTTACAACTAAACCAACCATCCCTCCATCTGAGAATAACGTCACCCCATCAATATTTATCTTCACTTCTATAATTTGTTTTTGTCATTCCGAGATAGAAAAAATCACCACAGCCAACAACTAATTAAAAAAAATACTACCAAAAAAATACATCAATAAAAAAAAAATCGTATATATCTTTTATATTGCAGTCAAATGGTTAAACTATGTTGAGGTCAGAACTCAGGATTCATCCTTTACCAACTCTTCAAACTTCCTCTCCTTCCTCCTGTGGACCTCTTTTGTTTTTTTTCTTCTTCGAAGAAGTCTTTTCCTCAAAGGCAAGGCACTGTCGCATCTCCGTAAGGAGCTGCCTTTGGAAAAAAAAAAAAAAAAGGCAAGGCAGACACCGCCATGGATCTGAGGAGGAGCCTCCTTCTGCCGCCGGCCTTATTGTTCTTCTTCTTCTTCTACTTCTCTTTCACTCTTTCCTCCGCCAACCTTGCTTTTCAGGTTCATCACAAGTTCGCCGGCGCTGAGCGGAAGCTCAGTGCCTTGAGAGCACATGATCTCCACCGTCACGGTCGACACCTCGCCGCCGTGGATATCCCCCTCGGTGGAAACGGCAATCCTGTCAAAGCCGGGTATCTTAATACATCCGTTCATTCAATTATTTTATTGCTCTTAACAATTGGAATTTAAGCTGCCATTAATTCCGATAAAATAGTTCGTCAATTCTCTTCTGTTGTTACACGATGTTTGACTTCACTTAATTTTTCATTTTAGATCCCTAAATAATCGATTCAGCTTTAATCAACCCCCCTTCCTCTCTTCCATTGCTTGGTTTAAATCATCCTTGAATTGCTTAGTTTAGATCATCTTTTCATTTATGTTTATCGCAAATCGTGGTTAGCTTGACCTGTTTATTAGTTGATATGTTCCATATGCGAACTAATATGAATATTGTTCATCCTTGCTGCAGCCTCTACTACACCAAAATTGGACTGGGGACTCCTCCAAAAGACTATTATGTGCAGGTTGACACTGGAAGTGATACTCTGTGGGTGAATTGTGTGGAATGTAGCAAGTGTCCTACAAATAGTGATCTTGGGGTATGCTTTCTTCTGCTGTTCTTGTGTTCCTAAGATTTATTTATTGAACTAAAACTTCAACATTAATCGTGTCTTGTCCACCAAATCTGCTGTATACTTGGAATGGGAGGGCGATCCTCCTAGTGAATTGACCATGCCCCAAACCATCACAGGTGAACAAGTAGAGTATTCTATTACTGAGCTTGAGAGAACCATGTCGAAGGAACTCGGAAAAAATGACCCTGCTGGAGAGATCTTTGTGATGATGATCTACCAAAAGCACATAAGAGAATCTGCAGATTTAAGAACTTGCTAGTAATGATGCAGGGCTTATTGTTTTGTCTGTTCGAGATGGTTTTAAGTGTTCTGAATCTCTTTAAATAAAAAATACGTGTTCTGAATTTAGAGTAGGATTTTGAGACATATATTGGTTTTGGTTTTGATTTTGGTTTTGAGCTAGGTGTTCTTTTCTTGAAATATTTTGAGTGTTGATGTTGTAGTGTACAAGAACCTGAACAAACAAGTCCAACTGGAAAATCTCCATATTGAATTCGTTTATCTGACCTTTGCATTCATCACAGGTGAAACTGTCTTTGTTTGATCCTAAAAGCTCCTCGTCTGCAAGTAGGGTTTCTTGTGACGATGACTTCTGCGTTTCAACATTCAGTCGTATGATCGATGGGTGTACAAAATCTTTGCCTTGCCAATACAGTATCACCTATGGAGATGGAAGTGAGACGGCGGGATTTTATGTCAGGGACAACGTACAACTTGATCAAGTGACTGGAAATCTTCAAACTGGAACCTTGAATGGGTCTGTTGTATTTGGGTGAGTTCCAGTTTTTATGAGAGCTTTTGTTTCTTTGTCCACAATGAATTAGTAACAATTGTTGCTTGAGATTAGGACTTGCTTTAGTTGATTTTCTACGGTTTTCTCATGCCACATAGTTGGAATTATGCATAACTGTTCAAACCAGAAATTTGTTTACCTTCTTACACATCATTATATTAAGGTTGAAAGGCTTAAGTGATGAAATGGATTAGGCATGTGATTACACATTTTGTTGAGATACGGCAGATTATTTGTGTTATTTATTTCCTTATTTATCTTGCCTTAAATTGGAAGTTACGTGTATCATTCTCTTTCAGCTGTGAACACCCAATAGGGAAAACGCCCCGGTGACAAACCGGTTACGCTGCTACGTGGCAACATATAATTGGTTAGGAGAAAATTTTTATGTTTAGTCCATAAACATAAAATATATTACAACTTACATCCTAATTAATTGATTTATGTAACCTTAGACTACATCTCCGTTAGTTTTGTTATTATTCTCTATTATATTACACTTAATAAGCTGATTGATTTGCGGTTTGTGATGTCTATCTACACCGTAACTGAGTTTGTGATTTTGTTAAATCAATCTTTAATTGATGTGTTAGTGTAATATAAAATAAAATCATGTATTAATTGTGTAATTTTCAGAATAAATTTAATGGGTCAATAATATGCTGCCACGTAGCAGCGTAATCGGCTACGCCATGTCACCGAATCGTTCACCCTATACAGAGTTCTCTATCAATAATAAAAATACGAGGATTATTACCTCTAATATTTTGGCACGTTTGTTTCCTGTTTCTCTGAAAATGTTTGGTTAGGTGTCATCCTTTGAAGCGAGATAAGATCGATCAGAT
Organism: Linum lewisii; assembly: GCA_034768395.1. Classification (NCBI taxonomy): domain Eukaryota; kingdom Viridiplantae; phylum Streptophyta; class Magnoliopsida; order Malpighiales; family Linaceae; genus Linum; species Linum lewisii. Next base: position 59,960,465 of record CM068299.1, read on the forward strand.
CTTCTATTTCTTTGTAAACTTGGGTTACAAGTTTTAGCCTCCCCTACTTAAAAGATCCAGGCCATTCATTTGCCGATTTGTTAATATTTTGTTTGATTGTCTGACCAAGTTCTTGTTTTATTTCTTTGAATTGATTAGTTGATGCGGTGGGTTTTAATGTAGTTGTGCATTCAGTTGCTTGTGTCAGTCCAGTATATATACTACGTTTAATGTTCTTTTCCCTCTTGCATGTGGACTAGGTGCGCGGCTCAACAATCTGGGCAGTTAGGTACATCCACTGAAGCACTTGACGGGATAATTGGTTTTGGACAGGCAAATTCGTCCTTGTTTTCACAACTTGCTGCTTCTCGAAAGGTTAAGCGAGTGTTTTCGCATTGCTTGGACAATGTGAAGGGAGGTGGAATTTTCGCAATTGGTGAAGTGGTGTCTCCAAAGGTGGCTACAACTCCCATGATACCCAACCAGTATGATGCTTCACATTCCTGTTTTCAGTTTGCAGTTATCATCGCATACTTTCCGTTATCATGCCTCTTAAAGTTGAGACCCGTACAATATGAAGGACTAGGTAGTAAGTAAAAAACAATAGACAATGGCTAATGTAAGTACTTTGTGCTTTGGTACTACAAGGATCAAAGTATAGAAAGAAAGGCGTGACAAAGAATTCTATCAGTCAAGGTTTTTATTCATTTTTTTGGCTGTTCTTCTGTTCTTTTCTAAAAGTTGTATTTTTGCTAACCTTTGCAGGGCACATTACAATGTGGGTCTGAAGGAAGTTGAAGTGGGTGGTGAAATGCTAGACCTTCCTACCGACATCTTTGACACGGGAGATAGAAAAGGAACTATAATTGATAGTGGCACGACGTTGGCATACCTTCCAGAGGTGGTTTATGAATCAGTGATGAGTAAGGTACTTGATAATCTCTAACCCCCTGATTACTTTTTTGCTTATTCCCTTGATTTTCGCCTAACTAAATTGTTTTCTGCCTTCTTCGGTGGGATGTAGATTCTTGCTAAACAGCCTGGACTGAAGTTGCACACTGTTGAAGAGCAGTTCTCTTGCTTTCAATACAACGGAAAGTAAGGTGCCGAGTGCAATATTTCTTTAGATCTATTTAAGTATTTATCCATTGAAAGCCTAAAATTCCCATAAAAGGCTTCTCAATTTTCCCAGCTTCCTATTACAGGGTTGACGATGGCTTTCCGGTGGTAAAGTTTCATTTTGAAGACTCACTCAATCTGGCAGTGCATCCTCATGACTATCTTTTTTATTATAGTGTAAGTAGGTTAACGTTGATAAAAATCTGAATGTTCATGACTGTATGTTCTGACTCGGCGTGTTTTTTTTTCAAGAGTAAGACTTAGTTTCTTAGTAGTAAACTTAGAGTCTTAGCATGATGACACATTGCAAGTTCACTAGTATTAAGTTGATTGATGTTAGATGCCATGCACGCTTTTCCCTTAGTTAATAGAAACATATGTCAAGCTTTACTTAAGCTATGATTAGAACGTTGAATACTAAGGTTTGATGTGGTTGAATTGTGTTGCATGTTAGCCTTTACAAGATCAAGTGTGGTGCAATTGATGTATTGCGTTTGTTGAAGCACACAAGCTAGTCAATTCTTGTATACTTGATGTACGAGTCTCGTGTACCCATTAGATGTTAGATGTTGAAACGATATATTTGTGCAATATAGCAGGACGAAGTATGGTGCTTTGGTTGGCAGAGTAGTGGAGCACAATCCAAAGAGAGCAGTGATATGATTCTTTTAGGAGGTAAGTAGATTTCTTTCCTATCACTTTCAGGTTCAATTCGCACGTTCGTAGTTTCACGTTTCACTATATGCAATATAGACCCATATCAAGTTATGAGTGCATGCTTTTATTTGATATTATCGACACAAAGAAAAAGTCTGTCTACCAGAGTCTGGATGATATGTAGATGAGTGCGAATGAGATAGACGATCTGATAGTAGAAGCTGGGAAGCTAATATTTCATTCGTAATCAGCAAACATCCCATCCGAGATAGCCTTTGTATCGGCGGACATATCCCAAGACTAATCAGCTTTTCCAGTCTGCAGAAAGCTGACTGGAAAAGCTCCAATATACTATGCAATCTCGACGCATATCGTTCTATCCTAACACCCTTTTGGATTGATTTCAGATCTTGTGCTCTCAAACAAGCTTGTTGTATACGATCTTGAGAATCAAGTCATTGGATGGACAGACTACAACTGTGAGTAACCTGGGAACTCTTCTTTGCTTATGCAGCGATCTTATACTCAGAACAAGCTCTCTAAACCGTATCATTTTTGTTGTTGCGATTAGGCTCTTCAAGCATCAAAGTAAAGGATGAGAAGACGAGAGCGATCTATCAAGTGGTTGGCAAGGATATATCGGTAGGTCATGAGTTGAAGCCAGTAAGAAACCTGAAGTCGTTTATGTTGTTACTAATTGCAGTGCTGTATAGATTCTTATGAAACTAATAGTTGTGGAGTGTGACGGTACAGCTGCTGCAATTCTTTGGTTTTTGTTGTACCATAAAAGAGATCAACTAATTCACAGAAGTTTCTACTGGTATAATCCCAGTTCAATATAGATTCTTTTCAATCTTGTATTTATAGATTTAATTATTTGTTTAATATTCAAGTTCTACAAATTATCTATAATGGTTGAACCATTGAACCATACTGGTCTTGTTGAAAACCATGTGGAAGACATTATTATGTCGATCGCATTGATCGGTCAGATCGGTAGGTCATGTACTTGCCATCTAGTTGATTCGATACAGTAGAATACACTTCAGATAAGTGTACCAGCTAGTCGAACTGGACAGACCAGTGGCCACGGGTCTACCGAGCGGTTCTTATTGAGTTTTGCTTAATCGACAAAATTTTATTACATATCGAGTTTACCCTCAGATGGTTCAACAATGATACAACAACCATTGAACTACACATCACTGATCTCACCGATTCGATCTAACCATTGCGAAAAATCACTATTGTAGCATATCACAGCTTTGACTGGATGTAGAAGAATCACCAAGAAACTCAGCTCTTAGTTGCATCAGCAGTCTACCAAGATAATTCAAGCCCTCCCCTTCCCTACCTCCACCCCAAAACAGATCATGTGGCGATGCTTCAACAAGAACACACCCAGCAGTCCCAAGCAGCATCGATTTCAAATGAGGATAACTCGAGAACTTGCTCTTTAAAGCACTGTACATGACTTCAGTCTTCATATTCTCCCAATCACTTCTCACAAGGTCAGGATGCAGCCTCTGCATCGATCTACCAAGTTTTGCAGCTTCTTCCGGACTCTTTGCACACTTTATCTTTTCGATGCAGTCACTTGATCTGCGGTCATCAAGTCTGGTAAACTTGCACGCCTGGTAGTAATGCTCTACACTTGACCAAGTCCCCAAACTTCCATCCTGTTCAGGCATCTCTATCCGGTGAGGAGAGAAATTTGAGAAGGCTCCGTAAGGATCCCATGCTTTGTAGAAGAATATGATGCTCGATTCATATGGGTCGACAGTTGGATCGATAGCTAGTGTCTCATCCTCCGATGGGATGACTGGTGTAGGTTCTGGTATCGGTTGGAGATATCCATCGATAAGGATGTCTGGACCAATCTGCTCGTAGGAAACATCAATTAGATCCAAAGCCTGAGACATCTCGACCATCCCGAGTTCTCCAACTGGAGTTTGTGCACTCCTTCCTCCGATTATCTTTGGGGCAACGAAAGCGTAAACCTGCAAGAAAAAGAAGAACACATCTGGGGAAATTGCTTGGTATTCAAGTAAACATGATCCGTCATGAGACGAGAAGTAAAAACCTTGTGTATCACGCCATCTGAGATAGCAGAAGCAGCTAGGGTTCCTCCACACTCCCACATAATGGAAAGGTACCCACGACCATGGAAATACTCCATAGTCTCTCTTGGACTGAGGATGTCGAACTCGACTACCTCGACTCCTTTCGCTGCAAGTCGTTTCTGGAAGCTCCTTCTTGCACCCCTCTGAGTCACAACCAGAGTTGGCACATTAGAGACGTCCCAGAGATTAGCTTCCTCCGGCAGGTCGAGGGATTGAGTCATTACAACCCGTAAAGGCATATGATCCCCACCATGTCGAGCAGTCAACCGAGGATCTAATGACAAAGAAAAAACACTAGCTTAAAAACCTAATCAAAAGTGCTGTCAAAGTGAAGTATAGATTATACTTACTGTCCCTACGTACAGTGTTTCCTCCAACAATAACAGCATCACTTCTACCACGAAGCTCAAATACTCTATTCCTGGATTTCCTGCTGCTAATCCAGGCTGCATGTCCAGAACTTGCAGCAATTTTTCCTGTGGAAACTCAAGGAAGAGAATTAGTGAGAGAATGTCACTACATTTGCTCCGGCTGTCACTTGACTCTTTCAGTTGTTTCACATGAACCACTCTGAGTTTTTTCGAGCACCGCATACCACATTAATCCCTCGAGTTTCTTCGAAAACTAGTTAAGAGTCGAGCGGCAACCTGTACAATTTACTCACTTACCGACACCCAACATAGATTGCATCAAAGATAAAATGGATTGGCAATCGTTACAGGTTCACCCACTTACCATCAAGAGTGATGGCATACTTGAGAAAGGAGAATGGAACCCTAGAAGCAGCTCTAAACATCAAAGGTGCATTGACAAGAAGGCATGATTTGCGAGCTTCCTGATTCACAAACAAGAAACCTACATCACTAATTCAATAGTCGAAACCAAAGGAATCACAAATTCACTGAACAACAACAACGAATCTCATTCAACCTCACTACCTCAATCAACTTACTCTCCAAATCCTCCCCCAGAACATCAACCTGCAACCCCTCACTCCGCAGAGCACGAACAGCACGGCCTTGAAGGTGCTTCAACGGATGCCGGACTCCAACCACAACCCTCGCAACCCCTGCCTGAACAAGAGCAGAGACAGCAGCTGAGTCTCCATGGCAATCCCCTGGCTCCAAGTTTAAGTACGCGGTTGCGCCTTTGCCGAGGTGGCCGGCGGACTCGACGGCCTGGACTTCGGCAGGCTTGGTGCCCTGAGCGTAGAGATAGCCCTCTCCGGCGACCTTGCCGGAGGGAGTGACTAAGACGCAGCCGAAATTGGGATGTGGGGAGGTGAAGCCAGCTGAGGTGTCGGCTAGCTTTGCGGCTCGTTTGATGTAGGCTGCATCGCTTCCATGGAGGAGAGAGTTAGCTCCAAGAGAGACGGCCATTAATTTCTTTCAGTATTCAGCGGCTACGACGACGAACATCGATTGTGTGGCCGTGGTTAGCAATTTGCTCCATACTCCATTAGTGACATTTTCATTTCGGAGAGGGGAAAGCATTTATAGGGTTTGTGTTTTATTGTTTTATTTTTAGCGATATTTTTTGTTGTTAACAGCGATAAATAATTATGAGTTTGTTGATTTTACAAGGGAAATTTGGTGTTTTGCCCCGGGTTCGGCTTGGGATCAAGGAAGTGAGTTCCTTGATCCATCAAAGAAGGGTATTATAGGTATTTTCAAAAAAGGTGGCCAGCACCTTCAACTATCGTCGGACCTCTGCCGTCTTGCCGTCGCCGGACCTTCGCCGCCATCGCCGGACCAACGTCGCCGCCGCCGGACCTCCGCCGCCGTCGCCGGACCTCCGCCATCGCCTCGCCGGACTCGCGTCGCCGGACCTTCGCCGCCGTCGCCGCCCAGCCGCTGGACCTCCGCCGCCGTCGCCGCCCAGCCGCGGGATCTCCGCCGCCGCCCCGCCGGATCTCCGCCGCCCAGCCGCCGCCGCTACCCTAGTTAGATAATTTATATATTAAAAAAGTGTTGTGATGTGATTCGAAATCATGACCTCTCAATTTAAATATTAAACTCCAATCACTATACTACTAAGCACTTAGTGATATTATATAATAATAAAATTATCTTATTAAATAGATGCACATAGTTTGTAAAAAATGTGCACACGAGTACGAAATATGTGTACACTAGTATATAAAATAGGTGTGCACGTGTACGCGTTCACATGTACACACATTACATTATTAAGTAGTGTGCACATGATTTATACAAAATATGTACACACGAGTACGAGTATGTGTACTAGTAAAAAATAAGTGTGCACGTGTATGAATAGGTGTACACATTTATAGATGTGTACAAGATAAGTGTACGTGTGTAAAAAATGTAAGTACATAAATGTGTACGTGTATAAAACGTGTACACATGATGTATACAAAATATGTGTACACTAGTGTAAAAAATAAGTGTGCACGTGTACAAATAGGTGTACACGTGTATAAAATGTGTGTATACGTATACATAAACAAAATGTAAGATATAGTGTACATGTGTACAAAGAGTGTGTGCACGTGTACACCGTGTGTACATGTGTACAAAGAATGTGTGCACGTGTACAAAGTGTGTGTGCACGTGTACACCGTGTGTACATATCTACAAGATAAGTGTACACATATACAAAAATGTAAGTACATAAATGTGTGGTGTATAAAACGTGTACAAAACATGTATAGAAACATGTACACATGTGTACGAAAAATCTTTGCAAATGAGTACATAGTTTATGTACAAAAGTGTGTACACATTAAAAACGAGTACGAAGCGTCACCGAAAAAAAATTTCCAGAAAAATAGGCCCGACGACGGTGGTCTGGTGGCCGAAATTTTTTTCGAAATCGGAGCTCCGATCGTCCAAAAAATTCATCGGAGAAGTCGGTCCGGAGCTCTGGTTGCCGGCTATTTTCACTTGAATTAAAAAAACTAAAATTAAATTAAATTAAATAGGGAAATGACCCTTTTACCCTTTTAATTTAAACCATTAGATCTGGAAAAATAAATCAATGGTTGAGATTGTTCCTTGACACTATCAAAGAAGCTAAATTTGTTTGATGGTAAGCTGGACTCGTTTTGCCCCCTCCAAGTTAATAGATCGCCTCTTTACTATGAAATGATTGATTTACCTTTCTTATTATAGCCAACTTAACTATTAAGCCCTTCCATCCAAATTTCTATTCAAAATTTCGTAAAGTGATGACTCATGACTCATCCACAATTAGAGCATCTACAATGGTCTTGAAATTTAAAGTTTTAACAAGTATGCCACATCATTTTTTTAAACACTCTAACTTATGAAGCTATTCCTACAATGATATGAAATTTATAAAGCTTTATAACCTTTTAAATATTATTTAATAATATAATATGATTAAAATATTAAAAGAAAATAGCACTTTGCCCCCCTAAACTTTGCCAACTTTACAAATAGCCCCCTATATAAATACAACCTCCTAATTTGATCACTTTACATTTTGGGTCTTTCCATTCCACTAATCATTTTCATGGCGTCAATTGGTACGCATTCAGTACACCACACTAGCTCCAAGACCATGTATTAGCTGACTAAGTATTTTATGATTGAGAATATAATTATATATAATTACAAGGTGAACACTCCGGTGCACCCACTAAAAGTGGGTGCACCGGGTACACCCACTAACATTTTGATAGATAAACATGTTTTTAATAACTTTTTTTTCGAGTATAAGAATCTACATGTTATTAAATGATATATAGGACGATTTGAACAAAAAACTAATTTGGTAGAGATGATAATCTATCATATTGAGAAAAAATGCAGCTGTAGAAAGAAACCTGAAGAACATTAGGTATAATCTTATACTATGATGACTAAAAATTGTAATTAGCTCAATTTAGACTTATTAAGATTAAATCTATTGATATAAACAATTAGTTCAATAGAAATATCACTCTAGATAGCACAAATGTTAGTGGGTGTACCCGGTGCACCCACTTTTAGTGGGTGCACCGAAGCGTTTACCATAATTACAAATTAATAATATAATATAATTAAATATTATTAAAATAATACATCCCTTTGAAGATAAACAGGTCGAACTCAATTTAAATTAGATATTTGATGAAATACTATGAAAAATGCAATCAATTAGTCCAACTCTAAAAATATATATCTTCAATATATTATTCAAACCCTCATATCCCCATATATCCACAATATGAGTATTTCAATCCAGCAATGCAACAACAATATACACCGCAAAGTATGCCAACACCGCCTGCCGATACAAGACCTGATGATATGGTGGAGTTTGACGGAATGAGTAATGATGAAAGTCGCAAGAGGTGGACCGTTGAAGATGACAAATTGCTTGCAAGATCTTACCTCATCATCTCAACTGATAGTGTGAAATCAATGCTTAACCAATGCTTCATTCAAACCAAAAGACAAAATCATAGCGGTTGGTCGGATGATCAAGTTATGGGAGCTGCACGAGAGTTGTTTTACTCCATGTGTAACAAACATTTTAAGTATGAGCATGTGTGGATGATGGTCAAAGATGAGCCAAAATGGAACGCGAGCAACTCAAGTGAACCGCCTTCGTAAAAGAAGAATGTGTCTGCATCTGGAGTAGACTCACCTATAGGTGATGAGGATACACCCATTACCACTAATGATGATGAAGTTTAAAATCGTCTGATGGGTCAAAAGAGGGCGAAGAGGAAAGTCAAAGCGAAAGTCAATTAAATAGATGAAAGCGTAAGCGACAAGTGGAATGAATTTCGTGCGATGAATGTGGAGCGGATGGACATGATCAAACAAATGAAATAAGTGATGCAGGAAACCATTAACAGTAGTTCGATTGGGGCTGATTATGCGAGAAATTAGGAGAGAGAAATGAGTTGATTGGTGAATTTCATAAAGCTTTTTGCAAAAGCTTTCAATATATAAAGCTTTTGCATTCTCTCTCTTCCATAATTTCCACCTCATACTATTTTATGGATTATAATATTTTCACTTAAAGCTTTAAACTTTTAAACTATATCATTGTAGTCCCTAAAGCTTTATGTACATAAAGCTTTTAGTGCCACCTAGAACTCTTCTATGGTTTTAAAGCTTTTTCTAAAAGGTTTAAACCTTTTACACAAGACCATTGGAGATGCTCTTAATGATAGTACATTGCCACATCAGCGACTTTCATCTATATTTGTTAGTGACTCAACTAAACTAAAAATTGAAAAACAAAAAACATTAAATAAAATAATAAATTTATAATTTATAAAATTTAAAATATTTGTAATATTTTTTTCGGATTTTAAATTTTTTTTTCAAAATGAAACTTAATAATTTTTTTCTATTTGATAATATAAAAAATATTAAAAGGTATTTTAGGAAATTTTATATTTATTTTTTAAAATTTAAAATCCAAATAATTTTTTGCATTTATAAAATGATATATGTTTTTTTCTTCTTAGTTTAGTTGAATCAACAACAAATATGGAGAAAAGTCGTTGATGTGACAATGTACTATGATTAATTATGGATGAGTCATCACTTAACAAAATCTTGGATGGAAATTTAGATGAAAGGGTTTGATTGTTAGGTTGGCTATAGTAGGAGGGGGTAAATCAATCATTTCAAAGTAAGGGGTTGTTTGTTAACTTAGCAAAGTAGAGCGAGGCAAAACACCATTTTCTCATTTTATAATGGAAATTAGTTGGGTAGTTATAAATTGAAGGAATACTATGAGATGAAATAAGACAAATCTGAATGACGAACGCTCTGAGTGAAAATCCTAATGACGATGTGGCTACATTTGTGGACCTGAACAGACCACTAGACTCGGGGATGCCAGCGTCTGATGCTCTCTTTGCCTCTCAGACGTCTCCACATCCTTTCGACATCTCCTTGATGCCTTGAAAAAGGTTTCGCGAATCCCTATCGAATCCCATATATCAGGTATCTGACCTTGAGCGGGCCTCTGCAAAGCTGGGCTCGACAGAAAAGACCACCCTGAAGCTGGTTATACCGACCGGAGGTGGCCCTTCGAGAAGGATCTATCGCGCAGCAGCCGAGTTTGGCTTCTCCCACTAGATTATAGAGGATAACAATTTAGGTTTACCGGACCCCGTCGTCCCCATGCAAGAGGATTCGAACGTAAACCCTAGATGCCCTAAAATCATCTTCTCCAACACTTCCACCTTCGAATCCTTTGATTGGCTAGAGTGTGCGTGGAGGTGGACCTGTCTAAGCCTTTGATTGGCAAATACCAGCTCAAAAATTGTACCTTCTATGTTAAGTATGAAAGTTTGGAGAATATGTATCGACTGCGGTTTTTACGGCTATAGATGATCATATGCTTTTCGGTTAGCATAAGATCGGATGATGTAGCTCCGCATACTAATTCCATTGATCCTCCATCGATGCAGGTGAATGTATGACAGTCCAGTGCTGGTCGAGAGGCAAGAAGCTCGAAGATGTCAAGCAGGTCGCTCATTCGACTCGGATAGACTCCAAATTATCGGCACTCAGTGTTGAAGCCACTGTTCAGGATGAATCGGCCGATTACAGAGTGACGACTTCTACCCCACCAATGCATGACAAGGCTATTGCTGACCATGCGGCTACCCTCGCTAGTGTGCTTGGTCAGGCCATTAGAGAGAGGGGCAGTGTAACACCTGTTCCCGATTTTTCATGATCGAACCCATAGTCCGGAGATGGGTATTACTAACGATAGCCGAGAATAAGCAAGCGTAAAACTGAACTAAACCAATTTAATGAAATACAAAAATAGGATTACAAAACGAGATCCCGAATTCAAATGGAAGTTGAGCCACAATCGACCAAATCTCCAATTTAAATACAATTTATAAGTCGTAACATGTCCCCAAAATCCGTCAACTGAAAAAGGAAAACAAGTCCACCTTCGAATCCTCGACCATCGTCCTTGAATCAACTGTAACATCCCAACTCCAACTGACAAGCCACGGTCCAACTAATCTTCACCAGCTGCAAGAGCAAGAACTAAGAGGGGATCAGTTTCTTATTGAAACTGAGTGATCCCACGTGGCTTAATTGCGCACAGAGTCATCCTAGGGGGCATCCCAAACTCTCACATTGTCATATACCACATTGGGACCCATAGTCTAATTCATTTTAACATCCTACTACAATAATACTAGGTGATCAATCATATTTCCCTCTACCAATACCTGGTCATGCATTACCCCAATCAATGCCACCAACATCATACCACGATATCCACAATCCATCATCATCCTCCATACATTCTGTGTAACTAGACAAATCGTACCACACACACATTATTTCTGACAATATTGAAACCAACCCGAACCCACCAAAAATTTAGGGTTGGGTTTGCTATTTTAGTACCCAAAACTGAAACGACCCGAACCCGAAAAGGCACTTACATTTTGGGAGGGTTAGGGTTGAAATTTACGGGTCAACGGGTGACCGATTAATATACCCCTCTACATAAAGTTGCAACCCATACCCATTACATTTAAGGCCCATTAAAAAATTATTCCATCTGATATTAGGTTATAGTTTAATGAGTTTTTTCACCAAAAAAAATTAGTTTAATGAGTTTTGACTAAATAAACTGCTATGAGGTATGATGTATGTTGCATGCTTGTTCATTGTTCAATTATCAATGTATGACCTCTTATTTTATTTAAATTCAGATAGATATATTTAGTAATGGTTCATGAGACATGAATCATGGTTGTTTAGTTAAAAAATAACTAAATAAACCACTAATTAATATACTAATACTGTTCATTCCATGCTTTCTTAGTTTCTTCGAAACATCTTTTACATATGTTAATAAAAATCATGCTAAAATCTTAGCTTATATTTCTTTTTATTTTGCATAGATTATGTTATAGGATGTCAAACAAAAACAAGAAAACTGTACCTCTAGCAGTGAGATAGTTATTAATCTTCTTGTATCGTTAGACTTTTCTTTCGATATTATTTTTCTCCGAAAAAAATGTAAACATGGCACGGGTAAGTTTAGGGTTGAATTGGTTAGTTGGATTGAGTATAGAGTGAATTAGATGACATGACATGGCATGACTTAATGATTATTAACATTTAATGAATTAATGGGAAGAAGAGTTGACGGAACGACCACAATGTTTACCAGAACAACAAACAGGACAAGGTTGAAGACTGCAACAACTCTCCATTCTATATTCATGTATTGAGCAACTCTGGCCTGATAAAGGACGACATTGACAAAAGTGGGAAAGAATGGTTGATGACCGAAACTTGGTATTTCTGAACAATAGTGGTGCTTACTTGCACGAGTCGCAATTGTAGCACTTGATGGCCTTGGAGTTCTTGTAGAGCTTGCAATCCTTGTTGGAGCTCACTGGATGCGGATTGAGGAGGTCGACATAAGATTTCTTATGTCCACATGACATAACTTTTTCTCAACCATTAGATTAGATAGTAACATATCTAATGGAATATGGAGATAATAAATTAATGATGTACAATTAATACAATTAACTACCGTACACAATTACATAATCAAATGGAAGCTTGTGATTGGCTTATATCTCTATGACATAATAAATCTTACGTCACTAGATGGAAGCTCAACTCGTAGAATGAAGCATTTAAATTAGCCGTTTATAAATTCATGAAGATAGATTACCTTATATAACCAATCTCATAAATTCATTCATAATCCGCTTTCGAGTAGACAGATTAAAGGTACTAATACAAAACCGGATTAAAAGTAGCGAAATTCAATTATCGGCATGCTAAATTTAAAACATATCAAAGCATAGTGAGGTAGAATAATTAAGTATTTTTCTCTTAATTCCAAAAATATTATTATAAATTCTTTTTTATTTAAAAGATAACTTTATTACAATGTATATCTCTCAAGACTACTAGGACTTACCACCGAAGTAAATAATACGAGTACGACGCATATCTGATCCGACATCTTCGTAATCTGATACCTCGTATAAATCGCTAGTTTGAATAGTTACACATCCTTGAGGATCAGAATAAACCTTGTGGTCTTCAGCTATAAATAACCCTAATATTAGCAATAAAATAATTACTTAATGGTTTATCTTCTGGTTGTGTTCCGGCACCCATTACTGGGGTATCAGTGCCTGGAGGGCTATAAACTTCCCCTCCCCATTCAAGATCGGTTGCGAAGTCTGCTAATCCTGAGAATACCATTTGTGGCCAAGTTCCAATGGTATCATTGTTATCTCCAACATTGAGAAACCAATTTCCATTTGCAGCATCCTTCAAAATTATAACACATATGTTTTAACATTTCTAGAATCGATTAATAAAAATTTCAATAATTATATTATGAGAAGTAATTTGTTACCAAGAAAAGTGATTGTTTAATTACCTTCCGTACATACAACTTCAATTCCCACACTTTTTGATGGGATCTACTGGGGTGATGACACCCCTTAGTGTCATCATATCATGACACCCTTTAGAACCGTAGGATTAGAAGGTAGATCTAATGGCCTAAATTAATCTGGACAAAATAGTAATTTGAAATTCCTATATATACTAAATCATATTAGGGTTTCACAAACCATAATTCTATTTTCATCTCTCCCTTCAAAGTTACAGCCGTTGTGCTCTAGCCTCGCCGCCGCAAGCCTCGCTGCCGCCAACCTCGCCGCCGCTCACCTCACCGTCGCACACCAGAAAACCGCCCCATCAGATCTGCCGCCATCATCAGATCTACCGCCGCATCAGATATGCCCCCACGCCGCATCAGATCTGCCCCCACGCGCTACATCAGATCCGCCGCCACGCCACTACATAAGATCCGCCGCCACCATCATCAGATTGCCACTGTGCTCTAGCCCCGCTGCCGTCATCAGATCCGCCGCCGCCATCATCAGATTTGCCCCCCACGCTGCCACTTCTTCATTCTTCCTCCCTCGTTTCTGTGCAACTTCCCCCCTCTTACCACGTTGTTCCATTTTGATGATTTAGGAACATGTTTGTATTGTTCCATATAGCTACTTATGGAACAAAAAGCTGATATTATTGTTCCATTTTCAATTTGATTCAAGATTTTATGATTTTCTGTGTTCCGATTTGGTATAATCGATTTTCAACACGTTCCATTACATTTGAGATTGTTCCTAAATATGAAAATGGAACAAAATCCTATCCTAATTCTAAGTATGAATGTTCCTAAAAACAGAAAAAGGAACAATAAACAGTAATATTATACAATGACTGTCTATAAGATTGTTCCTAAATATGAAAACGGAACAATGCATAAAACTAATTTTTCGTATGAAATGTTCCTAAAAATGAAAAGGGAACAGTGAAAACAAGTTCCGCCGCCGAGAAGAAACCAAAATTAGGAAGAAAACGAGAATATTTATATAATTAAAAATAAAAAGAAATCAATTTTAATTAGGTAACTGCCCAAAAATCAGGGAAATAACTGCCATAAAGTCATTTATGCTATTAAAAAAGGAAATAAATATATTTAATATGAATATGCAAATTAATAGATGCAATTACCCTTTTATCCATTTGATAAGGACCATTAGATCAAAACTAAAAAAATGGAGGGTGAATATTGGTGTCATCATATGAAGGACACTTCATGTGTCATGATAGTAGGAATTCCCCTTTTTGATTAGGCACAGGGTATGACCCGACAACCACGTCTAGAGGTATATCCGGTGACATAATTATATAACCAGGACAATATGTGTTGTAGCAATATGAGTGATTTGTCTGTATAAGAAAATAAAAATTAACTTTTAATGCATCACAATTTACATAATAATCAAACGAAAACTCATTTCCGCCTTTACATATTTTTCACACAACTAATCATACCAAAAAATTGTAGGTTAATATAAAACTAATTTAAAAATAAAATTGTAACAATATTCTTAAATAAGCAACAAAAAAATCTAAAATGATTTACATTTAGCATTAGAATAAATTAGTGAAATATTAAATATCTATATATTAGGAAATTAAAAAGCTATTATTTCACTTTTCAACTATATGGTTTAGGAAAGGTGGAATTCGTGTGCTAATTAATTTTCAAATTTTATTCAAGACTCCTAATCTAGGTGGTAAAATTGTCAGCTAGTAGTGATACAATGAGTACCCAACGGTTCTCAGTGCAAATTCTAACTTCGACTATCTTTCCTATCTTATTGTTATCCTCTGAAAGCTAAAAGGAGTGATGAAAGAAAAATAATCAAATATACCTTTCACAATCATGAATCCATAGTTATGTTGATCAGAGTAATTTTTATAGCTGCAACTAACTAAACATGTAATTTTAGGTGCAATTACAACTTACACTTGTATATATGAAGAGATGAGTTTTACCATCAGGATATAAACTCGGATTAACCTACACATGGAATAAATAAACAAAAAAAAAAATCACATGTGAAACTTGATCACCATTTACTAAATTAATTTTATATTTAATTCATGTTATATAGGGGAAATTTTGATATGTTTATAAATAAAGCAAAAATAATAATAATTTTGAGGCATAACAATACTTAGTACTTACCGTCCATCCAACAGAAATACGATCTATAACAGTATTATCTTTAGTACTTTCAATTGACATACGGCTTGAGCTATATTGATCATGACCAACATCAGGGTGATATATTGCAGCACTCATTCCACCTCCGTAGTATATAGCATCGTGTTTTGAGTCAGCTGTTTTCAATACTGCAATCTAGGAAACAAAAAATAAAAATTATGATAAAGTAAACTTACATTGAGTGTAATTCACCATATATCTCTATAAACACATATATGCAGAAATGAGTTTCAGAAGTTGACACCTCAGCAATTTTTCATGTAAATTGGAAAGGTATCACGAAAAGTATGGTGAAATACGAAGGATTTTAATACCACACATTTTATTCATCGATTTCATCCTATCTAATTATATATACTTATATTACCAATTAAAACATGCTTAATAAACTAATGCATGACTATTGGAGCTAATTTGGTGTAGTTGATGCACATCAATTAACGTCACGAAGATGAAAGTTGGAACGGAATGACCCAAAACGCAAAATGATCAAAGTAGGAGGGGTAAAAAATACTGATTTATAGTATAGGGGGTCATCTGTTAAGTTGACAAAGTAGAGGGGGGAAATGATATTTTCTCTTAAATTTACTGAGTTCAAAAAGATTAAGTTTGACAAATTTATGTTGAATTCAATATTTTTTAAATTAAGTTAGTACAATCATATTAGTTATTAAAGTTAATCTAATAAGCTATATTCTCTCTACAATTTTAATCGGTAAGTTCTAAATATCCTTCAAATCAAGGTTTTAAATTTTATTGTTAATCATTACAAAGGAACAAATTTATTTATCATCTAATGTTCAAATTGAATAGAAGAATGAAATATGTAAACTATTTTGATATTATTGTCAATTCATATAAATAAATTCAAACACTTTAAATAATGAATATAAGCTTATAAACTCATGAACCTAAAATCCCACAAAAATTTATAAAACTTTAACCATCCATCTAAAATCCTAAATATTAAAACCTATTGAAAACCCCCCAAAATTATATATAATAGTATATCGATCATAAATTACTTACCGCAACACCATGATTTAGAGAATTAATTGTATATGCTGATTCAGTAGCCTTATTTATTTTGATGAGATCTTCTTTTGTGACTCTTTTGATTGGAACAGTATTACTTGGACATCCTTTTCCATTTAGCCAAATATCAAATGGGTCAATTCCAAACTTATAATTTTGGAGAAAGAAAGAAATTAATCACTTTTTTTCATTTGTTATTTACTTTATATGACTAGTTATGGGGTACCATTTCATATTCTTGTGACTATTTATTCACTTCTTGTCATCCGATAACTATGAAAAAAAATTATGTGATAAAATCTTCATTCATGAAATAAAATAAATAAACCAATCACTTAATGAAAATGGTAAAACTATTCATACACGTATATAGTCTAACCTGGATTTTTGTAACACTTGGTTTATTTATCATTTGTAATTGTCTTTCCAATTTTTCATCTTCTTCGGCAGATAAATTGAAACCTGCAGTCGTCAGATTATGGTCTAACGCTACAAAGCAACAAATCAGAAGAATTGCTAAAGCATTCATTTTGATCATGTTTTTTCACTTGAACCTGTTTCGTGGTAAAAAAAAAAAATTTGTAAGATATACAGTACAACGTTTTGATAAATATATAACGAAAACAAGCAGAAACTTATAAAAGGAGGAAAGAAAAAAATACACTTACTAAGTTACTATGCCTTCAAATATAAAAGGAGGAAGAGCAATGAGAAGATATTGTATGAACTTGAATCTTTTCGAAATATATAGAGAGTGTAATGGTATGGGATAAAATACACTGCACTTCAATTATTATTTGGAAAATAGTAATACATTGCACATAGAGGGAACTCTAATCCAATGAAAATGAAACTAAATCAAATCCATGAATCTCAAATCATAATACAATTTCTAAAATCATTGTAATGCAATTGCTTGCCTTTGAATTTGTTTTAAAAGAGTTGTTTTCCTTGGTGGGCAAGCAACCTCATTTTAGCTTACTTTGATCCAGTGTTGTCAATGCTGGATCGGGCCAGCCAGTCTGACCGGTCCGTTCTCGAGCCGACCTTCCCACCAAAACTGGTAAATCTCGGTTTGATCCCAGTTACACCCCGATTTTTCCATTAAACTCTGAACCCTTGACTTTGCCAGCTCTATCCTCTGATCTGGTTCTAAAAACCTTGCTTTGCTCATTCTTACATCAAATAGATTTTAATTGATCCCAAAATTTGGCGAGTACCTTTCTTAGACCCTTAACTATATGACCCAAGTCCTAACTATCTCAAGAACCAAGCATTTGAAATCCGATTAGGACGGGATGTTACACTAGAATCAATACGTTAATAATTCATCCATATGATAGGGAACCTAGTCCCTATTATTACTATGTTTAATAATCATCTTATCATTCAAACTATTTCAGTCTGTGTAAAGATAGAAAAAGGGACCACATCATGACTTTACAATACAGTTGAAAGGCGTTCGGTTTCTTTCAAAACCATCTTTCATGCTTTCGTGCTAACCCTTGATGCATTTTTCCTTGCACAACATCTGATGAAGTAGATCGTTGACTGAAAACACACACACAACCAGACTAAGTTGGATGGATTTATGAAGCAATGAGAAAACAAATTATGAGTTAAGGTTTCTCCTTTTTATGTTTACCAGAACATCAAACAAGACATAGTTAAAGACTGCAACAACTCTTCATTCTATCTTCATGTATTGAGCAACTCCGGCCCTGATAAAGGACGACATTGACATTGACAGTGACAATATTGGTGCTTACTTCCACGAGTCGCAATTGTAGCACTTGATGTTAAGATGTGAAACACCCCGTTTCATATCAAGTTAGCGTGTTTAGTTAGTCTGTTAGTCTGTTAGTTTGTTAGGAAGAGTTAGTTACTGAACTCCCTATATATGTAACTTCAGTTTATTAATCAAATTTATACTTTCCAATCTATTAAACTTGGGCGACACTGCCTCCGGCGACAGATTCCTCAAGTCCGTATTTCATTCATCCCTCCGAGAACTGGGGGCAGTGCCTAGTATTGGCGGTTCTAATCGAAACCAACTACACCTCCTGGGAAAGATTGATGGTTTTGGTTTTTGCTGGGAAGAACAAGCTATGATTCGTGGATGGCTCCATTCCAATTCCAGCACCGACTGATTCAGTTTATCCATTGTGGACGCGAAATAATCAGCTATTGCTCAGCTGGATTCACAGAAGCATTTCCCCTTCAATTGCTCAGAGTATTTTGTGGATGGAATCGGCTTGAGACACGTGGTGTGAGCTAAAGAAAGGTTCTCTCAGGTGGATGCTTTTCGTATCGCAGATCTTCAAGAGCGGATCTTTGCTTTCAAGTAGGTTAATCTATCGGTTTCAGAGTATTTCACTCAGCTGAAGTCTCTTTGGGATGAACTGGCGAATTTCCGACCGATTCCTACCTGCGATTGTGCTCTAGCTTGTTCTTGCATCTTAGCGTCGATTCGGGCTTACCAACACAATAATTTCATCATTCAGTTCTTAAGGGGACTCGGTGATTCTTTTGCTTCTGCACGGTCAAGCATCATGCTGATGGAGCCTTTGCCTTCCGTTAATCGTGCTTTCTCTATGATGTTGCAGCAAGAACGCTAGATTACCTATGTTCCTTTGCCCATTTCTTCTCAAACCGAGAATATGGCCTTCTTAGCCAGATCTGGTGGTAACTATGCTCCACGTCCAACTGCTCAGTTCAAGATTAAAGGAAAGAAACCTGTCTGCAGCTATTGTGGGTATATTGGTCATACTATTGAGGTTTGCTACAAAAAGAATGGATATCCTCCGGGCTATAAGTCACGTCCTCGTGTTCAGCCTCAAGCTCATTACGTTGGCACCTATGATGATCGGGCTCCTCCTGTTGTTCTTGGCGCTCCTTCGGATGCACCTGTCACACTTAGTCGCTCTGACTGGACTCAGTTTCAGCAGCGCTATAATCAGATGGCTAATTTGGTGAATCAACCACAAGCTCATATGGTGCAGACTCAGGCTTCAGCTCACATGGTGCAGCCTCAAACCCAAAATCAGATGGTGTTACGTCCTCAGTCTCCTTATACTTCACCACAGGCTGATCCCGTGGAGTCGATTTTTGAACCTGTTCACACTGTTCGGGTCAATTTAGTTGTTACTGACCAAGCTGGACCTTCAAATATGACTACCACTTTGGCCTATACTCATTTACTTTCTCTTGGGTCTTAGATACAAGAGCCACTGATCACATAGTGTGTGACAAAGGGTTCTTCACTGATTTTGAAACCATTTCTGGTATTTCTATTCAATTACCTAATGGCTCCAAGATTAGGGCTATTGGGCGTGGAACTGTCATTTACAGTTCATCTTTGATTCTTACTAATGCTCTTTATGTTCCAGACTTTGCTTTCAATCTGGTCAGCATTAGCCAACTGGTCCGTTTCCAGTCTTTAGCGATTTTATTTTCTCATAACCACTATTTGATTCAAGGGCATCCCAGTCTCAAGACGATGGTTCAGCTAAACCGAGGAACGAGTTATACGTGTTATTTGCACCATCTCCAGTTGATTGTGTTGTAGCTACTTCTCAAACCACTCAAGTTGGTAATCTTTCTGTTTCATAATAGAATTATAAGCAACACGATTTTCATATTTGGCACTATAGCCTTGGTCATATGAGCTTACCTCGTATGCAATGCTTGCAATATGTAATTCCTGGTATAGCTATCAATAAGAATTCACATTGTTCTATATGCCCTTGTGCTAAGAAAAAGCATTTATCTTTTCTTATTAGCTCCTCTGTTTCTACTCGATCTTTTGCTCTTATTCATGTTGATATCTGGGGACATACTTCCACAGTTTCGATAACTGGACATAAATACTTTTTTACTATTGTAGACGATTATACCAGGACCACTTGGGTTTATTTACTTACTGCCAAATTCAAGGCTCGTGCCCATCTTATTTCCTTTTGTGAAATGGTTTGCACTCAGTTTGAATCGTATGTACAAATAGTTCAGAGTGATAATGGCAGGGAGTTTCTTATCCCATATTATTATGCTTCTAAGGGTATAATACATCAAACTAGTTGTCCTTATACATCCCAGCAGAATGGGATCGTAGAACGAAAAAACCAGCATATTCTCAGTGGAGTTGATTACCTAAATGATCACTGAACTTTGGCCAAATAACCCGGAAGTCACTGAACAAAAAAAATTGCTGGCGACATTATCAAACTTTGACTCATTGTCCAGAAGGTCACTGTTAGCTACAGACATCCATTATTCCGTCCATCCGCCTATGTGTACTTGCCAACTCCACTGCCACATCACACAAGTTTGCCACGTCATATTAAGTTTTCCCAACATGCCTAATCATCCGACCAAAGAACCTAATCTGATTATCCCCAACCCAATCAGATCTGACCAAAGAATTAAACCCCTCATCTTTTCTCTCTCCCTACCCCCTCCTCCTCCTCTCTCTCTCCCTCCTCCATCCTCAACACCATCCGACCAAAGAAGGCTTGTGATTTTGATTTTGGCTGTGTTGGTGATTAGAAAAGATAAAGGCTTCAGTATCAGAAAAATGTAATTTTGGTTGTGTTGGTGATGAAACGATGGGTTGTGATTTGTGAGGAACCTTCGTAACTCTGTTTTGCATCGCTCAAGGAGAGAGACTCGAAGCTTCTATAAGGCCTCTGTCGATTTCAGGAGAGGATCGAGACTCGAAGCTTCTAGGAGAGGATTGAGACTCAAAGCTCTCGATTCGACTGCAGATCTCACTACTCCCGACGAACACTCCTATCTCCTTCCTCTCTTTCCCAGATGTCACTACTCCGACCTGTGGAGGTATGAGGAGTAGCTCCGGCGACCGGACGAACAAGTGAACCCCATCTCCGCCGCCTTCGCGGCTGCCCTCTCATTCGACTCCACCGGCAACATTCGAGATTGGGAGAAGGAGAAGGGGTATTTGGGATCCCCGTCGCCAATTTCATCCTCCCCGTTCCGACTTCCGATTTGGGATTTAGATTGAAGGTTGACTTCCGAGTTCCGACTACAGAATGAGAGGATGACTTCCGACTTCCGAGTCTCCAATTACCCCTTCTCGGCTGTGGGGGTTCGACGGCGGCGGATGGCGGAAGGAGCTCGTTCAGATCTGGAAAAACCAGAGCTCGTTTAGCTCTGCCGCCGCCAAGGAGCACCACCGCCGAGAGCATAAACCCTCCTCCGGCTCGTTCAGCTCTACCACCGCCGAGAGCACCGCCGATCCAGCTTGCTTCTGAGGAAAATGAATGGTGTTGAGGATGGAGGAGGGAGAGAGAGGAGGAGGGATTTAATTTTTTGGTCAGATCTAATTAGGTTGGGGTTAATCAGATTTGGTTCTTTGGTCAGATGACTAGGCATGTTGGGAAAAAAAATTAATATGATGTGGCAAACTTGTGTGACGTGGCAGTGGAGTTGGCAAGTCCACGTAGGTGGATGGACGGAATAATGGATGTCCGTAGCTAACAATGACCTTCTGGATAATGAGTCAAAGTCTGATAATGTCAATAGCAATTTTTTTAATTTAGTGACTTCTGGGTTATTTGGCTAAAGTTCAGTGACTATTTAGGTAACCAACCCATTCTCAGTGTTACCAAGGCTCTTCTTTTCCAAGCCTTCTTACCTCCTCATTTTTGGAGTTTCACAATGCAGCATTATGTTCATTTGATTAATAGGACTCCTACTTTGCTTTTACAGAACAGGACACCTTATGAGCTATGTATAAGGTATCTCCTGATTATAGTAGTTTTCGTGTTTTTGATTGCCTTTGTTATGCAACTTATACTGTTCCTCACCAGTCGAAAATTGCTCCAAGAGCAATGCCTTGCATATGCCTTGGTAATGCTGTCAATACTAAAGGGTACCGGCTTTTCAAACTATCAATTGAGGTTGTTTTCGTTTCAAGGGATGTTGTTTTTTATGAAACTATCTTTCCTTTTTTTCAAGTCAGTAATGCTGCCACAGAGTCTCTTGCTAATCTATCTTTACCACTTCATGCCTCTCCTCTTCCAGATTTAGACTCTAAAAATAGTATTCATAATTCTGTCAATAATTCTGCAGTTCATGATACCACTGAAACTCAGCTGACTGCTGATTATATTCCTTTGAATCAACCTCCTTTTGATCTAAGAAGATCTTCACGGCAGCGTACTAAACCGACATATCTCACTGATTTTCAGTGTATTCACTACAAAAAATCTGCTATTTAGCGTCGGTCACCGGGGAAGAGTTTAGCGTCGGTCGATTAAAAACCGACGCTAAACCCTTGACTCGCGTTTGAACAAGGGTTTAGCGTCGGTCGACAAGCGACCGACGCTAAAACTGACCAAAAACCGACGCTAAATTTGGTTTTCGGTCAGAAACGGAGCCGGCCAGGTTTAGCGTCGGTTACCGACATGTTTTAGCGTCGGCTAGCGACCGACGCTAAAACACGTATATATTTAAACCTCTCAGCCGACCCTAACCCTAATTGCATCTTCTTCTTCTTCCTCTTTCTTCTTCTTACTCTTCTCTAGCTCAAATCTTCTCTTCTTCTTCTTCCTCCTCTCCAAAATCCAGATCCATTGTTCTTCTTCTTTCTCTTCTCCAGATCCATTCTTCTCCTTCTTCTTCCTCTTCCTCTCCAATTCCAAGCTTCTCCTCCTTCTTCTTCTTCCTCTCCAGATCCAATCTTTTTCTTTTTCTTCTTCTTCCTCCTCTTCCTCTCCAGCGGCCTCCTTCCTCCGCCGATGCCCTCCGCCCGCCGAAGCTCCACTCCAGCGGCCTCCTTCCTCCGCCAACGAAACCCTCCGCCCACCGAAGCTCCACTCCGCCGACGAAACCCTCCGCCCGCCGATAACCCCCCAACCTCTCAACCGCCGCCGCCACCATCACGTTGATCGGTCAAGTATTGACTGATTGGACAAGAAGTGACCAAAAGGGTGACCTAATAAATATAAATGACCAAATTGTATAACTGGAAAATGGAGTGACTGATTGGACATTAATAAAAATGGAGTGACAAAATAGAAAATGAATATTGAAAACAAATAAAAAAACAGAAACAAAAAAAATTGGGTTGGTCAGCGACCGGTTCGGTCAAGGATTTAGCGTCGTTCGTTAAATGAATTTAGCGTCGGTCAGCAAGCGACCGACGCTAAAATTTAGCGTCGGAAGAATTGGCGTCGCTTTTGCCGAGCGACGCTAAATCCTTTAGCGTCGGTCAGCAGCCGACGCTAAACGACGTCGGTGACCGACGCTAAAGAGCAGATTTTTTGTAGTGATTCTTGTTCAAACTAATGCCTTGAACAAACACAAGGTTAATACTTTGTATCCCCTTAGTTCGATTCTCACTTATTCCCGATTATCTTCTAATCATAAAGCTTTGAGTGTTGCAATCACTATTAATTTTGAACCTACATCCTATAAAGAAGCAGCTGGCTCTGCTGAATGGCTCAAGGCCATCAATTCAAAATTAACTTCTCTCCATCAAACCAAAACTTGGATTATAACTGATTTACCTCCCAGTAAAAAACCCATAGGCTGTAAATGGGTATTTCAGATCAAATAAAAATCTGACGGCTCAATCGATAAATATAAAGCTCGATTAGTAGCAAAAGGTTACACTCAAACCCCTGGAATTGATTACCTGAATACCTTCTCTCCGGTTGCCAAAATGACCACTGCTGCTCGTGTCATTCTTACTTTGGCTTCGATCATTAACTGGCATTTGGAACAACAGCTGGACGTTAACACAACTTTTCTTCATGGTGACCTTACTGAAGACATCTACATGAAGGTGCCTTCAGGTTTACAGCTGCTTCCTTCTGAAAAAGAAAAAGTTTGCAAGCTTATGAAATCGTTGTATGGTCTTAAACAGGCTAGTCGTCAATGGTTTGCAAAGCTGACTAGTTCTTTAGTTAGTCTAGGGTATACCGAGAGTATTCCCTCTTTGTTAAGAAGACCACTAACTGCTTCACATCTCTTTTAGTGTATGTTGATGATATGATCTTGGCAGGTACCAGCATGGATGAGATTCAATCGATCAAGGATCATCTTCACAGTACTTTCACTATCAAAGATCTAGGACCTGCTAAGTATTTTCTTGGCATGGAGTTAGATCTCAGCCAAATGGATTCATCTATGTCAAAGAAAATATGCCTTGGACATACTTTCAGATAACGAATTTACTGATTCTAAGCCTGCTCCTACACCTACAGCTCCTGGAGTGACTTTGTCCTCTCAGTAGGGTACTAAGCTTGACGTTGTCGCAGCTGGCGAATACAGAAGGTTGGTGGCTCGTTCTCAATACCTGTGCACAACTAGGCTTGACATCTGCTTCGCGGTAAATCAGCTAAGTCAGCATGTTGGATCGCCTACTACGCAGCATCTTCAAGCTTCTCACATATTATTACGATACCTAAAGGGTACTGCAGCACATGGCATTTTCTTCTCCTCCACTTCAGCGATCAAGATTCACGCTTTTTGTGACTCTGCTAGGCGGGATGCCCTGATACTATACGCTACACTATTAGCTTTTGCACATTTCTTGGTGAATCTTTGATCTCATGGAAAAGCAAGAAGCAAACGACGGCAGGAATGAAATGTCTGGATGACCAATATGGGAGGGACGATGAGGACAATCAGAATACGAAAACGGTTGCTTAGAAGTACAAAACTAAAAGAAGGCATATTGGAAGCAAAACGCATAATTTTTTTTGGCTCAAGGACGGGGATGATATAAATATAGAACAAAAAGTATTATTGTCCACGAAGATAATGAAAAAAATGACAACTAACTGTTATGTTAATATTTTCCATCATATATAGGGAACATTCCAAACCCTCCTACAACCATTAGATCTAGTTTGACTCTTTGACCAATCTAATGGTTCACATTTGTTAGGGGTATTTAGGACTTTACACATATAATTTAATTATTATTTTTAGTCTCAATATATTATTATTATATTTTATTATAATATTTTATTTTTTTATATGGTGACCAGCAAAGAATTTTCCGAAGACCGGCCACCGTCGTCGGTGACTTTTCCGGCGAGGCTCCGATGACTTTTCCGGCAAGACTCCAGTGACCGACCAAACTCTGGCCACTTTTTCGGCGAGGACAAGTTAACTAGTTAACCTGGTTTTTACTGATAACTAGTTAACAGGTTATCAACAGATAACTAGTTATCAATAAATAATTAATTAACAGGTTATCAGCAGATAACTAGTTAACATTTTATTTTGTTGATAACTAGTTAACGAATTAACATAATCAATTAACTGAATTTTTTTATTAACATGTTATCTGATTAATTATTTTGTTTTTTATTTAAATAACTAATTAACTATTTATCAAGTTATTAACTAGTTATCTAACCGAGTTATCAAGTTGTTAACCAGTTAACAAATCGAGTTAACATGTTATTTCGCTGATAACTAGTTAACAAATTACCATGACCAGTTAACTGAATTTTTTGTTAATAGATTATCTCACTAATTATGTTGTTTTTTATTTAGATAACTAGTTAACATCATGCTTTATCGAGTTAACTAGTTATCAAGTTGTTAATTAGTTATCTATTCGAGTAAACTAATTAACTTATCGAGTTAACTAGTTAACTTATCGAATTAACTAGTTATCTTATCGTGTTAACTAGTTAACCAATCATGTTGACTAGTTAATATCATGATTGGATAACTAGTTAATGTGGTTATTTAATTGATAACTAGTTAACTAATTATTCAACCTAGTTAACACGTTATTGGACAACCAGATATAGTTCAAATATTATTCCAACAATGTCAACAACATAAAATATAGTAAATAAAATGGTAACTTGTAATGCCAAACAATCAAATTGTCTAAAACTTAAAATACAATAATTAAACTGTAATTGTTACAATTATTAAAAATTGGAAAACATAAAGCTTGTGTCTCTTCGTCATCTTGCATCAGGCCGCCGCCGTCCTCGTAGTGTCTTAGCCGTCCGTAGATCCAGGGGCGGATCCAGGATTGAATCATGCACTGAGCCGAAATTGAAGGAAAAAGTTTCTAATATATCATTGAAATCACTCAAAATCGCATCTAAACTATAATTTTCTAGTATATCACGCTTAACATATATGATTAAACTATCAACTAGTGCGTAGCCTAGTCACCACTATCTTCATCGCCGAAAATAGGCGTTCACTTGTAGCAGTAGAGATCGGAACAATCAAAACAAGACAAATAAGTCGATCCACAAGATAAATTGACTTGATTTGTTTGTCTCCATCAACTCGCGACAAAGCTCAGAAAGAGATGCTAACTTTTTCAAAGAATGGTGACTGGGAACATCAACCTGGAAAACTCTCAACTGAAAGTTTAATATCTTTATTTACTGTTCAGAAAAATCAAAAGGATAATACTTTTTCGTATTATCCTTTTGATTTTTCTGAAAAGTATAAAAAAAGCTTCGATGACAAATGCTTTATATCCATTTGAAGGATCCAAACATGAGCTAAGGTTCAAAAGTTCAATCACATTTTCATCAAACCTTGAGCTTATTTCTTCGATCTGGTAATTGATAATGGTGTTAAACACATCAAAATGATAGTAATGCTTATTTGGCACACCATATTATTGGCGAGTAGATTTACCTTCAACATGTGGAGCACTAAGAAGAGAAGACATTAAACCAAAAATATGCAATAGTAGTTTAGTGTATGAACGTTGACGAAAAATAGGACGAGAGATTAAAAGAAAGCATGAATGAATGAAATTTTAATTGATGGAGACTAAATACTAAAAGAAGGCTAGAGTTTTAATTATAATATATTTGAAAAGGAAAATAATTTAAAATTATAATAAATCAAAGAAAAAGGAAAATATATATATGAAAGTTCACTGGGGAAGGAAAAGGATTAAAATGCAGTAATTTTTAAGGATAAAATTATAATTACGTTTGGTTTATGATTAAATTAAATAATATTTTAGGTTTTAGATTATTAGCTTTAAAGTTAGAGGGAAAATCTATACTAATATATAAAGCAAAATAAAAGACCTCCCCAATTTGGAGTCCTCTCCTTAATTTTAGGTATTCCACCAATCATAAATTAAGAATATTATTAATTAATTTATCACCTCTAACAATTATTTTTATTTTCTCATTTTTAAACTCCCCACTAACTACTTTCAAACAAAAAAAAAGCAACACTAACCTATTTTCATGGAAATATATTTCTTTATGTTTTAAACATATTTGTCCAAAGTTAAAATGTTAACAATACATGGGAAACAACAATTTTTTCTGTGACCAAATGCTAATTTGGTCCACTAAACCAAATCAACCATAGTCAATCATTTAATATTAAATATTCAATCAATCATTAACTTATTCGGACAATTATTGTAGTTTAATTAATTATTTAATCTGACTGTTATGGAAATTAATTATTAAGGGAATATGTTTTATGTCGTTTCCTATATTTCCCTAAGAATCCTAATTGCAATACAAGTCAAATATGAATCCTAATTGACAATAACCTCCAGCTGCATTCTTCTCATCATCCCTTCTCATCATACAACATTCCAGTCGCCGATTTTATTTTCATCACAGCCGGCCTTACTTTCCGGATCTGGCCAGCCTTATTTTCATCATATATCCTTCTCCAACCGGCCTTATTTTCATCTATACCCTTCTCCGACGGCCATATATTAATCAACCATGGATAATCATGGTTTTTTTATCTCAATAAGTCACCGGAGATCGACCTGAACATATCGCCAGATTTCACGTACGAACAAGATTATGACGAGCATTCGAAGTTCAAAACAATGACGATTAGAATGACAACAGTACTGAAGAAGGTTTGTTAATTGTTCGATGGTTTTTCGACTCCTTGTAAATAAAATAAAAAGATATTGCAATGGCAAGGTTCTGGAACCTCTTGGAATTAATCTAACAGTCTAACCATTACACCATATGCAAATTCTTGACTTTGTAGGGGCCATGGCCCCCTACTAGTGAACATAGCTTCGTCCCTGAATATATACTCGATTTTAAAGGACGGGACCGAAAGGGGGCTCACCCGGGCACCCCCTAGATCCGCCCCTGCGTAGATCAGGTTGTCCTCCGTCGGTCTAGAAGCCGTCACCATCAGCTGTCTCGTCTCCCGGAGTAGAGCCGCCATCGAGATTGGTGCTGCTGAGACCACCGTCGACGATCAGTCTCGCCAGCTGCCGCGCCATCATCTGATTCCGAATCTGCCTCCTCGTCGCTAGGGATCCGCCGAGGCTGCTGTCAACTTCGAACGACCGCTCCTACTGCTGCTTTCCGTTCTTCAAAACGTCGCTAATCTCATCGGTAGATTCCCCGCCGATGCCGCATCTCTAATCTTCAATCGCCATCGCTCTAGGTTTTTTATTTTATTAAAATGACTAAATTGTCCCTCTAATTTTGGGTTTGGAACTGGTCCAAACATAGAAGTTTGGACGCAGATCCTGTGCCTACAAAACAAATACAGGACTACATATATTAGCTTAGGTGTACATACTATTAGTGATTGAAGTTAAAACTAATAAGTTGACACTAATAAAACATTAATCATGTTTTTCAATATTTTCTTAAAAAATTTACTTTTCATTACGAATACTATGCACATAAAAATCACATTTAATATTGAAAAAAATAGTTTGATAATGACTTTGTGATTTTTTTAAAATAGATAATAACAAAAACTAACTATTGTGCTAAGGCAAATACAAGTAATTTTAATTAGGGGTGGGAATCTTAGAATCGGTTAACCAACCTTTAAGAAGTTTTAACTGATGATTGACCAAAATAAAACCGGTAAAAACCTGACCAAAATTCGGTTAACCGATAATTGACCGATTTAACCTATTTTGACCAATTTCATCTACTTTTAACCTTAAAATTCTATACAAATTGAATAATATCATAAATTATACACCATGTAAATAAACACTTGCACTAGAACTCATTATTCCATTATTGTTTCGGTCAAAGTCGGTTAACCGCATTTTAACCGTTAGCCGACTTGCTAAAAAATGGTTAACCGCCCCCTTGACCGACTGAATAATCGGTTAACCAATGGTTACGATTTTAACCATTAACCTTAAGCGAATTCTCACCCCTAATTCTAATGCTGTGAAAAGCTAACTCATATTTAAAAAAAATCATCCAATTCGATCAATTCTTCAACTGAGAACATCTTAAGGTGTTGACCTTTAATTGTTGAATTTCCTATATTTAGTATCGCTTCAACGCAAACAGCTACGAAGTGGTGATCATATAACTATTTATTGTCCATGAAGATAATGAAAGAAATATTAAATAAAAATTAAATGACAACTATCATGTTAGTATTTTCAATCATATACAATAAAAATACCGGGCCACAAAGATTCTCTTAGGTGTATATACCGTTAACTAAAGATGATACATATAGGACATAAAATTGATTTTTTAAATGTTTTCTTAAAAGTTTACTTTTTTCTTTACATATATTATCCACATAAAATTCTCATGTAATATTGAAATAAAATAGTTTCACAATAAATTTGTGATCATAAACACTATAAATAAAAACATTACTGGCTACGACATATAGCTACAAACTGGTTTGCTGTAGCAAATACTATTTATGACACCATTTGCTACAATAGCGTCTCCATTGAAAAGTGGTTTCTCAAATAGTATGACTACAACAAATCACAAAGTCGCATAGTTGTTGTTATGGGTGCAGCCGTGTCAATGCAGTCGCGGAGTTAGCAACACCTATAGCCACAAGTTGATGTTATTGCAATAATTTGTTACATATTTAACTACAGCTTGAAGTCGTAGCAAAGTTAAAACTCATGTCTGGCAAATGAAATATAAAACCCACCACGATGAAATATTATAAAGATAACAAATAATATAAACATTATAAAAGTATGACTTACATTCAAAACACATTATTCAAATCTCTAAATCAAATCTATCAAAGTTACGTTTCAATAAACATATTAAGCAATTTGAACAATAATGTATGGTGCATCTGATTAATTTTCCTAACAAGGAAAATACATGTGATTGAGTGCTAATGCTAATAAACTAGTCAACAAACCAATCAAAACCACCTCTGAAATCGTTTGGAATTTGCCGCTTCAATAAACCACCAATTTTTGCATAGAAAAAAGAACTCATAGTTGTTGCCCAGGCTGTCAAAGCTCTTATCAAACAAGAAAAAGCTCTAAAGAAACAACAATTTCTGCCAAACAAAAAAGAAAGTCAAGAAACAAGAAAATCCTCTAAAGTAACAAATAAAGATCTTAATCAAGTAGTACAAAACAAACAAGAACTTCCTTTTCAGAATAGATATGATCATAAATCGCCAATTACATCATAATTTCATAAAGCAACCAAAGTCATACGTTTATGAATTCTCAAGGTGCAAATTCGAGAGTCATTTTCAATTGAAAGTACTGAAAGAAGTGGGGTACACTTGAATGAGATGGTGTCTACGTCTCCAAGAAAGACAAAATTTTTTCAAGCATGGAGCTACAGACTTAAACTTATGTGACCCTAAAGAGACAGAAAGCAAAAGGGATGGACTTGGTATTCTATACATTGCAGCTTGGTTTCTACTACATGGATTCTGAGAACATCGACAAGGCAAAGAGCTTGTCTGCAGAGGGAGGCCATTCGGAAAGGAATGATCGTCTGGATCTGTTTCTAGACTCAATCTCCACCTTCAGTACATACGGATTGAAGGACGGGGTTCTGAACGCTTTCAGTCATAAGCTCTATTAGGCCCAACACGTAAGATTATCCTTTTCAGTCATCAGCTCTATTAGGCCCAACTCATCCCGGTTAGGCCCAACTCGGCCGGGCTCGTTCCAATAGCTTGACCGAAAGATTTCATTTTCTTTTCTCTACTCTCTGTGGTTCTTTTTCTCGGATTTAGAAATTCGCAATTCCTCTTCGTTTCGATTAGCGTTCAAGAAAGCCTTCAAGAAAGCATTACTCCGCCGGTAAAGCAGAGAAGCAATGGAGACTGAAGGTTTGTTTTATGGAGGTGTGTTTTGTTCATGGTTGATTGATCAATCTTATTTGTTTATCTTCTTCGCCTATTGCGGGTGAGGATTCCTCCAAATGATTGTCTGATTTATTTATCGGAAACAGTTCGTGGTGAATTATCTATTCATTACACGAATCTGAATGCGGTTTGGTTTTTGACCTATACCGGGAAATTAGGACTTTGTCCATTTAATCCCTCCTTTGTGGAGTGAATATTGTTATCGTGAGAAATTTTCATTGAATTTGTTCCTAGTCTCAGTTTTTTATTGTTTCTTTATTATTATTACGTAAATGATGCAATTTCTTTAATGCGTATTTTATTTTGACGAGTAAATCTCGGAGAGAATTGAATTGTAACTTTGCTTATTATTTTGGGCAGGTGGCCAATAAATTGGCTTAAAATTGTTTGTATCAATCAATTACTTATATTACGCTACATTAATGCTTTTAGAAATGAAAGTTTGTCATTTCAATTAATAATTAAGATGAAATTAATTAAGATGATATATTGTTACCTTTTCCGTAACCATTAATCACCCATTGATTGATATCATTATAACCATATTTTGAGGAACTTAATTTAATACTTTTTTATTTGATTTTAATTTGGGTGTTATTTTTTTTAATTGACAAAAGTTGTTTGGATTTAGAACTAATTAAATCTTACCTCAATTAGTTAATTTAACATTTAATTCTTAATTTACTTAATTGTGTCTTTGATTGATTAATTTTAAATGTGTTTGCTAAACTACTATTTTTTTATATTGGTGGGCCTAACTTCCTCGTTTTAATCTACTCACTTAAATAGGGTAGCTAAATCATGCTCAATGTTACTCTGTTTGCAGCATGGTTTCTGTATGCATAATCTTACTCTGTTTTAGTCCAAATTCATAATTAAGGGTTAGCCTTAGGTTTAGGTTTGTCCTTTAAATCAGACCCCCCCAACCCCTACCCCTCCTTTTTTTTCTCTTTTTAGTTAGGATGGTGCACGATCTATGGTCCTCCGTAACTGGAGCTGCCACAAAAAAAAAAAAAACTTATGTGACCCTAAACAGTAGAGGATCTGCAAATCTTCAAGTAGGCGGGCATATGGGAATGAATCACTCAAAGAAATTAGAGGCAAAGGCACATGGGCTAACTAAAGAACCGTCAGCTTACTAAAACAAATGGGACCAGAATGCTGCAGTCAAAATAAGACGAGTAGCATACATAATTTACCCTTAATTATTTCCTTTAGTTGAATGAAAAAAAAAAAGGAAAGAAGAGAAACTCACTTGATTTGTGGGGAAGACATGAGCTTGAGAAAACAATACAGTCAATATTCAAAATTATAACGTTATATCTATAAGGGTTTATTCTTTTCTATTTCTTTTCCATAAATCCCCAATATAACAAAGAAATCATATTCTTTCTAGCATATTCAACAAGGTCAAGAACATGGACCAATTGTTCTTCATTATCCAAATTTGACCTCTCATACATGTCAAAAGTCACCTAACCCCATCAACCTTTCATCTTGGTTAGGTGACATTATATCTAGCATTATAGTAGTAGTAATAATAATATTAATAAATCTTAAATCATGGGGTTGAATACAGTAACTTACCACTAACAACCAGTCGGGTAAGGTTAAAACAATGTTACATAGCTTAACAAGTTCATATATACAACATTTTCTTAGTATATTCTTGATAATTTTTTGGTAATTACTACCTTCATCTTATCCATACCCAACAAACTGTACCAATAATCTTATATACATACTTCCATTCATGCTTATAGACTACCCCATCTTGGAATGAAGGTCAAGGAAGAGGATGATAAATTACTTGGGAATCCAAGAAGGCTTTAAGGATAGCAATGGCAGCTCCCAAGGCATTGACAAGGCACAAATGTGTATGGAAGATGATGATTGAGGACACGATCACATATATATGATTCATCGTGTTTCCAACGCTAAATGTCAATGGAGATATCTCATCAAACGACATGTACCTGGTTGTAAAGATGGTAAAACAAACTTTGTGCTGCTACCCACCAACAACAAACCACAAACAAAATAATTGTCACACCAAATCTCCAGAATTCTCATATGAAAGAAATAAAGAGGAACAATTTCTAGAGTGTTTGAACACGCAACGATGCTAAGTTGAACAACTCTTCCTACCATCTTATATGTAGTACTCGTAGAACAATTCTGCGTACTTTTCTAATGATTAGTCACTCACCTCATCACAATCAAATGTTATGGACATGTAGATTTCTTGAAACAATAACAGCAAATTTGGCAGGGTACGAATTAAATTGTAAGCCATTCAATTATGAACTGATGAGAAAATAGAGGATTACAACATAAATGTAGTTTATGTAGACATAGATATTTGGTAAGAGGATGAATAAATACATGGAAGAAGAAAAATTACTAGAAAAAATTGGTTCCAGTCTAAGAAAGAGTGGTTTGCTAGCTAGCAGCCCACATCTGTGGTACCTCAACAGCAATTGCGAAAGGTGTGAGAATGAGCAAGGGCAACATAGAGAGACAAGCGTAGTAGTTCATTCCACTGACAGACTTTCCCTTAATACTCTTCTTTGAAAATATGTTCCTGAATACCAATGCCAAGTTGAAGATCATGCCCCCCATGAAACCTGAATTCTATATGAACAAAACCAACACGAGATCAAATAAGGCCAACATACAAGTTAATGTAAATGTTTGTGTCCCAATAAGAAGTTGTAGTGGTGTAATTAAATGTATCAAGGTGACAACCCCAAAAGGTTACCTACCGGTCATGTTAAATTTGAGCTCGGTGGCGGCAGAAAGAGCGCAACCACCAATAATTGGTAGTAGAGACAAGTGAACCCTGGTTGGGAAAAACTCTCCTAGTAGGAAACTGGAGACCAACACACTGAATGTTGGTTCACCACTCTTTATGATGTGAGTGAATGAAACTACAACCTTAGACATGCTCACCGTTGCTGCTACATTCCCTATTGTATGTGCCACACCTACCTGCCAATTGAACCAACAATATTTAAGAATCAATTTTGATATGGCATCACAATCCTGCCAAATTTTGCAACACAATCAATCTTCCATCTAATTATTGTTTGTTCAGCTTCAGGTTATTATTTTTATAGTTTAGTTTTTTACTTTTTGCAGAGTTCCATTTTGTTTAAATTGTTATGATATTATTATAAGATATTAAAATTTAACGGGGAGAATTAATTAAACTACTCCAAAGGAGGGAAAAGTATCAATTTGGCACTCCATTGTGCAGAAAATTGTTTGAGTTGTTAGGCTTTTACTTTTTTTTTTATTAAGGTAGATGATTAAACATTCAAACCACAAAAGGGAAGTTCAAGTTACAAGTACATAAAACAGAGAAATCAATCATACAAATCGAAAGTACAGATTCAACAAGGTTCCAAGACTCAGGATAATGCTCATCTCTCGCCAATTTTGCTAAACAATCAGCTTCTTGAACCTCATTTCTTCCAACGTGGATAATGGAAATTCCTGTATGATTCCTCAACAATTGGGCAATCGATGCCAAGACCACTGCCGCCTCTAGACAATCGAGTAAATGGTAATGCTGGTACTTCCTTTCATCGCTAGCTCCACCGCCGCCAGGATCACCACATCTTCTGCACAAATCGATGCTCGACAAATAAAGTTCCTAGCTTAACCATACACAACTCTTCACTCATAATAAAAGGGTGACTTTGTAATCCCCACCTGGATGTGCCTATTAAAAGCACCATCACACACGATTCTCTAATTGAACATCTTAGGGGGCATGATAGAAAGTGGCAACGACACAGATGAACTATAGGATTCACAGTAGGAACGGACACCTTACTTCTAAGCGAACATCTCAAATCGTTCCTCGTATTGGATTCCATAGAGCCATAATCGGGACTAACCCCTTCAAACACAACTTTGTTTTGATGCTTCCAAATTGTCTAGAGGATGTAGCAAATGTTGACTGCCACCGATCCGATACTAGAGTCACAAAATTTTACATGAAAAATGTTACCACAACCACTCTCACTCCCTCCGCCGGAGACGAATTTCCAGTCGGCAGCTATAATTCAACTGAAGATGGAACGTTCCATTTAGAGTCAGTTCTTCACCTATCTGTTTACAATTTTACATTCTCTCTTCTTCTGTTCTTTTTTCTTTTATTTCTCACATCTACTCTGTTCTTCAGCGACGTTCCTTCTCCGTTCTATACCTCTGGTCCTTCCACCACCACCATTCTCACTCCCTCCGCAGGAGACGAATTTCCAGTCGGCGGCTATAATTCAACTAAAGATGGAACGTTTGATTTAGAGTAAGTTCTTCACCTATCTGTTTACAATTTTACATTCTCTCTTCTTCTGTTCTTTTCTTTAATTTCTCACATCTGCTCTGCTCTGTTCTGTTCTTCAGCGACGTTCCTTCTCCGTTCTATACCTCTCGTCCTGCGACCACCACCACTCTCACTCCCTCCACCGGAGACGAATTTCCAGTCGGCAACTATAATTCAACTAAAGATGGAACGTTCGATTTAGAGTCAGTTCTTCACCTATCTGTTTACAATTTTACATTCTCTCTTCTTCTGTTCTTTTTTCTTTAATTTCTCACATCAACTCTGTTCTGTTCTTCAGCGACGTTCCTTCTCCGTTCTATACCTCTGGTCCTGCCACCACCACCTCTCTCACTCCCTCCGCTGGAGACGAATTTCCAGTCGGCAGCTATAATTCAACTAAAGATGGAACGTTCGATTTAGAGTAAGTTCTCCACCTATCTGTTTACAATTTTACATTCTCTCTTCTTCTGTGCTTTTCTTTAATTTCTCACATCTGCTCTCTTCTGTTCTTCAGCGACGTTCCTTCTCCGTTCTATACCTCTCGTCCTGCGACCACCACCACTCTCACTCCCTCCGGGGAAACGAATTTCCAGTCGGCAGCTATAATTCAACTAAAGATGGAACGTTCGATTTAGAGTCAGTTCTTCACCTATCTGTTTACAATTTTACATTCTCTCTTCTTCTGTTCTTTTTTCTTTAATTTCTCACATCTACTATGTTATGTTCTTCAGCGACGTTCCTTCTCCGTTCTATACCTCTGGTCCTGCCACCACCACCACTCTCACTCCCTCCGCCGGAGACGAATTTCCAGTCGGCAGCTATAATTCAACTAAAGATGGAACATTCGATTTAGAGTAAATTCTCCACCTATCTGCTTACAATTTTACATCCAGCAAAGACTAGAGCACCAACTCAAAATCACAACATCAGAAACACACATTTTTTAAATATTGTTGGTTAGTCACTCACCTCATCACAATCAAATGTTATGGACATGTAGATTTCTTGAAACAATAACAACAAATTTGGCAGGGTACAAATTAACTTGTAAGCCATTCAATTATGAACTGATGAGAAAATAGAGGATTACAACAGAAATGTAGTTTATGTAGACATAGATATTTGGTAAGAGGATGAATAAATACATGGAAGAAGAAAAATTACTAGAAAAAATTGGGTCCAATCTAAGAAAGAGCGGGTTGCTAGCTAGCAGCCCACATCTGTGGTCCCTCAACAGCAATTTCGAAAGGTGTGAGAATGAGCAAGGACAACATAGAGAGACAAGCATAGTAGTTCATTCCGCTGACAGACTTTCCCTTCATACTCTTCTTTGAAAATATGTTTTTGGATACCAGTGTCAAGTTGGAGATCATGGCCCCCATGAAACCTGAATTCTAGAGGAACAAAACCAACACGAGATCAAATAAGGCCAACATACAAGTCAATGTAAATGTTTATGTCCCAATAAGAAGTTGTAATGGTGTAATTAAATGTATCAAGGTGACAAACCCAAAAGGTTACCTACCGATCATGTTAAATTTGAGCTCGGTGGCAGCAGAAAGAGCGCAACCACCAATAATTGGTAGTAGAGACAAGTGAACCCTGGTTGAGAAAAACTCTCCTAGTTAAGTCGTATGACACTATTTTGCTATTTTGTTAGAACTCTTTTTCATCTACACATGGAAGTTTTACAAACAGAGAAGTTAATCAAGGACATGAGAATGTCTAGAGGCTCAGATGACAGGGACTTGATGAGACAGATCCTAGGAACCCATTCTAAATGTGAGACATACTTTCAACCTTACAGATTACTTACTTTTTAAGTCTGACGTGTTTGTAATTCCTCCTTCTCTTGATAAAGGAATTAAAATGATGCACTAGATAATCTAGAGGAAACTAAGGCCACGTTTTCCTGTTTAATAGCTAAATTCCGCCGCAATTATGCAAATTCGGGGGAATTGGAATCAACACAAATCCGATTTGCAATTCTTTGTTTTCCTGTAAAATTGATACATTGGAATTGAAATTTAAGCCCACTTTAAATTACTAAAATACCCCTAACCCTATCCCTTCCCACCAACCTCCTTCCTCTCTTCAGCAACTTTTCTGCCACCATTTTCTTCTTCCCATCTCCCCCCTAGAGTTTGTAATCAAACAAAACCTAAACTGAGAGGAGCTGATTTCAACCCTTAGAGTTCTCATCTTTACTGGACGAGCGGCGACGGCAGTGGAGCTAGTTCCAGCGGCGGCGACGGAGGATTCAGAGTTGGACTTCTTCTTCTGCGAGTTCTGGGTCGGCGGAGGCATCTGGGTCGCCGTTCCCAGACAAATTTCGATTTCTTCTTCTTCGACTTCTGGGTCAGCGAAGGCATCTGGCCGATTTGGGAGATAGAGCTATCGGATGTGGCGGTGGTTGGCACGAGGCATTGAGGGAAAGGAGGAGGAAGGACGCCGTTATTTGGTGGGGACAACAGATCTCAGTGGCGGCTTGGTCGGCGGCGACATTGGCGATGACGTCGGCGACGATGTCGGCGGCGGTGGTTAGGTCGGCGGTGATCAGTTGTGAGGAAGAAGGAGAGAGTGTTGAAGAAGATGGAGGGTAGTGTTGTGATTCCGGTGGAAAAATATCAATTCCCTTGGTTTTGAAATGGAATTAAATTCCTTTTCAGATCTGGAATTTTGCGAGGAAATGGAATTAAATTCTGGTGCTAATTGAAAGAGGAAAACAAGGAATCTAAACTTTCCGCCGGAATCAATGAATTTCGGCGCTTAATTCCTGGCAGGAAAACGTAGCCTAATATCAGGTATAGACCCACTATGGTATCCCGCTAGTAAACCCGTTCCAAGAAAAATCCAGAAACGTCAACTTGGAGTGAGTGATCGAAAACTTGGGTCGATGTATTACCGATTGAAGAGTTGGTCAAAG
This sequence comes from Linum lewisii, assembly GCA_034768395.1. Lineage (NCBI taxonomy): Eukaryota > Viridiplantae > Streptophyta > Magnoliopsida > Malpighiales > Linaceae > Linum > Linum lewisii. The sequence continues at coordinate 59,999,331 of CM068299.1, forward strand.
GATTTTCATCAACGATTTTGACGTTGGATAAAGGATGGAATGAAATGTCTGGAGGACTAGCGAGGGAGGGACGATGAGGGTGGCGATCGAAATACGAAAAGGGTCGCTTAAAAGTTCTTGAGTTGATGCATACGAAGGAGGTATATTGAAGCAAAGTGCATAATTTTTTTGGCTCAAGGACGGGGATAATATAAGTATAGGACTACACATATTATTGCCCACAAAGATAAAAAAAAAATGATAACTAACTATTATGTTAATTATTTCAATATGCAAAATAAATATAGGACTACAGTCTACAAATATTATCTTAGTTGCACATACTATTAGTGATTGAAGTTGATACGAATAAAATATAAAATCATGTTTTTTATATTTTCTTAAAAAATTACTTTTTTCAGTATAAATACTATACACATAAAATTCACATGTAATATTGAACAAATTAGTTTAATAATTACTTTGTGATTATTAAAAAAAATATTGTCTTAAGACAAATACAAGTAATTCTAGTGTTGTGAAAAGCTAACTCATATTTAAAAAAACTCATCCAATCTCAATCAATTCTTGAACTGAGAACATCTTAAGATGTTGACTTTTAATTGTTGAATTTCTTATATTTAGCGTCGCTTCAACGCAAACAGCTACGAAGTGGTGATCATATAACTATTTATTGTCCATGAAGATAATGAAAAGAAATATTAAATAAAAAAATAAATGACAACTATCATGTTAATATTTTCAATCATTCACAATAAAAATACTGGGTTATTACAAAGATTTTCTTAGGTGTATATGATGCTTTTTTTTCATAGATAGCTCCACGGGGAGATAGTAGATAGCAAACACAAGTAAGATGGAAAATCATGTTCCAACCTAGAGAGTTAAGACTACCATCATGACTTCTAGGAAGTTAATCAGGGTCATCATACCACGTAACGATCGACTCTGTTACCTATACACGGCGTACTGTCGGAAAATTTATCATAAAAAATAAGTTATTATACTAAAAAGATACAAGTAATTCTAATAATGTGAAAAGATAACTCATATTTGACAAACGCTATCAATCTTGATTAGTTTTTGAAGTTAGAGCATTTTAGCATGTTGGCCGGAACTACATACTTAACCTTCCCCGTCGAAATCTAATGAAAGACTACAAGCCAACAATGGAGGGTGGGTGACCGGAACTAATGAACTTCTTCGATTGTCAAGAAATTATTTTATGACACCATTGATAAACGCATGGTGGAGGAGGAGAATCGGCTTTTAGTGATTGAAGTTGATACATATAGGCAAGGTTCAAGAATGCTCTAGGCGCTATGCGAGGGGTGAGACTCCGCCAAGAGCATAGCCCTTTAGTGAAGGTTAGACGAGACTAAGTGTTAGTACAAACTTGTTATAAGTAGTTTAGAATGGGCCCATAATACCCTAAAATGACACCAACTATACGGTTAATATAAGAATATACACCATCTATTTGAATTACATTGTGCGTCACCATCTATTTCATTTTTTTCCCAACCTAACACGCCGTTACTCTCCGTTATCTAGTCAGCATAATTAGACACGGTGGGCTATTGAAAATGTTGCGTGGCGACTAGTCATTTGCCACATCGGACCGGTCAATGGAAGACGTGAAAAGTAACTAAGGGGTAAAAAATCTTATCACTAACCTTATCTGTTCATCTTCTCTCTCCACTCTTTCTCTTCCTCATCTTCTCCAAGTCCGACAACCACTACAAGAAAACATGGGATTAATCACAGGTTTTTTTGCCTTCACGGTTTTAAAAACGTGACTAAATCGACCATTTTTTGTCACGGTTTCAGTATGAACCGTGACTACATTTATTTGTCACGGTTTCAAAATGAACCGTGACTAATATTAGTCACGGTTCATAATGAAACCGTGACAAAAAATCCTAGTGACCAATTTGCAAGCTCAAACTTTCTAGTGACTGGATTTATAATTTTCGTGAATTATTGTATCAAACCCCCAACTCATTCCATTATGCAATTTAATCCATAAATTTATAAGGTTAACAAAAGGTCTCAATTTTATTAAACAAATTAGTCACTATATTTTTCTAGTTATGCAACTTGGTCCAGAAATTTCATCAATTAACAAATCAGTCTTTCGTTTTAAGTCTCTTGTCTTCTCCGGTGAGTTTGTCGTCGCCGGCGAGTCTCGACCGCCGCCGGCGAAATCGGAGCTTCTCCCTCTTCTCCTCCTCTGTCGATTTCTTCTCCTCCCTCTTCTCCTCCTTTGTCAATTTCTTCTTCTCCGTCGATCTCATCTCTTCCTCTTCTCTTTTTCTTTCTTCTTCTCCCTCTTCCTCCGGAAAGTGCCGCCGGTATGTGCCTGGCAGTGAAGGTGAGGCGGGGATCTAGATTGCGGTGATCCCCAGCTCCTAACGCCATCACCACTTCTTCGCCACCGTCTCCGCCGACGAACCGCCTCCACATCCGCACCTCTCGCCATCGCCGACGCACTGCGGAAGCTTGAAGCCCACAACAAGCGGCGAGAATTGAAGAGAAGCGAAGAAGAAGAAGCTTGAAGCCCACAACGCCATCCGACAATTGGGGGTTTTCTGTTCATTGTTGAGCTCAAAGAAGAAGAAGAAGAAGGCTTGGAGGAAGAAGAAAGCTAGAGGAAGACAAAGGCAAAGAGAAGAGACGAAGCGAAGAAGAAGATAAGGATTGAAGAGGGAGAAGAAGTGAAGAAGAAGATAAGGATTGAAGAGATCAGAGAATAAGGGAAAAAGAAAAAGAAAGAGGGAGAAAGAGAAGGGACGGAAATCGAGGAAGCTCAGTCACGGTTTTATATAAACCGTGACTAATTTGTCACGGTTTCACAAAACCGTGACAAAATTAGTCACGGTTTTATATAAAACCGTGACTAATTTTGTCACGGTTTACAAAAACCGTGACAAAATTGTCACGGTTTCACAAAACCGTGACAAATTAGTCACGGTTTCCAAAACCGTGACTAAAAAACTGTGACTAATCCCATGTTTTCTTGTAGTGAACGGACAACTGAACCGGTTGCTCCACTTCTCTTTTCTCCATAAATCTTTCTTTCCCCTTTCCCTTTTACTCCCACAGCCATAGCCACCGCCCTGCTACACCTACACCTTCTTGTTTTACCTTTTCTTCACACATTTGATTTTATCCATGACCATCCCTTGTGCTCCATTCATGTTCTCCCAAAATCTATCTCCATCAACTTCCAATCCCCCCATATCCCCGTCATCCTCACTCAAGAAGAGCTCAAAAAAATCGGTTACTCTCCAGTCTCCACCGCTACAAGGCCCTCGACTTCGTCCAATCTGACATGGTGGTTGGCTTCGGACTAGGCTCCACCGCCAAGAATGCCGTCGACCGCATCGCCGAACTACTCCAGCAGGGCAAGCTGAAGGACATCATCGACACCCCGACCTCCAAATAGACTCACCTCCAGGCCTCCTCTCTCGGCATCCCCGCTCTTTGATCTCGACTCCCATCCTATCGTCGATCTTGCAATTGACGGTACCGACGAAGCCGACCCAAATCTCAATCTCGTGAAGGGATGGGGTGGGTCCTCACATTGGAGCAAGTGGGGCGATGCCTATGGAGATTGTGCCCTTCTGTTGTAAGTTCACGCAAGACAGGCTACATAATTAGGTTTCGGAGGTGGGGGTAACAAGATGAGATGGGGCTTGGTTAAAGGCTTAATACCCTAGAATTTTCTCAATTTTGATGGATGCTTTGTTGAAGCACGACGGTGAATTTTCGGCGGAGTTTCGTCGCCGGACTTGGAAATTGACGACCATGTTTTCATGAAGCGGTTAAACGTCATCCCATCGGTGGTTGCGTGATTGTAGGCGCACACGATGGAGAATCTGAAGTTAGGGAACATAGTGATCTTCACGGCGAGGAGGGGCGAAAACACGACCGCGACGGGATTGAGGAAGAGTGCAGGGGAAGAGTTTTTCTTTATATTTTAATTTTGTATTTATTTGATTTTTTTGATGAGTTATAATAAAAAAAATGTCTAGTAGGATGTTAGTCTGGTTGTTATGTACAATCATCTAACACCGTCATGCACATAAGCAAACCGTCATGCCACATAAGCTCTGGAATAGTAAAAACTAACGGCGTGCTAGTCTCGAAAAAAAGAGGCAAAGTTGGTGACGCACAATGTAATTCAAGTAGGTGGTGTATATTCTTATATTAACCGTATAGTTGGTGTCATTTTAGGGTATTAGGCCTTTAGAATACCTTACTTAATACTTAACAATACGAATAATTGTTTACAAGTTCACAAAAAATACACTTTTGTATCTAACAAAGTTGAAACTCAATAAGGTTTATGTTCCAATAAGAAGTAAATAAGCATAATAGATTAATAGAAACATAAGTAATAAATTAATAATTAAAACGATCCAACCCCGACACGCTGATGGTTCAACTCCGGTTAAACCATTAAACCCTAAAATCTTGCCCTCATCTACTCAATCACCGATTTGCTTCTGAAAACCATGAGCAGGACTAGTCACTTTATTGATGGAAAACTGTAAGGGCCTCGACCCTACCCGATACTAGGGGTGAGAGTCGGTTAATTTGGTCATTAACTAATTAAAATTGGTTAACCTACAATTAAACGACCTCCAAGAAGCTTTAGCTGATGACCGAATGACAAAAAATCGATCGTAAAAAGACCAAAATCCAGTCAACAAAAAATTAACTGTGCCCTTTGACATATGGTTTAACCGACCATTTTTTACCGATATAATTTTCCATATACACGACCGATTTAACCTACTTTTAACATTAAAATTCCTTGCAAATTGAATAATATCATAAATTATACACCATGTAAATAACAGTGTTGTTAAGACTGGACCGGACATCGAACCGGTCTAATGAAAGGTTTAAGGGTTTAAGGTTCGACCGGGATCAGACCGTAAAACCCGGTGCAGAAAACCGGTCATACGACCATTTAAAAATTAAGAGTTATCATTAGTAGTTTTCTATAATTTCAAGTACGAAAATGTAATTTTCAACATTATATATAGTGTTTGAATAAACCCTAGATCTAAAATCGTATTGCCGCTGCCGCAGCAACAGTTTCTTCTCCAATCAATCTCTTCCTCTGCCTTTCCCTTTTCCACTCTTTGCTTTTCAACCTTCGTGTTAGCCATTTAGTTTTCTTCTTCTTCTTCGATCTTCTTATTATTCAATCTTCTTTTTCTCTACTCAAACCCAAATCTTGGCCGTATAGTATTGGGGAATTAGTTGGAGAAAAATGCTTTGATGGATTTGGAAACCCAGAAGCATAGATAGAGAAATAGGGTTTGGGTGGTTTTCCTTCGTGAATCCGCCGTCAATGATTGTCGAGTGGGAAGGATATCTATCTCGTCTATTTTTTCTAGCTGTTACATGGCGTTTTGTGAATGAACCGGGGAAACCCGTCATGTCCGGTTCGAACGGGTTGGCCGGTTTTACCGGGTCAACTCGGAAAACAGCTCCATTGAACCGTAGCCCAATTACCCTTGAATCGGACCGGCTTTGGGGCCGGTCACCAGTTTTACCCGGTCGAATCGTCTGGGTCGGTCTGGTTCTAACAACACTGGTAAATAAGCACTTGCATTATAAATCATTATTCCATAATTGTTTCGGTAAAGGTCGGTTAACCGCATTTTAGCCGTTCACCGACTTGTTAAAAATGGTTAACCGACCAATTGGTTAGCCAATGGTTAACAAATTTTGGTTGGTTAATTAGTTTTAACCGTTAACTTAAACCGAATTGTCACCCCTACCCGCTATGAGGAGAGGTGTTAACTTTTTTGATACTTAACGTTTGGGCGGATTTCATTTTGGTACACATCGTTTCAAGGACTTTGGGGTCGTATGGTTGGGAGGAAATTTAAGTTGTTTCTGCAAAATTCTTGTATTTGAAGAAAGCTTTGTTTGTTTGGGCATGAAGTTTTTGAGATACCCCATAACCCAAATTTCCTATTAAATTGGTATTCTCATAATTTTTGCTTCTACCCAAAAATTGTGAAATACATTGAGTTTTTGTGGACCCACTAATCAACTATGTTTTCTATACCATTACGGCCCCCAATTATTTCTTCTCTTTCATGTCCTCCTCTTTTCTTCTTTCATGTTCTTCCAAGTTAATCTGTAAAATCACTTTCATGTTCTTCCAAATTAATCTGTAAAATCAACAGAGCACGAATGGCTCCCTTGAACAAGAATGACGCTTGGCCTATCTAATGAGCAATATCCTTGTTTTCAAAAAATGGGTAGAAGGTTTTTCATTGTAAGCCTTAATTGCAACACACCAACATTTGTAACTTATTAGATGAGGGTATTGTAGTAATTTCATGACTCCCCTTTATTTTAATGATTTAATCTTTTTTAGTTTTTTTTTAATAAAGTAGTACAATACATTTTTTGTATCAACCAAACACTGCATTGTAACAATAACTAGATTGATGAAAACACTACTTCTTCTTATTCCCCAATCCCCCAATCCTCTAACCTTATTAATAAAAGATTTGTTAAGGGGGAATTGGGGATTAGTGGAAGTAGTGTGGGGAACTGGGGAAAAAATGCAATCCCCAATAATGAGAATGTAACAAATCATTGTTTGGTAAACTAATCCAGAGAAGTTGTGATTTGTTATAAAATATAATTGTTTAATAAAAGAGCTTGTAAGGACAAGACTGCCCCTTATTCTTTCTTATGGACTATTTTGTTTAGAACCCCCTATCTTCATATCTCTCTGCAACTGCTGAAATTTTTGCAGGGAGTTGTCATGCTTTCATTCCAGCGTCAAGGTTCTCACAGTTTTTTTTATGATTGTCTTCGCACCATGGTTTTTTGCTCTGCCCCATAGTCATAGCTAGTGTTCTTGGTGCATGTTCTTCTATGCTCCATAGATATATTCCTTTGGTATGATCATCTTCGCATCATGATTTTTTTTCTGAATGCTAATTGATTGTTTGTCGTGTGGCTTTAAATTGGATTTCTTCCGGTCACCAATTGCACTCCATCATCTGGGCATGGTTCAATCTCTCCAATCAATAAAACCAACAGCTGTGGTCAATCTCTATTAACTTTAGGGTTTCAACGAAGGTAGAAGACATGAGAATGAAGGAGCTGAGGATGAAACAAATTAGAACCCTAAGCATCCTTAGAGAATGAGAAATTAGATTTCTATCTCTGTGATGAAAACCAATATTGACATGGAACTGAAACAGATGGAAAGAAGAAATGCGAGATACTGGGAATGAAGATGTAGGCTAGGGTAATATTGGAAAATTAAAACTAGCTACAAAATGTTATGGAATTCAAATCTAAAAGAAGAAGAAAGAAATGAAAGTTGAAGAGGACAAATGGAAAAAATGAAGAAGAACAAGAAGTTTCTGGGAACTCATTAGGAGGAGTTGGGGACGAGGGCAATAAGGGAAATAGAAAGGTATGAATTAATCAATGTTGTTGTTTTCCAGAATTTTTGGTAGGGAGAAGAAATTTGGGAAATACAACTTGGGGAGAGAAAAGTTGGCCCTTGGGGTTTTAAGAATACAAACCCAACACTTTCCCAATCCAAACAAACAGTGAAAATTGTAAAATAATGGGTTTCTTAAAAACACCCTCAAACTTCCACCCAACCAAACAAAAGGGCTTTGTTTTTCCGCATGAAAATGGATTATCGGAAGGAATTGAGAAGTCCAATAGAATTTTTTTGGAACTTGATTGTTGGGAAAACTAACAATTTCACTGGAATTAAATTCTTTATTTTCTTATCTAATGACAACCTAAAATTGGAAAGAAATTAACAATCCTTCAATTCTCATCCACTTGAAAAATATTTAAAAATCTATTGGAACTGAATTTTGGGAAAGGAGGAATTGAATTATGGAGATATTGGCCGAACAATTAGAGATGAAAAACATTAATTCGCAAATCCTTTATCCAGGAAATCCTCAATTACTTCTCTCAAATTGAGACTAGAAATGTTATAAAAGTTTCAAGATTGACTATATATAGTAAAATACTTAATACATTCTGGAACTTTGAGATGAGTTACAAAGTGGTCTTAAAACTTCAAAATGTTACAAACTAATCCCGAAACTTTGAATTGTGTTACAATCCATTCTTGTAATCGCCGACGACAACATATTCCAAAAAAATTTCCACGAAATCAAAAAATTAATAAAATATTATATTTTTATGACGTGTGAATGTCATTTTACCTCGTCACCACTAACACGCCATCAAAACATCAATAAAATATTAATTTTTTATGACATGTCAAAAGTGACATGGAAAAATAGCCGGAATAATATGTCGTTGCAGATGACTATTGGACTGGATTGTAATACAATTCAAAGTTTCAGGACCAGTCTGTAACAGTTTGAAATTGCATGACCACTTTATAACTCATTGCAAAGTTGTAGGATGTATTAAGTATTTTCCCCATACTTATCATTGCGTTCATGTTTCATTTTTCCCCAATCAAAGATCGACGAATTCTAGGGTTTCCTCTTCGCCAAAGCCCCGAATACGCGCTCTCTTACCCTCCACAAATCAATCAATGACTGGAAAAGCGAAGCCAAAGAAGCACACCGCCAAGGAGCTGGCCGCGAAGCTCGACGCTGCTACAACGAACAGGGGCGGAGGCAAAGCCGGAATAGTAGACAGGACAGGGCAAGAGAAAGGTGGTCATTCCAAATTCGAGTGTCCACACTGTAAGGTTACTGCTCCCGACATCAAATCGATGCAGATCCATCACGATGCTCGCCATCCTAAGCTTCCTTTCGAGGAAGCTAAGCTCTCAAATCTACACGTTACTTTGGTGGCGGCGGCGCCAGCTGAAACGTCCTCCTCCGGTAAGCCACGTCCTGGAGTCAGGGAAGCCTCAAGAAGTAACCTACTCCCGTGAGATGTTTTTACTTATCAGAAGACATAATCTCTCTATTTGAGTTTGGTTTGTTTTCGTTTTACGTTTCTGGGTGATTCAGTCTCCTGTGTGATTTGGCTTGTTTGGCTCACCGAATGATTTATATTCTGTTATCTACTTGGGGTGCTTATGTGGTTAATCTCTTACACGCCATGCTCCCCTCTTTGGATTGCGGAATGTAAATGGAAGTCTGCTTGTGATGGTTATAAAGTGGTTCTGTGGTTTTCGCCCTTTGCCTAAACTTGCTCGTCTCTTGTTCCATTCTGCTTGATTTTCCCTCGGGAGTAAAAAGACCCGGAATACTATGTTTCCAGGTTTGGATTTCATATTCGAATGAGCCTCGTAATCGTAAGAAAGTTGATTTTTTTAGCTACAGGCCTAGCACAAGAAAAATTGAGATAGGACCCCCTCAAAATGTGAAAGTTTCCTCTCATCCGGCTCAAGCAGTTACACCAAAGAAAGATAAAGAGGAAGGGTTCCCGAAAGAGAACGTATGAGGTCACGCAGTTCTGTCACTTACTTCCAGTGGTAGTGGTGGTTCCTGTTGTATCTGGGTAGTCTTTGGTTACTGAATTTCGTTTAAGGCTCTTGTCAATCTTGTTGTGTGCATCTGTTGGTAGTGGAATCTGTGGAATCAAATGGACTTGTCTGTTTGAAGCTATGCTCCTGGTTTTAATTTAATCTATTCCAAATCGTATTCTTGCTGTTCAGATTGATCTATCATATCTGGCAGTTCTCCTCCAATTGCGTCTCATAAGCTCCTTAGTGGTGGTTGAATCATATGAATCTTGTGTTTCGTCATTGTATATATTATCATATGAATCTTGCTTTGATTGCGAAATGCAGATGGGGGTTGCTTGTCATAGTTATAAAGTCAGTTCCATGGCATTGCTTGATTTTCCAGTTAATGCATCAGGATTCGTAGTTCTTGGGACTTCGTGGTGGCTCCCATTGTATGTGGGTACTCATTGGTTACTGTAATTCTGTTTTGGGCTCTTGTGAACCTCGCAATGTGCTTCTGTGTGCTCCTGGTTTTGTTCACTTTATGTTCTTACTCTATACCAAATCGTATTATTAATGATAGGGTTCCTCCCTTTGCATCTCTTCCGCTTCTTAGTGGTGGTAGACATGGTTGTATCCCATATGAATTTTGCTTGGAGGCTGGAGCTACCAAAAGAATGGCCTACTGTACTTCAATGCAGGGTATTCTTCACAGTACACAGGTATGTTGCAGTTTTGGTTTTCTTCCCTATCCTAACTGGTAACAATCATTAACAGACTACTGTCTTTTATTTTGCTGGTCTGTTGTGATTTTTGATTGACGGCAATCTTGGATAAGGTCACTGCTGACTGTGTAGAACATTAAGTTGGCTCATAATTCATTTTTGGGTAATAAGAATAACTAGATTTATCTCCCGCCATAAACAACTTGGATTGGGAATGATGGTATTTTTCTTTTGGGTAAAAGATGGAGGATGTGTTTAATTGATTAGGACCTGTAACTTTGAGTTGTCCTGGCGATTAGGATTAGGACTTCTCACGACTGTGAATATGCGGCATTATCTTCCATTCAGCTATTGGGTTGGGAGGCTCATATCTCAGATGGATCTGAGATGTGTAGTCGTCGGATGGGGATTTAAGTGGATCCGCTTCGCAGTTTCGTATCAGCTGTGTTTCGCTTATGGTAGAAATTCTCGAAATTATAGGCCTAGAATGTATTTAACTTTCAGCTTATTATTGAAATATACATAACTTTTTAGCGTCATCTTCATTAATGTTAGTAGGTGAATTGGTGGACATGACATTCATATGTGTCATCTGTTGTGGCAGAAATGGAAAATATTAGAGTGCTGGTGCGGAAGCCGCCTACGTGTAGATTCATTCAAACGTGGGATCGTTACGTTTGAATGAATCTACACGTAGGCGACTTCAGCACCATAAGTTGTTCCGGCAGAAAGCCAATATTTCTTAAACCATTATAATATATTTATTACAAAAATAAAATATTAGCTGCTTGCACCTCATGCAACGCAAGAGCCATCTTGGCGCAGATTTGCCTCTCGTTCTTGAACAGCAAGAGCTCGTAGTGTTGCGTTCACCTTGTTCGCCCAATTGACGCAAAAGCAACATAATCGGCTAGCTCCCCGTACGTGCGTCAGAATCTCAACCCCGATCTCAATATGCATGTTCTTAGTGGCGATCCTGAGTCTCCGGTGTGAATTTTTCTCTCCATCAGCTACCATAAATACCTTTGCTACATTAGCTTATACTGAGACGACCTCTGATTCGATCGGCCGGGAAGTTTAGTTTCTTGGTTGTGCTTTTGTGGAAATTGGAGAAATTTTGCTCTTTCTCGATTGATCTATGGTACTCAGACAGACCTGTGCTTGAATTAATTGGGCTCGAGCTCGAGCTGAAAGGAGAAATTTGCCAGATTTCTATCTGCCCAACACAGTTCCTAATCTCTTACGCGTCATGTAACTTAAATTGAGTATGGATTGGAAGATATTCTCAAATTTTACAAAAGTAAAATAAACTTTCAGGAATATTGGAATACATACATTCATAGTTGAGGAAGACTTCGACTTCAAGTTCATTTCACAGAAGGGGTTAAACGCCGTCAGAATACCGGTTGGTTGGTGGATAGCCAGTGACCCCAACCCGCCTTATGCCGGTGGTACCTTATGTTCCATGTAGGTGGGATGTTTTCGTGTTGCATGCTGTTTAGTGATGTTCTTTGGTTTCATTTGGTGAAGAGTTACAGAGGTCTATTTTTACTGAAATTGTCAATCCAACACAATGAGTATACATATATGATGAAAGCTTGAGAGTTTCTCAAGTAAAATTTATACTACTGAGTACTGTGTTAAAGTCTTCACCATATAACATTAATTAAGACAAAAAAAGCATAAGGGTTTTAGACTGTTCATTACTGGTCGTAAGCAACAGTAGCCCATCACTAATCTTCGGCGTCGTTTTACTTATTTGTGGGGAAGTTTACAAAAGCGAAGGTGGGGTTCACGATACAATGTGGTTTTCAGAACCGGACTGGGGGTCGAGCCGGCAAGTCAAGAGTTCAAGATTTAATGGGAAATCAGGTCGAATTGAGATCGAACCGAAATTTATTGGTGCCGGAGAGCGGGGCGGCTTGCAGTCGAACTAGCCTGCCCGATCCGGCATTGATAATTTACTACTTACAAAAGCAGTGCAAAATAATTAATTGATTGTGTCAGCAAAGCCAAGACACGTAGGCCTTTTGAACATTTCCCTTTTCATGATTTTATCCCATTCTTTCATGAACATTTGCCTCTTGTCAACTTAATAAATATTTTTTATTATTATTAATCGTTTTTTACCTCTCCTACTTTATCATTTTGTCTTTTAGGTTCTTCCGTCCCAATTACCATTTTCTTAACATTAAATAGGGGCGGAGATAGGGGGGAGCCGGGCCGAGCCCCGACTCACCCCATTTTCGGCCCCGAGCGTTAAATCCGAGTGTAATTATGTGATTTTTTCGAATTCGGCTTAGTGCAAATTTAAATCAGGCTCAGTATTATATTTATTCGACTCAGATCATTGTTATTCAAACTTAAAAACTAAATATATTCTAAAACATTTGTCTTTTTAAGCTAATATTGTTAATATACTCAATCATATTAGTCATACCCTTCTTTAATACTTATATTTCGTCAGCATTGTAGAGGGTTGAGTAAGTCCAATACCATTTTATCTCGACTTATGAATAAGTGAGAATACAAATTAATAAAAAATCACCGGTGGCACTTTCCAATTTTCATTTAGTCAAGAGTAATACTATTAATCTTCAGAACAAATATATCGGGCGCAATGATCTAACGTTGAATAGCATTACATATTGAAAGTAAATAATATATGTAATGTATTATATATTTTAGTAGTAATTGTTTATACTATTATTAAAATTTATGAAAAAAATTGTTCGATTTCTGCTCAGGGCATCTTCTAATCCTGGTTCCGTCCCTGACATTAAATTTGGACACATTCATGCACCGAGAAAATAGATATTGCAGGTAGAAGGCGAAAATAGAGTTGGTCACGGAGAAAAATTGGTAAAGTATCGCAAAGAGTATGATGAAATACGAAGGAATTTAAAACCACGTGTTTTATTCGTCGATTTCATCCTATCTAATTACATACATTTATATTCTCTATTAAAAAACTCTTGGTAACTAATATATGGTTATTGGAGCTAATCTGGTTTACTGAATGCCCGTCAATATATTAACACCATGAAGGCTAAGTCGGAACGAAAGGACCTACCAAAGTGATCAAAGTAAGAGGAACAAAAAAGCAATTTATAGTGTAGGGAACTATCTGTTAAGTTGGCAAAGTAAAAGGGGTTCAAGTGCTAATTAGATGTGTTTTTTGATTTAGAATGAAAAAGAGTTCCTTTACAAAGTTTACCCGTTTAATATTACCAATGTAATTAAAACCGGACCGGACCGGCCGGTCCAACCGGAAAACCCAAGAACCGGTGACCAAGCCGGTCCGATTCGAGGTGGTATGCATGCCGGTCCAATTGGCCCATTTTTCAAGGTCGAACCGGTAAAACCGGCCAACCCGTTCGAACCGGAAGAGGCGGTTTTCACTGGTTGGCCTTCTCCCCGTCGATAATCCTCCACATGTGCTAGCAACTTCCCCGTCGATACAATCCTCCACCTGCCAGCAACTTCGACGACGAGCCTCCCTTACCCATCGGAAACCTTGGACGACGACCCTCCCTCATCCACCGGCAACCTCCAACGACGACGCCTCCCTCACCCACACCAACAACCTCCGACGATGCCTCCCTCTCCCACCATCAACCTCGCGACGCCTCCCTTACCCTCCTGGAACCTCCAATAGAGTCATAGATCATCTCTCACACCTTACCTGTTATTGAATTTAAAAAGAGAAGCAGAAGTTGTAAGAAGAACATAGAAAAAGCAAGAGAGGAGAAAAGCGGCGCACAAATATGAGATCTAGGGTTTATTCTTAAGAGTAGCAAATTATATATAAAGTTAATATTATGTTCTAGTACCTAGAGTTTTATATAATACCATCATGATACATATATTTATTTATTATTCATAAGTTTACATAGACCGGTTCATTACACCGGTTTTACGGTCTAATCACGGTCGGACCTTTAACCCTTGAACCTCTCGTTGGACCGGTTCGATGTCCGGTCCGGTCTTGACAACATTGAATATTACTAAACCATTAAATATTTTAATAACAAATTGAATTGACTCAACTCACAATGAAACCAGGATTCTTTGTGTGATATATGAACATGAATCAATAGTAGAATAATTGTGAATATGGACTACTATGTTTATTATGATATTGCATTTTATTTTTTAATTGAGGTTTATAAATATGGACTACTTATCAAAAAAGGTTTATAAATATGATATTGATGTAATCTTTTATTTTCATCCATAAATAATGCAAGTGGTTCTTTAATTAGGTTCATAACATTTCGATTCCGATTGAACTTCTTATCTTTCAACCTTTGTTTATTCATTTGACAATTCATCAAACCTCATTTTAAATGTATCAAAGTTTGCCTTCGTTAAACCTTTTTATAAAAAATATGTGCTACTATACATACTATGTCTAATATTTTATCATATTGATATTAAAAAAATTTACAATATTAACCCAAATATAATCACTATGTACATATGGTAATCCTTTATACAATTTTGTGACTACCATTTATATGTGTATGTATATCTATTCAAGTACATATCTCAATAATACATATAATCGCATTTATCGGGAAAGGATCTGCGTCCAGGGTTTTAATCCTGGAACAATTCCAAACCCACTGACCGGAGGGTATTTTTGTCATTTTAAAAAAAATATTAAAAACCCTATTCCTCATCCTTTGGCTCTGGCTCCTTCTTCTTCCACGCACATACGGCCGTCGACAACAAAATCTCGTCAAAGCCCCTGCTCCTCTCTCCGGCCGATTAGATCTTCCTCGTCCGATCAACTCCCTCTGATTAGCTCCGATTAGCTCCCTTCTCTGGTCGCCTGCTCCTCTGATCAGCTCCCTCTCTCCGGCCCCTTCCTCGTTCGATCCCTCTCCCTCCGACCTCCTCCTCGTCCGATCCCCTCTCCATTGACTTCAAAATCAGCCCTTGCAGTAATCTGATGCCTCTTTGTTACATAGCTCCGCCACCTCCCTCCTCCTTGTCGCCGAGCTAGAGCTCCCGCCATCTCCCTTTCCCCTGTCGCCGAACCGAAGCCGGAGCTCCCGCCACCTCCCGCAGCCTTTCCGATGTATTTAATCGTTTGCTGCTGCTGTTATTGTAGATGAACATAAACGGTTGCTGGAAGAAAGAAGAAGCAGGGGATGAAATGCAGAGAAAGTGCCGATTGAAGAAGATGAACATTTTGTTCATTAACAATTTAGTCACTTAATTTTAATTAATTTTAGTTAGGTCACCTATTTTATGTTATTGACAATTTGGGCATTTTTGGGCCATTTTGTAAACTTTTGTATGTGAACATTGTTAGTAAATAATTTTAGTAACCTCATCTACCAAAATTTAGGTGATTGTTTAGTAATTATTAACAATTGTAAGTTAACTAGTTAATAGCGTGATAACTAGTTATCTAAATTGTGACGTTAAGTAGTTAACTCGATTAGATAGTTAACTTGATTGGTTAACTAGTTAACTCGATTAGATAGTTAACTTGATTGGTTAACTAGTTTACTCGATTGGTTAACTAGGTAACTCAATTAGATAACTAGTTAATTCGAGTGGTTAACTAGTTAATTCGAGTGGTTAACTAGTTAACTCGATTGGTTAACTGGTTAATTCGATTAGATAACTAGTTAACTCGATTAGATAACTAGTTAACAACTTGGTAACTCAATTGGTTAACTAGTTAACTCGTTATCTAAATCATGATGTTAACTAGTTAACTCAATAAGTTAACTAGTTAACTAATTTTGATAACTAGTTATCAACTAAAAATCCTGTCAACTAGTTAACAACTTGATAAATAATTAACTCAACTGGTTAACTAGTTAACTCGATTATATAACATGTTAACTAGTTATCTGCTAATAACTAGTTAACTGTAAAAACTCAGGTTAACTAGTTAACTAGTTTCAATAAAAAAAACTTGTTAACAAATTATTAGTAAAAATCAGGTTAACTAGTTAACTTGTTCTCGCCGGAAAAGTCACCGGAGTTTGGTCGGTCTCTGAAGCCTGACCGGAAAAGTCACCGGAAAACATGTTAACTAACTAGTTAACTATAAAAACCAAGTTAACTAGTTATCAATAAAAAAAGCACGCTAACAAGTTAATAGTAAAAATCAGGTTAACTAGTTAACTTGTTCTCGTCGGAAAAGTCACCGAAAAAGTCATCGGAAAAGTACCGAAAAAGTCACAAAAAAAGTCACCGGAAAAGTGGCCGTTGCCGGTCGCCGGCGGACGGTGGTGGCAGTCGGCGACTGTATGTTATTTAATATAAAAACATATAATATTTAAATAATAATATAATATTTAAATTAAATATAATAATTTAATTATTTGTGTAAAGTCTTAAATGCCCCTAACAAATCTGGACCATTAGATTAGTCAAAGGGTCAAACTAGATCTAATGGTTGAGGATGGGTTTGGAACTTTCCAAACCTATATTCTCTTGGACGCTGATCCGGTACCGCATTTATCAACGGGTGAGCAAAATTAAATTATTTGTATTATTAGTTTTCCGCGGCATCGCGCGATTTCACAATCTAGTATAACATTATAGAAATTAGATGTTACATATAACATATAGGATGTAAGATATTATATGTTATATATAACATATGAAATGTTATATATGCTATATATAACGCACATATATTCATATATTGGTATTTTAATTCTCAGGTTGATACAAATTCTCACAATTTTCAATTCTAACTCTTAAAAAATCAATTATAAATCTAAAATTATCAAAGTGGGAATGGTTCACAAAGTGGGAATGGTTCCTAAACAAAGGAAACCTTGTTCGGTGATGATCCTCTGCGTTCCTTCAAAGATCAACCAGGATCGAGGAAGTTCATCCTGGGAATCCAAGCCGTGTTCCCCATCGTTGAGTGGGGTAAAAGTTACAATCTGACAAAGTTGAGAGGGGATCTCATTGTTGGCCTCACCATTGCCAGTCTTTGCATTCCTTAGGTAATTCTTTGACCAAGCGGAAGAACTCTGATGATGAAGCTTTACATCCACAATGTTTGATCATAACTGGTTTGATATTATTTGGTACAAACAGGACATCGGGTATGCTAAGCTCGCGAATTTGGAGTCACAATATGGATTATGTAAGTTAAAAGAATTAAAACTCCATAGCTACCTACTGTTCATTAAGGGTGACTTATCGTTCAGGTGGTGTGTTCCTGTCTGAACTTTATCTTAGGTCTTAGGCTTTATGATTTTAGTTTCAGGTTAGCCTTCTTGGACCGCGAGTTGTTTCCAAACTTACATTTTCACTTATTCCTAAAATACTTACAATTTTGTCTTCCTCCAACTAATATGGAATTAGGAGAGGAAGATATTGCAGTTACCAAATGAAATATCATTAACTTGAATCATTAGCTAAAAGTGTCTGAATTTAAACTACAAACAAATGTTCTATATGTCAGTTTATAAACTGCATCATGGGTCGCCAAGCACTAATTCCACTCAATTACGTCTGCAGCAAAGCGCAGACACACAAACTAGTTTATATTTATTTAGGACATTTGAGTATCCGAATTATTCTTTTTTTTCAACGGTAACTAATATTGTTGTAACGATTGGCAGATTCGAGCTTGGTTCCGCTTCTGATATATGCAATCATGGGTAGTTCAAGGGACATAGCCATTGGACCTGTGGCCGTGGTGTCACTTCTGTTGGGGACACTTTTGTTTGAAATTTATTATTTAGTATTGATAATTTTAAATTTATAATTGTTTTTTTAAGAGTTAGAATTGAAAACTGTGAGAATTTGTGACTCAACTTGAGAATTAAAGTCCAATATAATAATATGTGTGTTATATATATAGCATATAACATTTCATTTGTTACATATAACATACACTACAAAAAAGTTTACCTTTAACTACTACAAAATTACAAGACAGAAAATGCAGTAACAAAGTTGATGTTTGTTACGTTAATCACTATTCATAGGTTAATACACCTTTTGCCCTCTACTATGCAAAGTTAACAACATACCCTTTTACATTTTCTAACCGTTTAACACCCTACTGAAAATTTAACAAATATGCCCTCCATTTATCTTTTCATCTTTTTTTGTCTAATGATGATAACGTGCTACGTCATATTATTGCACGACATCGCTAATTGGGATGTCCACAGGTGAAAATATTTAAATTAAAAAGAATAAGATAAGGAAAAACACATTATAATTCACATTATGTACAGGTGTTTTGTAATTCACTTTTCATTATTTCTTTTAACTTTAAATAATTTTCGATTGTGAACATTCCAATCAGCGATAAGGTGTACAAATAATATGAACGTGCACGTACAATTAACACATCGGATGGAAAATAGATGAAAAATTAAACAGAGGGGCATATTTGTTAAACTTTTCAAAGTAGAGAGTGTAAAATCGGTTAGAAAATAGTAAAGGGGTATGTTTGTTAACTTTGCATAGTAGAAGGGTAAAAAGGTGTATTAACCCTATTTCATATAGTAATTTGCAGTAGCAGATACTATTTGCCACACTACTATTTGCTGGGAATTGGAATTTTCTAGCACAATTTTAAAAAATATGTACCGTCAGTAGCCAAATGCGTAAGTATGTCAAGATCTAGCACAATCTGACAGGCAGCCAGCGATGCGCTGGCCAGGCAGCGATGCACCACCCAGCCAGCGCATCGCTGGCTGCCTTCAAAATTTCTGTCTGTTGTAGCGCATCGCCACATGGCGAGCGGACCGTTACAAAACTAGCCGTTATGTAACAACAGGATCGTTCCCAGCCAGCGATGCGCTCACCAGCCAGCGCATCGCTGGCTGGAAATGACTCTGCCGTTACACAACAACTAGTATAAATACCCCCCACTACATCCATTTCTTCACACCTTCTCATCATCCTCTCTCAATTTCATTTCCAATCTATTAATGTAATTTGTTAATTAGTTGATTGAGTAGCTTTCATTAACTAGCCATTATAATTTTTGTACGCTAATAATGTCAATTTTTTTTAGGTTCGTAGCAATTGTCAATCCCCATTCAAAAATTTTCGTTTGAAGAAGGCGTAAACCCTCAATCGAAAGGTAGCACTACTAACACTAGTATCCAATTGTAATGTGTGTTATGATGTTACTTGATTACGCTTATACGTGCGTTTTCGTAAGTAAATGTTTTTTTAACTTTGATTACGTACATGTAATTGTAGATGGATTACATGTTCGGAGAGGTGCCGCGTGGAGTACGAAGTGGTAGTCCCGAGGACCCTTCAATTTTATGGGGTGATGCTGAACGACATCGAGCATCGAGGATTTTCGAAGCTCAGGTTAGTAACTTTAATATTATTAAGAGCAAATTATAATTACTTATATTGTAATGGTAGGAAATTATTTGAATATTAGAAGTAGTAGCCAAATTATAATTAATTATATATTTCAATGTTATTTATTTCAAATGTTATTTATATTTGAATGTTAGTTATATTTACATGTTATTTATATTTACATGGTTTATATTTGAATGTTATAGGGTTCACTCAAACATTGAGTAGAAGTTATTAATTTTCTTACATCTTCTTCCCTCAACTATCAGGACCCACATATGACGCTTAATTATCGTCACTCTAAGAAGATCGTAAAGTACGATCCTAGGTTCGAGCCTTACCTTGCCCCCATCGGTCTAGATAAGTTGAGTGCCTGCCTGGATTTTACCCCTGATCCTGAGCTGATCACCGCATTGGTCGAGAGGTGGCGTCCCGAGACTAGTACTTTCCACTTGTACCACGGTGAGGCGACCATAACACTAGAGGACGTGTACTTTCTAACCGGTCTGAGCGTCGATGGTATGCTAGTGGAGTCGCAGAGGCGCCTTCCAACTGCGGATTCGGATCTGCAGCAGTACGTGCTGGATCTTCTTGGGAAGAAACCATCTGCTGATGACCTGTCTGCTGGAAAAGTGAAGATGACGTGGTTGCGTAACCACTTTGGCACCATTAGGGTAGACGCCGATCCTCAGACTATCGAGCAGCACTGTCGTGCATACATTCTGGACTTCTTTGGCAGTTGTATCTTCGCTGATCGGTCTGGATCTCGCGCGCCCCTCTTCTTCCTTCCACTATTAGAGGACATGAGCGAGATAGGCGAGTACGCTTGGGGGCTGCCGCACTTTCATGGCTATATAGAGCAGCCCTTCCCGCGACCACATAGGTGACATTGGAGGTTGGATGGCACTGGTTCAGGCGTGGGCCCTTGAGAGATTTACGTCCATTGCGCGTCGAGTTCACAAGAGTCGACATATTGCACCGACGCACTCCCCCGTTCCATGTATGCCTAGGTTGGTCTTCGACTTAGTATTTCATGTTCATATTTCATTCCACCTTATCAAGTGCTATGAATGACGTAGTTCATTCCGCATTTTTTGTAGCTGGAAGGACTGGTATCACGCAAAGAACATATACATCCTTGTAGGGGGTTACCGCCAGCTATTTGACGATGGGACTCCATTTGTGGTATTGTGTTGGTACCGAGTCGATCTCATTTTGTCTTATAGTGTATGGTTCGTAGTCGTCTAATTTATAAATCTGTTCTATGTAGTGGTGTCCATACTCGGCGGACCGTGAGCATTATAGGTCGACATTATTTCATTGTACTTCATATTTCATGTTTATTTCATGTTATGCTAGTGCACGAGGTCGGCATTATATTTCATTGTACTTCATATTTCTTTACACATTTAGTTATGACTGACATGATATTTTATCTTATGAGTTCACAACACCACATAAATGAATTTTTCCAACATATAATTGATCACACAGTTCGAAAAAGCTGCAGCTTTTCACAAAGACAGCAAAAAATTGACCACACACTGATCAAACAGTCTGCAACATATAATTGACAACACACATTAAAAAAGCTGCAGCTCTTCATAAAGACAACCAAGAATTGACCACACACTGATGTAAGGTCTGCAACATATAATTGACAATACTCATGAAAAAAGCTACTCCTCTTCACAAAGACAGCCAATAATTGACTACACACTGATGTACTGTCTTTATGACATTATACAGAGGCATGAGTCCACAACTACCATACTCACTCTTCCATAACTTGAAACCTACTTCCATTCTCAATTTCTTCTTACCATACAGAATGAATTTCGCGTTTTGGCTCCGATGGGATGGCGACATAGTACACGGACAAGCCGGTGGGGTGTGCTACAACGGGGGAAATTATGTCGCCTCAAAATGACGAGGAAACCTTCGCTACAACAGGCTTGTCCAGTTTTATTGCGAAAGATGGAGGTAGGAGCTTCGGCGGTGTTGAGGACTGTCATGTATCGATGTCCAGTGTTTGCGAATGACCAAATTGTGGCACACTACCCACTCATTCTCGATGACGTTACTGGGTTGGAGGTTATCTACAACATGATGGCGACCCAGTCAGACTACCGAGTCGCCGAGCTATACTTTGAGTTCGACCACCGTGGGACGTCGATCCAAGGAGAATCTGTATTCATGGGCGACGGAGCGAGTGCCTGTTATAGTGGTCAGAGCAGTCAGAGCAATCAAACACATCCGGGACAATTGCGTGGAGCTAGTAGGCAAGAAAGTACGGTAGCGCACTTGGGAAATGATGACGAAGGAGACTCATCAGAGAGCGACGTCAACTCGAAGCAGGACGGAGCATATGTATCTGAGCCGGACGTTGAACCTCAACCCTTTGTGGATGCACAACCACCGAGAGACTACACCCCCCCGAGCCATTTTACAAATTTACCAGAAGATATCGGTGAACTGATGACTACAAGCAACAACGAATATGGCGTTCATAACGTTCCACGGTGGCACATTGACGGGCCAGGGTTTGCGGTTGGGCAACAATTTGAAAGCAAACTCGTGGCTCAAATTAGTCTGAAGCAATATGGACTCAAGAATAACTGCATGTTATGCACGACACGGTCTAGCAAATGGTTGCTTGAGCAACGATGTCATGGATACCAAAACAATGGCTGCATGTGGAGGATAAGGCTCACTACAGATGAGAGCGATGTGTGGACGGTAAAACAATTCAATCCCACCCATCTGTGTTTGGGCAGCCAGAACAACATCAGTCCGAGCCAGCTGGACGTCAATGTCATAGCTGATGCAGTCACGCCCTTTGTCCAAGCACGCCCCCATGTACGGATCAAAATTCTTCAAATAGAGATTTTTACTATGTACAAACGACAAATTTCATACAAGAAGACATGGAACGGTAAACAGCGCGCCATGGAGCGGATATATGGTAATTGGGAGGAATCATACAACGAGTTACCTACCCTAATGAAGGCTACAAGATCGGAACTATGGGACGCAAGTTGAATTCGTCACGAGACCAATCACAACGGATGCTGGAGATATAGTCTCCCAATTTGACCGTGTATTTTGGAGTTTCTCCCCGTCCATTGAAGGTTTCACACATTGTCCTCCTGTGCTCGTCGTCGACGGTACCTTCATGACAGGAAAATACAAGCACACACTACTCATGGCTAGTTCATTTGATGGTAATAAGAACATCTTCACTGTGGCTTTCGCAATTGTGGACGTTGAGAGCCAGGACACTTGGGAATGGTTCTTTGATTGCATACAACGGCTAGTCACACACAAACACGGAGTATGTGTCATATCCGACCGACATGCGGGCATCGTGAGTGCAATGGAGAAAATCAGATTTGGATGGCATTGGCGGTGGTGCGCCCGACACTATGTAAGCAATTACAACAAAAGCACCAAGAACTCAAAACTCAAATGCCGCCTTATGAATTTAGGTAAGTATCATGGCACTCCACCAATTACTTAACGAATTCAGCGTACATCATTGTAATCCATTCTCCCTTACGTGAAGCTAAATGGCGGTCCTTGAGAAAGTTCACAAGGGGGGCAACAAGATTCGCAAGGGACGACCCCGCGAATAAAAAGTGGGCGCTTGAAGATCAATTGTATTGGTCAAGAGCCGTTGACGCTCAACATGACGGGGCACGATGAAACCAATTGATATCAAACATGGCGGAGAGCGTGAATGGGGCATTCAAGTCAATCCGGGCTCTCCCAGTTGTAGCTTTGGTGGAATCCACTTTCTACAGGCTGCAAACGTATTTTGAAGATCGACGAAAGAGGGTTCGAGAAGAACAGGCGGCTGGTACAATCTGGACGAAGAAGTGTCTTTCTCGCCTGCAGAAAAGAGTGAATAAGGCCACTTCCCACACAGTGAGGCATTCGATTATGATGCTGGCATATTCAAATATAGACGGTGATAAATCGCAGCAACGGGAAGGGAAACAATAGGCAAGAAGTTCGCTTGGACTACGAGGAGAGGGACGGTCATTGCTCGTGCGACAAGTTCCAACAGCTAAAGATGCCTTGTTCACATGCCGTGACCGCATTTAATGCCGCGAATCAAGATCCCTTATACTACGCTAACGCCCAACACAGGTTGGAAACAGTAAGACAGATATACGGAAGGAGTTTCCTCCCTATCGGCTCGAAAGAGGACTGGGAGCCACATGGAGGGCCTAAGGTGGTGCATGACCCAGGAAGGGTGAGGGCGATGGGGCGACCACGACATTCTCGCATACACAACGAGATGGACTGGGTTGAAACTATTGAGTCTCATTGTAGTTACTGCAAGCAAGAAGGGCACAATAAGAGGACGTGCCCACGTGCGAGGCGAAGCAGCAGAAATCCATACCCTACAAGGAACGATTAATTGCACTATGAAATGTTTGGTATTCTGTGTTTGGTAATCTGTGTTTGAAATGTTTGGTTGTCAATTTCATGTTTCATTTTCAATGTAATGTTTGGTTTCTAGTTGTATTATGAAGTTACTTTTATTATTCCATCCTTCAGAATTGACCACACACTTCAGAAAGGTTGTACATTTATTGACCACACACTAAAGAAAGACTGCAATTATGTCATAAAAACAATTGAGATTTGACAACACAATGAAGAAAGGCTGCAACTACAGACCAGTCATTTTATTAACTTCGACAATGACGACAACAATGACGACAACAACGACGACGACAACAACAACAGAAAAAACAACCACACTAGGCCTAACATGGATGTCAATTATAAGGACGAAGTCCGGGTGGTGGAGAGGGAGGCCCTTCCCTGAGCAACCTATTGATTGAAACGTGCAACCATGAAATCTCTTTCCTCAGGTCGCGAATAATGTTGTCCTTCTCCCCAACGATGCATCTTTCTCCCTATTCGCTCGAACAAGTTGTTCGTCCTTCGCCCGAATGATTTGGTCCTTCTCCTTAATCACAGCATCCACGGCCTCCCGCACCTCCAGTTTTTTCATAATAACCACACCCCTTCTCCTACAGATCAGAAAACAAACGTAGAGGGTTTTGAGAACTAGGAAAATGCAAAAAATTAAATTCGGACCCTTTTTTTACCTCTCTCTCACGAGGGCAGCCGAAATAACGTTCCAGATCACTCGGTCGAACGGATCTAGTCGCCCTTAAGTCACACCAGCAGTTAACCACACTTGCCTCATAAACGAACAAGTCCTCCTCCACCAGCTTCTTCAACTTGTGCATTACCCTCTCAGTATCTGTCACTACAGAACAACAGTAATTAGTACAAAGCATACACAAGACTAATTCATTAAATGCATAAATAATGACATATTTCACTTACGCTTACTATTGCGAGTCTTAGAGCTAGAGGTGAAGAATGACATATTATGAGCTTTGTAGATGACGGCTGGCTACTTCAAATTCTAATTTTAGGGTTTGAGGAAGGTGTGGTGCAAAACTCTATCAAGAAGAGGGTATTTATACTAAAAAGTGATGGGCTTAAGGTTTCTTCCAGCCCAGCCAGCTACGAGCCCCCTATCCAGCGCATAGCTGGCTGGGGATGAAGAAACCCTAACGGCCCAGACTGACGGAGGACATGCCCAGAAATTTTGAAGGCAGCCAGCGATGCGCTGGCTGGGTGGCGCATAGCTGTCTGGCCAGCGCATCGCTGGCTGCCTGTCAGATTGTGCTAGATCTGGACATACTTACGCATTTGGCTACTGACGGTACATATTTTTTAAATTGTGCTAGAAAATTCCAATTCCCCTATTTGCTACACTCAGCATCTCCGTTACAAATAGTATTTGCTACTGCAAATTACTACATGAAATAGTGATTGCCGTAGCAAATATCAACTATTTGCTACTGCATTTTCATGTCGTTGTAATTTTGCAGTAGCCAAAGACAAACTTTTTTGAGGTGATATAATATTTTACATCCTATATGTTATATATAACATCTAATTTCTATAATGTTATATGTTATATGGTGAAGACTTTAACACAGTACTAAGTATAATTAATTTTACTTGAGATACTCAAGCCTTCATCATAGTGGCAATGTGTATTGAGTTTTCTAGAAGTGAGAAAGGTTTACCAAGACATTAAGTATTCATGGTGTTGTTTTGTATGACCTGAAGTTTTCACTCTAGTGGATTGTTTTTGGCTTGGCACTTTATAATAATAATAATAATAATAAACTGAAATAAAATTACCAACAATAATTTTAAAATATTTTAGCACGGAAAATATTATAATATAATTAACATGATCAAAATTAGCAATAAAATTATTATAGTTTTAAAGGATTATTATTTGAATGTACATAATTAGAATTAACGTTGAAATATCAACCTTAAATTATTTGAAACCTATATTTGATTATAAACTATGAGCTCTTAAACTTGGATTAAGTGTGATGTACTTAATTTTTATTAAAAAATCTAATACATAAGAAAAGTTAATAATGAACCATTTAAAAATCATGCAAAGCCATTTAAAAAATTGTGTTTTTGAACTTGGAATTTTTTTCACTAATCCAATTATAATTACATGATCCAGTCAAGATGATCATTTAATTTTTAGAATATTGATAGGTTTTAAACACAACATATTGCATAATTACAACATGAAATTTTACACTTTTAACATGCTAAAAATCCACCAGTTTACTTGAATATATGAATAATTTTTTTAATTAATAGAAAAGATGAGATTAAAATTAAAGTACATGTCTATTTAATTTTTGAATACTCAAACTCATAATACTTTCGGTGCTACCGAAACTTTAATAGTTAACATACTACAAA
Source organism: Linum lewisii (assembly GCA_034768395.1). Taxonomy (NCBI): domain Eukaryota; kingdom Viridiplantae; phylum Streptophyta; class Magnoliopsida; order Malpighiales; family Linaceae; genus Linum; species Linum lewisii. The sequence continues at coordinate 60,025,674 of CM068299.1, forward strand.
AATTGTAAGCAAAGGATAAAATTTATAACTATTATAGGTTATTATTATTATTGGTTATTTATATATGTTTAGAAATTGTAAAATCATATATATATAATAAATGAGGCTTAATAAACTTCGCCCATTATGTAATAAAGATAATATAGTATTATTTTTTTTTGTTTCTCTTATTTTTAAATTTTTTTCCTTTGTTTCAATTATACATCTAAGTCCCTTGTGATGGGTGATAATTTTTTTTTTGGTAGAGAAGGATCAAGGTCGGTATTCTTTTTTTTTTTAACTGAAACAAAGGAAAAAAAATTATTTGTAACAAAAATATCTCGTCCCACCCCCACGTATGCTAAGCTAATGGAAAAAGAAAATAATAACTAACTATGAAAAATTAAATTAATGAGAAAATATTTTGATAGGTTAGAAATCTACATTTAAAGAGGGAAGGAATAGAAGAGGTGTGCTTTTATATTTGTATATATATATATTAGTAGATAGATTATATATAAGTAAAGGATTCGTGACATTCAAAATTATTAAGCCTAAGACTATATATGAATTGTGTATTATTACAACCTAATCACTAATTAAACTCTTTCAAAAAAAATCACTAATTAAAGTACAAAAATCTACCCATACATGCCTAAATCCAATTTTTATACCGTAGGAAGCCAGAGAAGGTTGGATTGAATAAAATTATAACATACTCAACACAAATACAAAAGACAAAAGCTTGTACTTGTACGAGACATTGAAAACCGTACATAGAATAATATTGTCCATCATTACAATTTCATAGACAGGACATCAATTGTTTTAGTATGTGACAGTGGACGATGATGATTCAGCAGTAATGGAAGTAATCACTGGATCTTCCGCCGTCGCAACAAGAGGAATAGAGGCAGAGGAAGAAGAAGAATGATGAAGACAGAGCAGCTGACGGTGATGATGAGGTTGCGTGCCTGTTAAGTTTTCCCAACCTCCGCATTGACAAAGAATCGACGACCGGTGGTGATCGACACTACCTATCGGCTGTGATAACGACGATGAAGACGACGAAGAGGATGAGATTGCTTCATGATCGTCAAACCCGATGTGGGTTACGTGCTTTACGTCTGTTGGAAGACCTATCTCCATGATCCCTTCATCTTCTTCCGTTTCTTCTTCCTCGTTGTTTACTGTGAGTAAACAATATAAGATCTGTTCAAAACTTTCTCCAATAATTCGAGTCATAGCGATGTAAACGGTTTTGACATGATCATATCAGAATCTTTGATCAGCAAAATGTCAAAGTTTCGTGCTAAAGGCTTAATGAAGCAGCCTCGATGACCTCAATCTGCTGCACAAGTCTTATTGAATTTGAAACTGTGCAAAGTTTAAGCTCTTTCATGAGCTATTCATTTGAGCGAGAGTGTTAGTAAATAGTATAAGATACCATTCGAAGTTCTCTCCCAATAACTCAAATTACCGGATGCAACAATGATTCATAACTGTGGATAGATTATAAAAACGAAGCGGGGAAAATAAAGGGTACCGAAAGTAGACTTGAAAGACTTGAGAAACCGATGGAAGCCCGCGGATATGTTGGCCGGAGGTTTGGAGGCAGTTGCAGCCGCTGGTGATGAAATAGTACTGCTGACGTCATCAGTGCTGGATAAGCTCTCGTCGTCATCCTGTTCCAATCTCCTTCTGATTGTTGAGGGTGGATGAGAGTTGAGGTTGTTCTTGTTGGTAAGAGGGTTTGATGAAGATGATCTTGATCTGTGGTTGGCAATGGCGGATGCTTGATTCAGAGACACAGCCGATGGAGAATGGAAGGAGTACCAGGCGCTCCATTCTTCTGCCGGCCCTCATTGGTAAGGTTTTTAGGCGCTGTAGTGGTGGTATGAATGTGTATATATAGATGGGGAACACATTGCCAATATCTATAACTAACTATAGGGTATATAGGGTAGCTAAGGAAGAGGGAGTATAGATCTCAAAAAGTTTACACCAACTTGGTACACCTCCAATTGACTCGGTCCAATTTCAACTCGATCTAATTTGATTCGTGAGTCGAATTGAAAAAAATATAATAACTTGCGAGTCATCGGAAGTAAAAGATTGATAAACTCACAAGATCGAGTGATTCATTATTCAATTGACTTATAACTCAATGAACTCATGACCATATTTATTTATGTCTCGTAATCCTGATTAAACTTGTTTGTTTTACGGTTTTAAAAGGGAGTCATGTGATGGATTAATTAACATTTATATTAGCATTGTTAGAACTAGACTGGATTGGATTGACGGATCGTACCATACAAATCTTGAATTGACAATGAGCTTGGTTTGATTCGTTTAATAAACCTCTCTTAAAAAATCATTTGGGCAGATGTCAATGAATTGATGAAGGCTCTAAAATCGTCTAAATTGTTCAGGTTGATTATAGTTTATTGGTTCAATTGCGAAAATGAGACGACAGCTCGTTGTATTCAGTATGCACCGTGAACACATACAACAAGTTGAAAAATTATGAATGTTGAATTGATGTGTACTATTATATTTCATATTGCACAATTTGACTTATTTTGTAAGTGGATTTTTAGCTATTTAACTCCAATTTAACCTCTAGACCATAACCTTTTCACAAATATGGTTTGATCCTTAAGCATTTGATCCTCTAGGTTCTATAGGTTAGTTAAGGAAGATAGAATAATGTGATGGATTAAATTTAATGTTACTCAATATCATATACTATATGTTATAATTTATAATTTATCATTTATAATTTAATAAGAAGACAAATGGGAGGATGTGGATGGAATGTTGGTTTGTTAGAAAGAGTGGTGGCATAGTAAGTGGTGGTTGGTGGGGACTAACTAAGCTAGTAGTATTGTTGCTTCCTTTGTAATCAAGTCACTATAATTTCACAATTGTATGCAAGTCAAGATACAATTCCATGAATTCTCTTTCAAGACACCCCCAAAATAATTTTAAAATTAATGTGACTATCTATATATATAAATTAAAACTTTGGGAAAATACCCTTTGTCCCCCTTGACTTTGTCAACTTAACAGATAGCCCCCCTATACTATAAATCACTTTTACCCCCCTCCTACTTCGACCACTTTGTTGTTCGGGTCCTTCCGTTCCAACTATTACCTTCGTAACATTAAATTCGCACACCAACGAAGAGAGATACCAATGGTAGGAGGCGAAGAGTTGGTCAGAGAGGTACTGTGAAGAGTATGGTGAAATACGAAGGGTTTTAAAGCCACATGTTTTATCCATATATATATATAATATATTTATATTCCCAATTAAAAAACACACGTAGTAAGCTAATACATGGATATTGGAGCTAACATGGTGTACTGAATGCACATCAATTAACATTAAGAAGACGATAGTTGGAACAAAAGGACCTAAACGGCAAAGTGGTCGAAGTAGGAGGAGTAAAAAGACCACTTTATAGTATATGGGGCTATCTGTTAAGTTTGGAAAAGTAGAGGGGGCAAAGTACAATTTTCCCCAAAACTTTTGAATACCCACAAGTGGGTGAATGTATGAGTGTGATCTCAATTTACTACATTTTTATACAACTTTTGTGAAGAATATTCAACAATGGTTTGATTACACATGGGTGGCTGGTGATGAAAGGTAGGAAAACTGACCTAATCAATTCTAGCATTAGAAAATATGCTATAGAAGCTGGTGAAGACTAATGACTACCCCTCTCTTTGTTTGGAAAGACTTGCGTGTTTCTTAATACATTCTCCATGTCACTCTCTCACATTTAACCCTTTTAGTCATTTGAACCGGTTATGGTTTAAATTGATGGTCTGTTTTTTTATGAGTAATATTTTGACGTGTGATATGCACGAGGTGTTTGCGAGTCTTTTTCGTTCTTCGTCATGTCACGCCCTGTTATATCCTTAACCTGTGGCAAATAGTATTTATTAAATTTTAATATTTTTTATTTAGTATTTGTAAGTTTCACATTATTCTTTCAAGGGGAGACAAAAGTTAACAAATAACTTTCTATACTAACAAATGCTGAAATTATCTCCTTGTACTATAGTAAAGTTAACAAGTAAGTAATTTCATTATTATTTCTATTGGATTGCTCTTAAAATGTGAGAGGTTAGCATGCCACGTCAACCTATAAAGCAACATAGATGATGAATTGGAAAATTATTTTTATTTATTTGTATTTTCTAACTCAACATAATAGGCTCACACGTGTGTTGATATGTCACATGTTAATGACAATGTACATAAATAAATAGTAAGTTGAATATAGTAGAAAGAGTTCTCATAGGTAAGTACTTCCCCCGTAACTCCTTTCTTAAAGTAGAGATGGGAAGTCGTTCATTTTGGCAATGGCCAAGTATTCTTCATGGACAAGAGCAGGGTCGTCCCGTGAAATTTTGGAGGCCCTGTTCGAAATTTATTATGCGGCCCTATAAAATAATAATTTAAACCAAAATTATTTGGGTTACCTTGACTTGTTTGAGCGGGTATACAGATTGGTTTGAGACAATAATAATACCCATTTATGATGGTATACATGTCTGACCTTGTGCCCGCCTTGACTTATCCAATGACATTCCAAGACTATATAAAATTTATTAACAACTAAAAAAATTGAAAAGTAAAATAATATATGAAGTATAACTTAATATCATATCATATTTATATATTTAATAATAAATTTTTTGAAAACAATGATAGTAAAAATAGAAAGACCACCTCAAAAAGACAAATAATGTTGAATAGAACAAAAAACTTAGTTTGATTTTTGTTAAAGATGAGGATTGAACCCATGACCCCTTGAAATAAAACAAAGAGTTAAGCCACTAGACCACATGTACATTTATGTTCAATTTTTGCATAGTTTATTTATAATATATATTTTAGGTGTTTTTACTTAACTCAAAAATTTTGAGGCCCCCGATATTTTGAGGCCCTGTGTCGAAAGGCCAGCCAGCACACCCTCAGGGCGGGCCCTGGACAAGAGCTCTTTTCTAAAGGAACTCGATGACAGGTAGGAAAAGAATCTAACTTGCATTTGTATGACGACCTCTTGATCACTAACCCGAACTCGTCACCTTCCATCATCGCAAGTGCTCACAGACTTCTTCCGGGTCTTGCTTTTTTCTGCAATGGTTCCACCTGGATCACTAACTGCCTTTTCGGGGTGTTTACTCCAACCTCAGTTTCTCGAATCCTCTGGATCCCTATCCCGTCTTCAAATGTTCCTGATAAACTTATTTGACACTTTTCGTCAAATGGGGTGTTTTCCGTCAAATCTGTGTATCACCTTGCCCATAAACTGGATAGTGCTTTGAATTGTAAGAACAAACAGTTGGGTCCTCACATCCATGATGAAACCTTCTAGAAATTAATTTGGGCACTTTCGGTCCCTTTTAAAATTCGAACCTTCTTGTGGAAGTTGTTCAAATCTGTCCTTCCAATTCGACCTTTTCTTTCCAAAAGAGTCCAGTCTCATGACTAATGTTGTCCAATTTGTCTCGAGTCAGTCCAAAATCCCAGAACACCTCTTCTTTTAATGTAAACTTATCTGAATGTATGTGCTCTGTGATGAAACTCATTTTGCCCTTCATGATTGCCCTGAGTCAAACATCTATCGTTCTTGGCGCTTTCTTTCAAGGTTGGGTCAAGACTCAATTGCATTCTTTTGGTGGAGGATCTGGAAAGTTTGGATCAAGATTGATATTGATGCTACCATCGACTCCGAGGTTTTAGGTGGAGTGGTGAGTTTGTTTGCAAGGAACTCTGACGGACAGGTGTTGGAGGCGAGAGTGAGAATCTTCCCTGATCACTCTAATGTTACTTACTTGGAACTTCTGGGTTTTAGTCAGAGGTAGTCACTTGGGCTCGGGCAAAGAATCTCAATTGTGTCATATTTGAAGGAGACTCTCTAAAAGTTGTTTTGCACCTTCATCATCGAGACCCCCTTCGCTCCACGTGTGGTGCTATCTTTGAAGATGTTTAGTCACTTTGCTCCCTTTTTCCCCATTAATTTCATTCTATCCCCCGTTGTTGTCATGGAGTTGCCAACTTCGTGACTAAAAAATCTCTTTCATTGTATCCTTTTCATAGGACATTGGTTTTCTCCCACTCGCTTGTTTCTTTGACAAAAACAATTATAGTAGAAAGAGGTAAATCGAACATTTTTGTGAAAAAATTGAACATTTTTAGTATATGAGATTGTTTTTTTTTTGGCGTAGCACTCCTGGGCAGGAGCGTGCTTTAGATCGTGAACCAACCTAGGATATAAAAAAAAGGGGGAGAGGAGAGGGTTTGGGGTAGGGGAGGTTTGGGGAAGTGACTGTGAACTCGATCAGTTAAAACCTTAAAAAAGTTACATTCACGGGAGTTCCAGAAAAAATCTTGATAGGGGATCTAAATCTGAAGCTTTGGAGCACCGACATATAAACTTGAGTCTAACAATTACTTATCCTCGAGTCGAGAATAGCTATTATTATGCCTTAATCGGCAAGAATGAGCCCTTATTGGCGAGTAGTCCTAATCGGCGAAAATGAGCCCTTATTTGCGAGTAGCCCTAATCGGCGAGAATAAGTCCTTATTGGCGAGAATGAACCCTTTAGTATATGAGATTGTTGCTAATTTAGTAATGTAGATGCGACAAAGTACCATATTTCTTTCTTTCAGTAATGTAATTTAATTCTTTACTGTTATCATATATTAACTTTAAAATGTACGTTCCACATTTTTTTGTACAAAATTAAATTTTCATGTTTTTATTTTCAAATTATTTGTCACAAACTCACAATGAATAAACTGGCCTACTCACCGTCATATACTAGAAACTCGACCAAAACTTAACCTACCATATAATGTATATAAATATTGGGATAATTTTTTAGATAAAATTACGTAGCAATGTATCGTCAATGACACATTTTTCAACAATATCTAAAAATAAATAATAGTAACACGTGAGCGGCGCCGTACCAACCAACCCTAGATGATTACCACATTTGTGTTAATACCCTCCAATCAAGCCATTCCATGACATGATTAACACATTTGTGTCAATACCCTAAATATTGATGCATTTACTCCAACTCAAGCCATTCTATGAAGGAAAACAAATTCAGAAGATTGACTTTTCTTTTTCTTTCTTCCCCTCACTCAGAATATATTCTTCTTCTTATTTTTTAAATGGCAACCTAGAGAAAGGGATTTACATGGAATAACCCGAAGGGTTCATTGCTCTAGGACAAGAATATAAGGTGTGTCGCTTAGTCAAGTTTTTGTATGGACTTAAACAAACTCCTAAACAATGTCACGCGAAGTTGACGCATTAATGTTGTCAAATGGATTCATGATTAATGAGTGTGATAAATATGTTTACATTAAGGACACTCATAATTATAAGGTATTGTTTGTTTGTATGTAAATGATATGTTGATAATGAGTAGAAATATTATTGACATTAATTCTACAAAACGAATGCTCGTGTCGAATAAATAAAAATAATATCGAATGACTTTGAAAGCATTCGTTTTGATGCATTAATGTCAATAATATCTCTACTCATTATCAATAATGGATTTCAAAGAAGTGAAGACACTAATAGACATGAACCTTGCTCTTGCTAAAAACAAGGGTGCAAGTGAATCGTAAATGGATTATGCTCAAGTGTAGACTGTTTGATGTATATCATGAATTGTACTAGACCAGATATTTCTTGTGCAATAAGCAAGTTAAGTCATTACACGAGAAATCCTAATGTAGCTCATTAGATGAGAATGAGACGTGTTTTGGGGTACTTGAAGCACACCCAAAACTTTGTTTTGGATTAGTTGTGTGACAGGTGTTGTCTTAGTATACACAAACGTCTACGGTTCAAAGATATCAAATCTACTGATGGACGAGTATACTCGATGTATCATCACTACGAAAAGTGCAAAGGAAAACCTACTTAGTCAGATGCAGCTAATTCTTCTAAGCAAATCACATAGTTTTTGCATAGTTTTCATAACTTATCATTCTCCATTCATGTGGGGGATTGTTGGGGATTTGAGGTGTGAATGAAGGAATGAGCTAAGGTTATTTAATACACATGGCTAATTGATGAGATATAAGAGTTCAATTGGTAAAAGGGTTGAGGTGGTGATGGGCCCTCGCCCCGTCATCGTCGCCTTGCCACGGCCTCGAATTTGGACTCAGATTCAGATTCGGATTTGGTCAAAATAATTGATTTGATTAATTTCTTTTGTGATCCGACCAATTTGGTTGATCTAAAAGCCGCCCAGAATCATCAGTTTAAATCCGAACCAGAATCGATTTTTTGTAAACTGGTTCAGGCGCGAACTGACATGTCTGTTTGGTTCGTAACTGCCCAACTGCCACCTGAATATTTGTGTCTGTTCATATTGCACCCTTCATTTACTATAAATACTACTTCAGTCCCCTACAGTTTTCGAAATTGAATTCCCCCCTCTCTAAACTCATTTCTGCACAGAACAGGTTTTTCTGCATACACACTTTCAACGAAACTGAAATCAAGTCGTGTGATTTGCGTCGTTCGTCGTTCACTAGCATTTGAAGCATTGCTATGCTTGTGAGGTAATCCTGAGAGAATTGGTTCCATTAACCTTTGGTGTTGTAGAGGAGAATAACAATTTTTAAGGACAAATCGTGTAGTCGAAAGACTCGGATTAGTCCTTCTGCTTATGCATGTTTGCTTGCAGCTTGCTATTTATGTTTTGCAGTATACGCTACTATCATTGAGTTGGGTTAGTTCGAGTTTGTATGAGTTGAGTTTTTAGATGTTAAGTAGTGAATCACTATTTTATATGATGTGTCATTTTAAAATTATTGTTTAGGTAAGTTAAAGTTTAGACAAAAAATTTCAAAATGGATGAAAGTATCGATTCTTTACCAAGTTTATGTTGAGTCATGAATTCATCTAAAAGCCTTTGGATAACTAATTTTTTATCTGACCCAAACTTTAATCGTAAAATATTTTTTTTCCTCTAATTATTTAGCTAATTTACTTTAACTATTATGGAGCATTTCTTGAAGAATTTGACAATTGATTAGGGTTTTTTCGTGACAAAGATAGACCTACATTATTAAGAGAGGGGAAACAGAGAGTTCACAATTGGACTCAAACACTCGACCTTGGGGTGTCAACTCTCTACATACTTCACACATCGATTTAATCGAAATATTAATTCAAGAAAAATTAAAAATATATTAATACATACTAAATTAAAATGTGGTGGATGTCTATGTTTTACCGTTGTTAATTTTTTTGAAGAATCGAGTAATTATTCATTTTCAACATTTATTTGTTCTAATATTCATATTATCAAGAGATTTGTAGGTAACCCCCAAATTATCACTTATACCTTCAACTACAATGTGAATGTCTTATTCTAATTTTTTTGTTGATCTTTTATCATTTAAAGTAAATAATATTTAATGTATAATCTTTAATTATATTATTAATTTTAATTTTATTTACTTAACATTCACCCAAATGACTAAATACAATTACGGCCAACGGAATGAATAAAACTAGTTTTTTTAAAAATAATTTAAAGAACTATTTAGTTTAAGAATTAAAAGTATTAAATTAAAAAAAAAAGGCTAGATTCAATTTAAAAAAAAAAGATTAAAAATCTAAATAAGAAATTACGTGACCCATTTTGTCAAAACATAAACTAAGTGACCAATTCGGTAACAATATAGTTCCCGCTTATTCCTTAACATATTGTGATAGTCGGGTCTGTCTATCATTCCCGGTGATTCACTCATTCTAACGTCCAAATTTCCACTTCTTTTCTCTTGTTTCTCTTCTTCCCCAATTCCTAAGGTTTTTCCGGTCGCGATCACATCGTCAATCGTTAGCGTTTTCAGAAGTCAAGATCTGATTTCTTCCCATCTCGCATCTTTCCCACATCCTTTATTTCGCGATTCTCTTAGATTTTCGATTTCGCAACTGTTTTAGGGTTTTCGCGCTTCCCCCTCCTCGCGTAGTATCTCCGCCATCATCATCACGCTGTTTGGAGTGACGAATAGCGAACTTAATAATTTTCTTGATTTCTTGTAGAATGGTGGTGAATACGAATGTGTTCGAACGAATTAGGGTTTCTGGACATGATCAGAAGAATAGCCGGAGCGTTTGTCGATTCTGGAAACAGGGCAGATGCAATCGTAACCCCTGTAGATTCATTCACGGAGAGTTGCCGTCGCCGTACTTATCGCAGCCTCGTTCGAACGTCTACATTCGAGGATCTCAGTCAAAATCGCAGTCTGCGCCTGTGGATGGCCGTCAAAGAGGTATCCCTGAACACGCTACTCTCCAGAAACCCAATGTTGCTGATGAGAATATCGTGATCGCTGAAGATGCTCAGAAGAAGAGCGAAGAGACGGTTTGTCGAGAGTGGAAGTCCGGGAATTGCGTCAGAGGTGATAAGTGCCCGTTTTCACATTCCTGGTCTCGTGGAGATGGGTTCTCGATGCTTGCTAGGCTTGAAGGGCATGGTAGTTCTGTTGTATCAGGGCTTTCTCTTCCTTCTGGGAGTGCTAAGCTTTACTCTGGAAGCAGTGATGGGGTTCTTCAAGCATGGGATTGCAGCAGTGGTCAAGTTGCAGGAAGATTGAATGTTGGTGGAAAGATTGGGTGTTTGATTACGGAAGGAGATTGGCTATATGCTGGATTGCCAAGTAAGGTCAAGGCGTGGAACATTCACTCAGGTGCTGAGTACGTTCTCACTGGCCCAACTGGCCAAGTTTACGCATTGGAAGTTGGTATGGGGGTTCTGTTTACTGCAGCTCAAGATGGTGTGATTTGGGGTTGGAAGACTACTCCCGACGAGCAAGGAAATCTTTTCCAGCCACTGCAAAACTGATTGGCCACACAAGTGCAGTTGTTTCCCTGAGATTCGGATCTGGTAGGGTATTCTCCGGCTCCATGGATGGAACGATCAAAGTGTGGGATGGCAGCACTTTCCACTGCATAGAAACATTCAAGGGGCATGAAGATGCAGTGATGTCTCTCCTCTGTTTTTCCAACTACCTACTGTCCTGCTCACTGGATAACAAGATCAAAGTATGGGGTTACAACGAAGAAGGGAGACTTGAAGTTAAGTATACCCATGAAGAAGAAGATGGTGCACTGACTTTGTGTGGAGTTGAACCAAATGGGAAGCCAACATTGATGTGCTCTTGGAACAATGATTCTGTTGGAATGTATGAGCTTCCATCATTTGCAGAGAAGGGGAGAATGTACTCGAATGGTGAAGTAAGGTGCATGGGAGAAGGTCCTGAAGGGTTGTTCTTCACTGGAGATGCTTCTGGTCTGGTGACTGTATGGAAACTAGCTTGAATTGCTGAGTTGCACAGTTGGTGCAAGGAATTACAGATTGTAGTGCAGATTGTAGAACAGTTGAGTAATTAGTAGTAGTTAGGAATGAATGTAAATAGAACTACGTTGGTCTGATCCTCCACCATAGTTGTACATTTTGGGAGGTACGTAGGAAGCCCGACAATGTTGTCAAGTCGGGTCCGGCCTATTCAATATAATGTTCTTTGATAACACCAGAGAATCAATCTGGGTAAATTGTACATGTTTGAGTAATGAAAAGTGATTCTTTTGAAGTTCATTTGTGTTGTTTTTTGTGAGTTTTGTACCTGGGATGAATTTGGTGCCTTGAATTCCAGTACAGTGTAATATTTCTTCTAAGCTTCAGTTACTGATACAGTAAGATAGAAATCAGCTATTTACAACATTTCAGAAGCCAGAAACTGTATATGCTATAAGGATCATGGATTTGGTTCAGCTTATGTTATCAGCAACATCTGTATGTAGCGTATCTCAAGTGAGATGTGAATCACAATTGAAACTCTGTATAAGCACCATGGATTCATCTTCAGCTCGGGTGAACCGTGAACAAGATGGCAGTGCTACAGCTGAGCAATGAATTGCGTGAGCTTGAGCAGGCAGAATCGTTCCTCAGTACTCCAAAGCCGCTGATCCCATATTATATCTATTAATTAATTGGAGAGTTCCAACTTATGGGCAGTGAAAGAAGAGCTGAAAGCTCCAGTATTCCAGTATTGCTTTGCTGAGTTATTTGATTCTCAACTCTGAAGCATTACCCGCCAATCTTTTTAATTAAATTAGGGAAAATAACACTTTGACCACTTTACTTTGCTAACTTAACAAATAGCCATTGTACTATAAGTCGTTTTTTTTTACCCCTCCTACTTCAGCTACTTTGCTTTTTTGTCATTCCGTTCAAAATTTCATCTCCTTAACATTAAATCTGGACACATTCACACGTCGACGAAGAGAGATATTAGAGATAGGAGACGAAGAGTTTGGTTGGGAGGCAAATTGAGAGAGGTATCACGAAGAATATGGTGAAATATGAAGAGTTTTAAAACTGCATGTTTTTATCCGTTAATCCTATGTAATTATATATGGTTATATTCCCAATTAGTAAGCTAATATATCACTGTTGGAGCTTATGTGGTGTGTTGAATGCATATTAATTAACCATTAACAAGACAAAAGTTGGAACGGAATGACCCAAAAGGTAAAATGGTTAAAGTAAGATTACACATAATACAATAAGTTATCCGTTAAGTTGACAAGGTAAAAAGGCCAAAGTGCTATTTTCTCATTAAATTAATAAGAATTAAATTAGACCACCAGAACCCAAAGATATATAGTTTCACGACCCAAAATCAAACCAGCAAATTCATAAGATTGTCTTTTTCGTTTCTTTTTCCCCTTCTCATGTAACAGATTCTTCTTCTTAATTTTTACACATCACATACTTACCACAACATTTCAAATGGTTACACTTTCTATACCTTGTCAAAGCAAATGATTTACAACTCTACATAACTCACACTCCAATAATCAACCCTAAAACATTAGGACCATAAAAATGTTTCTATACTTTGTATGGATCAATCCAGCATTTATCCTCCTTAGCAGCTCTTGCCCATCTACGCTTGAACATTTTGTATTCATTGTACGACTCTCTTCTCACCTGTCCAACATCAAATATTCAACATGTCATAAGTTGACTCACTACTCTCATAAGATGTGAAGTTATTGGTTTAGTTTCCAATGTAGGTAGCTATACATACTTCAACTCTAGGGTCTAGTTCGTGCGGATGTTTTTGTTGTCCTCGAGAACTCTGAAACACAACAACCGTGTGTGTCAATACCTATCTTTGCTCACATTCAAGCGAGACTTGATGATACTAAAACTGTAGAAAGAATATGATGAATAGTGACCTTGTTTGAGCTTCCTCCAAGTGTAGGCCGACCGTAATGACGAACATACTCTACGTCTACCACTCCGATGTTTTTTGTTCGATCACCCTGCCAATTTTCAACTTCATTACATAGAGAAGAGCGGATCTAGGATCGTCTTAAATGAAAAGTAACATATGGCCAAATTTGAATATTTTCAAAATAACCTGAGCACAGTAGCCAAGACGATAATCTAGTCCCCATGCATGAATCAAGTCGTTCTGTTCATACATATGAAAATAACAAACCATGATCATAAATTAATAGCTTGGAAATTTTTTTACTAGTAGTTATCAAAATTAAGGGGTGGTTTGGTTGATGGAATTAAGTCATGGGAATTAAGTTATGGGAATTGGTTTCAATTCCCAGCCCATTGAGAATTGTAGTGCAATCATTAGGGTCAATTCACAGTATCCAGGAATTGAAACCCAATTTCATCAACCAAACGGCTCCTAGGTACCTAAAGCTCACCTGGATCATATACCAAACACAACGCCATGCCTTCCTAGAGAAAACAGGAGTCATCATCTCCACCCACCTACAAAACCCAAGTGTTCCACCTTCATTTTCTTATACTTGTTTGGAAGTTAGGATTATGTTTCTTACGAATTTAGGAATTGCTTGAGACTTACCCTGTACAAGGAGGTGCCTTGTTGTTTCCCTCACATGACCCTTTCTTGTACACTCGTCTGTGACATAACCAAATTTGATGATGCAACAGACAACTCAACGAAAATTCTATGTAACAATTGAAGAGTGAAATGCAGACCTGTGGACTATAGAATTCGCTCGAGCAGTAATCTGCTGGTGTATCTCTGATTTCCCGATCTCTAATGCTGGTTGTGATATCTCTAGTCCTTCACTCTCGACAATTGACATGTACTTGATTGGATCGAAATGATCAACTCCAATGTCCTCATCCCATAAGAACAAGTAGTCGTACTCCGCGACGATATCTGGGTGCATGAAGCGCTTCGCAAACCACCTAGATAACGCGACTTAATCAGGGCCTTGTTTGATACAGAGAACTCTCTCTTCATTATACATTAAACAAGTGAACAATGTCTCAAAGTATAGAGTTGTGCTGAAAGATTACTTACCATTTGGTTTGGTTAAGTGCAGAGACATGAATGACGTTCGAACTCCAGCTAAACTCGTTCCACTCGTCGACAAAGCCATCGTAATGGAACAACATCACCGTGAAGCCACTCGAAAGAAACTGCGCCCAAGAAGGGTACATACGCACATACATACGTATAATTTCATTCAGTAAGAGGCTTAGGAATTCATATCGAGATCGTATTAGTAACATATACCTTGGTGACCATTCTATCTACAAGGTCTTTCTGCTTGATTCCAACAGCTGCTGCATACAGATTTGGTGCCTTACTTAGCTTAGCAACTTTACCCCATAAGGGTCTCATCTGCAGATTTGATGTCTTTCTGATAATACCATGTGGCAATGTCTCACTTCCATCAACTTTTTCCTTATCCTATCCATTATCAACCCAGAAGAGAAAAATAAGCAGCAGAAACAAACATGCTTTCTTAATTACAACGTCGCATATCAGTAACTTGAGCTGTTAAGAGAAAGTTCAAAACGAATTTGATATAATGAATTCACCTCACAATTGGTGGAATTTAAGTTGTCAAAACTATCAACAACTGCTGATCTTGTCAATATCTGCAACAATGTCTACAGAGATACCAGAAGCTATATCACTTTCAATGTTTTGAGTAATCATAATTTGAAGAATCTGATCAGTTGTACGTTTTGAATTGTGTGTACCTGTTTCTTGATTGGTACTAATACCGCACTTCCGACGAAGAAGAGTAGTAGAAGAATGAGAGAAGCGGTGGGGAAAATGCTACGAAACCATGCTCTGGGTTTGGAATCCGCAGGTGATCTGGATGTCTGGGGAACCATTTTACAAACAGAAAATCAAATGAATAAAGACAGAATTAAAATTGATGAAATGATTAATTTTGAAGAGTGGTTGATTAAAACAATTACCTGTAACATGGTTGATTAATGAGAGTGATCAATCCATGTACTCTGCATCCTTCAGAATCAGCTTTGAGATTTGGATGAATGAGAAATTCAAGAAATGAGAAATTGCTCTGTTTCAAAAGTAATGAATCAACGTCAACCACCAAGTCTTTCTACGGGTTGACGAAAGGGGGGAATTTATTTTATTTTATTTTTATATATGAATAAAAAAGAAAATTAGTAGCGTTATCCTTATAAAATCTCACGAAGAAGGCCTATAAATCGTGCACCATTCTAACTAAATAAGGAGAAAAAAGAAAGGGACGATGAGATTACGGGTTGGTTTGTGAATTAAAATAAATACGAGTGCACCTCTTGAAGCCCCTGGCTACGCCACTGCACCTCATATTAGTATATTATTTTAATTTATCTTCTCATGGAACAACGTATAGTATTTTTTTCAAAATATTTTTAACAATGATTGAGTAGGTTAAACTTTATAGCTCGGATATAAGGATAACATATCATTTTCGGTTTGGTCGCTGTTGAGGAAGAGGCTGACGGAGAGGGAGGCCAGAGTAGCGGCCGGTAGAATTAAGTTTTGTAGGATTCCAAAAATACCCCTCCTGTTTTTGGTCGGAAACAATTGCAATCCGAAAAAGGCTAGACCCAGGCATGAATTAGGATAGGGTTGAAGAGAAACGTGTGTGTTTCATCCCAAAACGCAAAAACCCACACTAATTAATTAGCTTTTTTCCATTTTGGAAAAAGAAAAGAAAAAAATAGCTTAAGATCCAGCTGGACAAACAAATACAATTAATAAATGGCTGACTCAGCGTGATTAAAGGATTGCCTCATTTAACCCCCTCCCCCCCCCCCCGAAAAAAAAACGCTGTTCCCATTTTTTTGAAACAATGAATCAACGTCTGGGTTGCAGATTTCCGATTAATCAATGATTATGAATACATAGAACAGACAATTACTAATGATTATGAGTCCTTAACAGTCTTATAATTCAAAACTAGCAGGTAATAGCAATGGCTAATCATGAACATACTGCAATTTTCTGCAAGACTTGGAAAAAATAGGATGAACAGAGGCTCCATGATTGATATGATACTCAATCTCAAACCAAAATCAAAGATTATCACTACTCTGAACAAGTTGGGACTACGGGCCTAACCATATTCAATTTCGTATCGAAAGGAAAGAGTTGAGAAAGATTACTTACCAGAATTTTCCAGAGCTTGAGGCAGGATGTACAGGTGGAACCTCAGAAACAGAGACAAAAAGGGGAAGATTGCAGAGAACAGAAAGATGACAAATGCGTTTTGGGAATGCAGAGATTATATAAAGGAAACAGAGTATTATATGTTACGGATGAGTAGGGAATTAATTAATTAATTCTGAGTTTTGGCGAAGAAAGACAGAGAGAGATGGGGGGAAGAAGAAGAGAAGAAGAAGAAGAAGAAGAAGAAGTGGGGGAACCCAAATTGACGCCATTAAAATACCAACGACGGAATCTCCAACCTGTTAAACAACTCTCCCCACTAACTCCCGATTATCTCATTTAATTTTAATTTCATAATTCCATCAATTCAATTAATTTAATGATAATCCATTGAATTATGCTACATTCTTCTTATTCAGGATATACACATATGATAATCAAATTGATGATCTGTATTTTGATTAAATACTATGACTTAGATAAATAGTCAATAATATTAATAACATTTTGTATTGATTACAGGATCATTGAATTGATATTATTCCATTATTATTTTTCCACATATGGTTCAAATTTGGCTCCCCTCAAGTTGGGAAGTATTTCTTCAATTTCCCAAAAATGAGTATGGCCTGGATTTTGATTTGTCTGTGGTAAGTTTTCTTTCTTCATTGGCAATCTACCTTTGAAAGTTGTCCTTTTTGTAATGGGCCGATTTTTTTGGGCTCTTCGGTTGTTTTTTTTCATGAAATGGTAGCAATTTTTATTTATGGAAAATAGCATATTACCCACCTCTACTTTGCCAAGTTAACAAATAGCCACCTGTACTATAAATCGCTCATTTGACCCCCTTATATTTCAACTATTTTGCCGTTTTGGTCTTTCTATATCAACTTTCAACTTCTTAACATCAAATTTGGACACATCCACACACCGACAAAGAGAGAGATATGAGATAGGAGATGAAGAGTTGGTTAGGGAGGTAAATTGGAGAAGTATCACAAAGAAAATACAAAGGATTTTAAAATCACACATTTTATTCGTCGATTTCATCCAATCTAATTATATATACTTATATTACCAATTAAAACATGCTTAGTAAGCTAATTTATGGCTATTGAAGCTAATATGGTGTACTGAATGCGCATCAATTAACGTCTCAAAGACGAAAGTTAGAAAGAAAGAACCCAAACGACAAAGTTGTCAAAGTAGGAGGAGGTAAAAAGAGCGATTTATAATATATGAAGTTATTTGTTAAGTTGGCAAAGTAGAGGGGGGCAATATGCTATTTTCCATAAGCATGGCGAGAACATGTTCGACCACTCGATGTGCTAGGACGGGATCTACTATCGTGAGGACCCCATTAAGAGGGATTACAATTCCCATGACAATGGTGCAATTTTGTTGCATCCAAGGCAACAATTATTATCCACCATTAGATTTGAGGTATTTAATCATGTGGTCTCAATCCTATGTTTATATCTACAAGTTATTTTAGGTTGTTGGAGTTTCCTCTCATTTTCCATCACCGAAAAGTTTTTCGATGAATTTCCCGATCACACGAGCCTCCGTTGACGAAAGTTTTTCCACCCACGTGATCGTCGTCATTAGATCTATGATTCTAGAAAAAATTTATTTTTCTGAAAAAAAATATTTTCCTTGACAAATTTCTTGTTGGCCGGTCTGTACAGTTTGTATGCGGTCTATACACACTGTATACATCTCGTATTACTGTTTATACAAGTTGTATACAAATTTTATACACTTTGTACGAGAGTTGTGCAATCTGTATTTATTGTTGTACAGTCTGTAGGGGAACTGTATACACTTACGTGAATTATACACTATGTATTTATTTGTGTACAATTTGTATACCAACTGTATACACTTTGTACGAGAGTGATACACTTTGTATTTATTTTTGTACAATTTGTTTTTTCGTACATTAGGATTGTAAGTAGTTCATACAAATTTTATACATTCTATATAAAATTCGTACACTTTGTATGTCATTGTACGACCTGTATATGACATACACTTTGTATGAAATTCGTACAGACTGTATTAAATAGATTAAGGGTGTAGATTAGTGTCTTTATATAAGGACAATTAGGGATCCTCATATTAGCAATGCCGTATGGCCGTGCTAGGACATTCCCTTCCGATTTGGAATCATTTTTTGTGGTATTTTATGGAAAATATGTTAACAAACCTTCATATCTATTATGACCCTCTCCCTAAAAAACAAAACATTTTCAAGAAACAAATTTAATACTATTGTTAGTTGAGGAATCAGAATCTGCAATTTCCAGATGCTGCTGTTACTGCATGTCTGTACCCCCTATGTACAAGATTCTGTCAACTGGATTTAGTTACAAACGTTGTCTGTCCCCCAAATGATAGATTCTTCATCTATTGTGTCTCTCATCTTATCAGCAGCTGGAGCTTCTCTTCCTCCTGCTATCTGACTGCAAAACTCTCATCAACATGGCCAATGTTAATATAGGCCATACGGTGCTGCTGTAACAGGACAATGTGCAGAGTAAGAGAAACTATGAAACAGACCTGACGCGAAACCACGATTCGGATGTCTGCTTGGCCAGTACATTGTTGTCTTGTTAACCAGTGGCAATGCTGCTCCGTCTTTCCTTCTTCCCAGAACTTCCTCACTGCATCAGAGTTTTAAAGGCATCAACAACGAACAGATTAGTTCAATGGCTGACACAGACTCTAGCCTATGAACTTCTAGTACATAGTACATAAAACCCGTCAAAATCTCGAGCGAATCAAACAATGCATGTTCTGACATTAAAACAAAAGGCGTAGTATCATCCCAAACCTATTTCGATCATGGGGCATGTTGTTTCGGTTGTTATATTACTTCTCTGGGAGTCAATCGGTGAAGTTAGTGGACCATTTGGCTATGGAAAAACTAAAGTTGGGCTGCCTAAAGCTAGTCATGGCCATGAGGGTACAACATGTCATAGCTGCTAGCACGAATTCCAGCACTCGAATCCAAGTCTCTAACGGCTGAACATGAAACGATGGGAACAGAGAATGAAAAATACAATCGATGGATGATGTCTGAATGAGCCTATAAAAGCCAACCTCTCTGAATTCGGACCACGTCCCATCCCGAATTGAGAGAAAGAAAGCTTTGATCTTTGTCAAAGCATAACAACCCACTCATGAAGTCAAGTCCTAGCAGATCCTGGCATCCTGTCATCACTCTCCAGTGACTGCTATCAACTGATCATAAGCTAAAGATTGACACTAAGCATCTGACCAAACTCAGCTCTAGGTTCATCCTGTAACCAAGTCAAAATGAGACTAGCTAGTTACTAGTACCACTACCTATCCAACGCATTCGAGAGTCTAACACAACACACAGAAACACTTCACTGTCGCAGCACATCATAATTCGTTAAGTCACAAGAACATAGTTCAGCTGCCTAATTGACGCACCTGGTATAAGGATGGGGGCAAAACACGATGACATAGTCCGTGTCAGCGCAGGTGTAAGTACTGGTCTTATCGTCATAAGCATAGCTGTAAGATCGTGGACAAGCATGCTTGAAAAACAGAGAGTAATCCGACGGCCCACAAGTCTCCGGCGTAGCGTAAGCCCCAGCGCAGCAAAACCTCGGATCCCCAAACGCCTCACAAGCGCTCCTACACCCGACTCCGCCGACCTTCCCCTTCTCACGCGCCATCACCTTCAAATCCCTAGGACACGCGCCGTTTAGGTCAATCAAGCACCCTGTAGCACCGCAGCCGCCTCGGGTCACCTTCTTAGGGTAAACGAGCATCGGAAGGTTGTACCCGTCGACTAAGCTCACGTCGTAGAAGTCCAGCCCGTCTGCACCATTGAGAGTGAACTCCACAAGCGTCGCCGGCGGCTTGGCTCCGCTCCCGGCGCACTCCACCTTCTCGGAGCCGCAGTCGGCGGTTAGGCAGGAGAATTTTCCGCCGGTTAGGGTACAGTGAGTACGGCCCCATATGCGGCCGGACCATCCGGAGGGGATGGAAATCGACCTGGATTTTCCGGGGTGGAGGGGGAAGCCGGTGGTAGGGAGCTGGGCGGTGTTGGCGCCGGAGAGGAGCCCTGGCCAGATAGTCTGGCGGCAGCGGTTGGTGATCTTGAAAGTTGCAGCCGGTTCGATTCCTGCGGAAAAAGGAAAAGATACAATCAGAAGAAGAAAGAAATAAGAAATTTGAAATTGGGAAGGAGGTAAGGTTGAAATAGAACCAGAGAGAGAAGAGGTGGAAAGGAGAAGGAAGAGAAGGAGATGGGGATCCATTGTTGAGTTGAGCTGAGAAATGAGAAGACTGTGGAGAGTGACGATCGATAATTAAAAAGTGGGAATGAAGATTGTTTGTTTATATTCTGCAACTTTTGGGAAAGGTGGGAAATGTGGGGACTTTAGCGGAGCAACAGACAGATTATTTATTAGTGCATTAGGCTGTCTTCAGCACTTTGGGTAAAATTGTAAAATAGCAATTTAGTACTTAAAATCATCCTTCAACCCAATAGGCAAAATAGTAACTTGCTAAAAATTAGATGGCTAAATGGCTAAATAACAAATAATATGCACATTGGTCATATGCATATGCAAAAGTGGACCCTACCACTAAATGAATAAAAAAAAGGAAGGACATCACCACTAAATGAATAAAACAAATGGAAAATGCACATGATCATAATTATTTGTCCATCTTTAATTGTTCTTCTATATGATTTTAAGTGAGTTTCGATCAACTAAACGATTATTTGACGATTACTAGATAGACATAAATATGTTAAAAAATCGTAATGGCCAAACACATATCGTCATCCAAATTTGGACTAGATTTGGATTTGTATTAGCATTTGAATTTGAATTTATGTTGAATTTGAGCTATCATTTAAATTTGGATTTATGTTGAATTTGTGCTATCATTTGAATTTGGATTTATGTTGAATTTGTGCTATCATTTGAATTTGCATTAGCATTTCAACTCGCATGAAATA
The DNA here is from genome assembly GCA_034768395.1 of Linum lewisii. Classification (NCBI taxonomy): domain Eukaryota; kingdom Viridiplantae; phylum Streptophyta; class Magnoliopsida; order Malpighiales; family Linaceae; genus Linum; species Linum lewisii. The sequence continues at coordinate 60,047,216 of CM068299.1, forward strand.
AACATACTAAAACACAAACTGAACATACTAAAACACAAATTAAACATATTTAATTTAAACACAATTGAAGACACACACAACTAATGTCGTCCGACCTCGTTCCAAAGATGTTTCACTAAATCTTTCTTCAGATGATGATGTTCGTTCCCATCTCGAATCATCACATTCCTCGCCAAGTATTGTTCAAGAGTCAGCCTGTTTCGATTCAAGTCTGGTTTAGCAACAAATTCATAGTCCAATTCATGACGCATCTCATCGAACTCATTGTCTTGTTCATCCTCAATTATCATATTATGCAAAATAATGCATGTCAGAATTATGGTTCGTAGGGTAGGGACATCCCAAGAACGAGCAGGGTTGCGAACGATTGCCTATCGAGATTGTAGAATGCCGAAAGCCCTCTCGACATCCTTTCGATAGCCTTCCTTGTTATCAATAATGACAAATAGAGGTGGTGAGAAAATTCAAAGAAGATGTGATCTATCAATAATGAATGACATAATTGAAATGGAACCCAAAAAAACGAGCTACAAAAATTTAACTCGGAAATGACTCAAATTTTATCGGTTTGTTCGTATCGAATAATATGAACAACCATAAAAAATTTAAACAAAAAAAAATTAAATTTGGTATTCATAAGTTAGATTTATCAAAACCATGACAAAAAATTATATTAGTGGCTATATTTAGGGTTGGAGCAATTACTGTTTTCGAGATGGCTAAATGTGCAAATAGGGGTTTGCACATTGCTATTTTGCCCCAAGGGCTGAAGTTAGCCTTAGTCGGTTTGTGTTAAATAACTTTAAATTTGATATAATATATGATTTTTAGAAACAACTGGATTAATTAATTCGTATTAAAGGTTCACGACAAACATTTTTTTAAGTAATTTGAATATAAGTTTTTTTGTCGGTCCATTACTGTATTTAGTCCTATTACCTCCACAAGAAGAGTTGGAAATCTAAAGAAATGCTCCTGACGTCTCCGTCGGCCGTCAAGACCACTGCTCCGGCAACTATTCCCAGCGATCGGCCCCCCGAGCCTCCTCGCGGTGGCAACCCGCCCCTTTCCTCGGAGGTCCCTTTGGGCGCTCCTGTCAGCTCTGCCCTGGTCGTGTCGGGGGAGCGGGCTGTGCTGAAGATGACGAAATCGTACTTGGGTGTCGTCCGGGGAGATTCTCCTTCTTTCCTCGGGGAGAGCAACCCGTGGATCCCGGTGGGGGTCAGTGATATCATTCTCTCTACCGCCAACGGAATCAAAGCCCTGAGCCTGTCCAAAGACTTTAAGGAGAAGCTATGTAAGCCATGGATGAATTCCGTGGTGGTTCGGCTCGTTCCGTCGAAACCTTAAGGAGCGTCTGGATCGATGCCTGGGCAATGATGTTTGGGTGACCTCCTTCCCGGATGCTACTACTTACCACTTGGAGAGGCTGAAGTCGGACCATAGGCCCCTCCTGATTCGTACCAACAAGACTCACAGGTTTAACTCGGATCCTCGTCCCTTTTGTTTTAATGCAGCTTGGTTTAATCATGTTAATTTCACGGACTTCCTTGATCAAGCCTGGAATAGAGGAAAGGATTTGTGTTCTTCTTTACATGACTTCAAGGAGCACTGTGTCATTTGGAATAAGGAGGTTTTCGGCCACATCTTCAAACGCAAACGGTACCTGGAGAATCGCCTCCGCCATTTGGAGCTGAAGAACCAGACTAGCGGGTCCGAGCGGTGGGCTAGAGAAGAGGAATCTGTTCGGGTGGAGCTTGAGAAAACCCTCTGGCAAGAGCACATGTTTTGGCTTCAGAAATCCAGAATGCAGTGGAACAAAGATGGTGACCGGAACACAAAGTTTTTCCACCTCTCTACTATCCGGCGTAGAAAAGCCAACAGGATTCAGAGCCTCAAACTCGAAGATGGATCTTGGACTTCAGAGCCTCTCTACTATCCCACTTTCATGCTCTTTTCCAAGCAGGGCAGACGAATCCGCTGGAGCCTGGCGCTGCGGTTTTCCCTACTCCATTCTCGGATTCTGAGGGTCGCAACCTTGCCCGCATTCCTACTCCTGAGGAATGCTACTCTACGCTTAAGGCTACGGGAGGGCTTAAGGCACCAGGGAAGGACGGCTTCCACCCTATCTTTTATCAGAAATGTTGGGATACTGTGGGAAGCGATACTGCTGACTTTATTTCTTGCTGTTTCCGGAACCCAGAGCTTGTCGAGAAGGTGAATGAGACAATCATTGTCCTTATTCCGAAGATCCCGAAGCCGGAGCTGATCTCCCAGTTCCGTCCAATCAGCCTCTGCAACGTTTCCTATAAAGCGATCACTAAGTGCATTGCGGATCGGTTGAGGAGGCATATGAGCAAGCTCATTGGTGACAACCAAACAAGTTTTGTCCCGGTCGCCAGATCTCTGAGAACATCATCATCCTGCAGGAAGTGATCCATTCCATGCGATCTAAGAGCGGAAAAGCGGGTTCTATGGTGATCAAGCTGGACCTGGCTAAAGCTTACGACCGCCTCGAGTGGAGCTTCGTGGAGGAGACACTCGCCCTTGCCAATTTCCCCGGTGGCTTAATTTCGCTGATCATCTCCTGCATCTCGACTTCCTCCACCCAAATTTCTTGGAACGGCAGCCTCACTCCTAGCTTCAAACCGGGCCGCGACCTTCGCCAGGGATGTCCTCTTTCCCCTTTCCTTTTTACTCTATGCATTGAGAGGCTTAGTATCTTGATTAATAATTATGTTGGTGCCAATGTGTGGAAGCCGATCCGTCTCACTAGAGATGGGCCGACCCTCTTGCACATCTTCTTTGCTGATGACCTGGTACTGTTTGGGGTGGCGGGTCAAAGGCAAAGTCGTGTGATTAATAGGTTGTTAAGCACTTTCTGTGCTGCGTCTGGCCAGATGGTTAGTGCGGATAAGTCTCGCGTGTTTTTCTCTAAAAACACGAGCACCACCCTCCGCCACCGGCTGTGCGATCTGTTGGGTATTAGTGAGTCGCATGATCTTGGGAGGTACCTTGGGGTTCCTATCTTGCATGGTAGGACCTCCAATGACACCTATGGCTGCATCTTGGAGAGAATGAGACGGAAGTTGGACGGGTGGAAATGTAACACTCTCTCCTTGGCGGGACGTGTCACACTTGCACTCTTCGTTCTTAACTCTATTCCCTCCTATGCGATGCAGACGTCGGTCCTCCCAGTTTCTATCACTAACCGTATCGATGCTATTATTCGTAACTTTGTTTGGGGTGGCTCTTTGGTCAAGACGAAAGTTCACTTACTTGCTTGGGATCGTATTTGCAGGCCCAAAGACCAAGTCGGGCTGGGTCTCAGAAAGGCTAGGGAGCTTAATCAAGCTTACCTCGTGAAGCTTGGCTGGGCGATCCTGAATAATCCCGACAAGCTTTGGGCGCGAGTGGTGAGTAGCAAATATTTGAGAGAGACTGGTGCGGGGCTGCAGCTCCGCAGGAAGTCCGGAGGCTCTGCCCTTTGGAGAGGAATCAGAGCTGTTTGGCACAACCTGAGAGGCGCCTGCCAGCAGAACATTAGAAATGGGAAGGATACTCTCTTCTGGTCATCCTGCTGGTTGGATTCTGATATTATCCTTGCTAACCATGCCATTGTTGATCTTTCAGATGAGGATCTACAGCTGCCAGTTGCGGAAGCTAGGAGTGCTGATGGGAATTAGAACTGGGAGTTTCTGCGGTGATCCCTACATCCCCACATCATCGGCTTGTTGCGGGTATGGAGCCGCCACGTGACACCCTTGGAGAGGACGGCATCATTTGGGGCCCGGACCCTCGTGGGAAATTCACGCTGAAGACTGCTTACGAGATTCTGGCCAGTGGAGATGACCATACGGACCAAGACATCTGGAGGACTGTTTGGCGGTGGGCGGGCCCTAACCGAGTCAGGCACTTTCTCTGGTTGGTTGCTCATAACAGAATCCTGACAAATGCTGAACGGCAGAGACGACATCTGGCGGTTTCAGTTGAGTGCCAGATTTGCAGAGGCGGCACTGAGGATACACTTCACGTCATCAGGGATTGTCGGTTGGCGCGGGAGGTTTGGTCCCTTTTCATCCCTTCTGAGCTTATGATGACACTCGATTTGACGTGATTATCAGCCTCATTTAAGCGACATTTCTTTGCTTAAGACATTGTTTTTAGGGTAGAATAACGAATATTCAATCGATTGCCCTATCTCGTGCCATTTGTGTTACCTTGGCCCGTTTCGGGTCTATTTGATGGTTTTCTAGTGTTTTTGTGTTAGCACAGGTTTTTGCCGTCAAATAAAGCAGCCATGGACGTGTCTAAGGCGTAGGAACCTCGAGGAATCAAACCGGAATCGATCCAAGGAACCAATCAAGTCAAACCGAAAATCTGCCCATATGCACTTGTACCTTCGGCGAAAATGACCTCACAGTTTCGGCGAAATCAACAATGCAAATCAGCTGATGCCAAGTGAAGACTAATTTCGGCGAAACCATTAAGCTCTTCGGACCGAAAATGCAAGGCAGAGAAATCATGGCCATTTACACAAGAATTTTCGCCGAAACTATCCCTATGGTTTCGGCGAAAACATCAGCTCAGCCTGGCCCAACTAGGGTTAAGTATTTATACTTAATCCGGCGGCCCAGGGAGGACATACACAATACACAAATCATAATTAATCATAATACAACTTTTCGAGATCAGATTTCTCTGAAGTTCGAGAGCGAAGAGTTGGAGTTCGAAGAGCCGGATAGAGATCGTGACGCCATCCCTTCCACCTTGGAGAACCGGAGCTAGGAGTGCAACTTGCCGAAGATCGGAGTCTGTCAGAGTCGTCTGAATTAGGTTTTTCAGATCCTTTTCTGTTCTTCCTCTGAATGATGAACTCTTTCCTTGTCTTTGTGTCTTTTGTAATGATCATGAGTAGCTAAACCCTTTAGAGCTTATACTAGATGAACCCTAAGTGACCCAGGGCTTTAAAGCGGTCACGGATCGGCGGTGATTAGATTCGAAATTCAATCAGTTCTTTTTCATGTTTGATTCGTTCTTCATTGTTTATGTTTCTTGTCTGGATTGATCACCTAGATTAGATTCTTGTTAAGCTAAGGATAGAAGCGAACGCTCGCCTTACTTTAGAACATCGAATTAAACAATTAACCTTATAATTGAAGTGTGCCTTTCGTAGGAACCGGTTAGAGTTAATTCACTGCAAGAGTAACTCATAAATCATTAGTAATTGCACCAGTTAATTAAGTCGTTGCGAGAGGCGACCGTACCCGGGCGGCTAGTTAATCTTGGTAGTTAGAACGGATAGAGCGAACGTTCGCCGGTCTTAAACCTAAGGGTAAGGAGTTATGGTGGTGTCTTAGTAATTGATTGAATGAGAATCGAAATCCGCTGATCTGTTGATTGCCAATGCTCTGGGGAACGAAGGGGGATTCAAAGTCTAAGTTCGTCTGTCATTCTTGTTTCCAAACCCTAATTCTCAATCTGCTTTAGTTTAATCTTTTTAATTTTTCTGCATTTCTTAGAAGTAGAAGTCGTGGAACTCACACCACGCACAACGTGTTTTTCCTTGAATAATTTGTTAGTTCTGAAGTAGCCAATCATTCGAAGGCCCGTGGAATACGATCTATCCTAGCTCTTGAGCTTGATAGTTATTTGATCGAACCTGCTCAGCACAACGACGGTTCATCAAATTGGCGCCGTTGCCGGGGACTTCTTTTGATTGTTGAAAGAAGATCTAGCAATTTATTCTTCTATTTTCCATCTTTCATTTTTCCATCCACTTCGATTTTACACTGGTTTTGTTTGTCTTTGTTATCTGTAGGTTTACAGGTGTATGCCTCACCGTCCTTGGACTCGCTCTCAGACCGAACAGGCTAAGATTGCAGGGAATCCAGGCAGTTCTGCTACACCTCTACGATCACAAACTCTGAAGGAAGGCAGATCCAATCCATTCATCACTCCGATCAAGATGAGGAACCGAAGGAGAGTTCCTCATCTCCGTCTTCACCGCACTCTTCATCCGCTTCATACACCGAGTCACTTTCACCCCCTCCATCTCCCACCATGACCGATAGATTACCACCAAATGGCGATCAACCGCCGCCACCCCCCACCTGCACAGAAGAGTCTAGCAGACTATAACAAGCCGAGCGCGACTAGCGTTCGCTCTGCCATTGCCGTTCCGCGCATTGAAGGAGATCCTGACTATGAAATCAAGATTCCATTCTTGACCATGATCTCTAGAGATTTACAGTTTGAAGGCAGGCCCCTAGACAATCCGTGCACTCATCTTGCAGACTTCCTTGATCTCTGCAATACTTTTAAAAATGGAAACCTCGACAAAAACACTCTTTGTCTGAGGGCGTTCCCGTTCTCTTTGAAAGGCGCTGCTAAGAGGTGGCTTACTGGCAAACCACCTGGCTACTACACTAACTGGGATACTCTGGCTCAGGACTTTGTTGAAGAATACTTCCCTCCGACCAGAACAACCGCCATCAAGGACAGCATCGCCAGATTCTCCCAGAAAGAAGGAGAAAGTTTATATGATACTTGGAATCGATTCCAAGAACTTCTCTACACCTGCCCTCATCATGGATTCGAGCAGAGGCAGTTAGCTGAAATCTTCTCTCGAGGACTTCGAGAAGATTCGGCCAAGTGGGTCAATTCTCTAGCTGAAGGAGATTGCACTACACTCACTCCTGAAGCTGCTCTTCTGCACTTTGCAAACTGTGCCTCCAAGTCAAGGAACTGGGAGCGACAATATGAAGGATCGAGGAGCAAGCTAGATTTCGAAGCAGCTATCAAGGCAGAGGTAGAGAAGCATTTGAAGAAGTCTACCACACCAATCAAGCCACCGGCAGCTTCTGTCTATGTTGCCGATTGCGAGTGGTGTGGAGCTTGCTCACATAACGGAGGCCGTTGTCAGAATTTTGGTAAGGCAGAAGTCTGGTCTGCCGAAGAGGTAAATTTCATCCAACAAGGCTTCGTTAATAATCAGAATGGTTATGCCGGTTATCGTAACTTCAGACAGCAAGGGAACTATCACGACAGACCTCCCTATAATGCTGGCACCAATCATAACCAGAACCAGAATAACCGCCCGGCTGGTCAAGTTCAGGATCAGAAGCCTAACCATCCGCCGGCAGGTGTCTACCAGCCGCCGCATCGCAATCCGGGTAATTATGGAACTGCTCCTGGCAATCGCCAGAATCAATATCTTAACAATACCTATCCAGGACAGCAGCATCAAAGAGATAATAATGTCAGTGACCTGGATAAGAAGCTCAACCAGATCATCACAAGACTCGATGATCATGACAGTCAGTTCAATGCTCAAGCTCTTCTCAATCAAGAACAAATAGCATCTGGACAACGGATTGAGCAAGTCGTGAACAACATCTCGAGCATGCTAGCGTCTGGTCGACCATTTGGCCAGCTTCCAAGCCAGACAGAGCCAAACCCGAGAAAAGAACAGGCTAAAATGGTAACTGCTCGAAAACTTCCGAACTTAATTGCTGATGCCTTTTCTGTTTTACGCAGGATCGCTGAAACTCCGGAAGAAGAGGAAGAAGAGGAACAGAAACCAACACCTAAGGATGATCCTCCTCTTGCACCATACGTCGTGAAGCCTCCTTTTCCTAGAGCACTGCTGCCAAACGCAAGGATCGAGACTGTCATGAAGGGGAACAAGGAAGGATACCCTGACATTCGTATTAAGAAACCTGTCTCTCCATATCCAGCTAAGTTATCTGATCCTGGTTCTTTTACTTTGCCTTTGGTCATCAATGATGTTGAAATTGAACGTTGCTTAGTTGATCTAGGAGCATCTGTTAATGTCATGCCTGTGAGTCTATATGAAAAGTTAAACCTAGGAGAACTTGAACCGCCTAGTATGCAACTCGTCTTTGCTGATAGATCGCTTAAAACCCCTAAGGGAGAAATTAAAGATGTTGTTACTAAATGTGGTCCGTTCACGTTCTTAGCTGATTATGTGATTATGGATACTAGTACAGATGACGCTACTTTTCTCATAGGTCGACCTTTCATGGCTACTACTGGAATGAATATTAATGTTCCTAATGGTTCTTTGACTTTAAGAGTTGGTAAAGAAACGAAAACGTTTCGTCTTAAAGACGGCATGAAATATGACTCTAGAAATGAAGAATCTCACTGCTTAGCTGTTGAAACTGTGGGGTTGACTCCGGTCAACTTCATTTCTAATGTTTCTTCCAGTGTTTCGAGATCAATTGACACTGCAGGTGCTGGACAGGGTACCGAGAAGAAGCCAGAAGCTTCAGTTCAGAAGCCACTTAAGAAGAAGAAGAAGGAACTGCAAGCCTCTTCTAAACCACCGAGCAGACCTCGAGGAAAGAACAAGAAGACGATGACCCAAATGGTCTGGAGACCAAAAATTCCACCGTCTTCCACCGAGCCAGCTCCACCACCAACACGTTCCGAGAAACCGGCGCCGGAACAAGTATGGAAGGAGAAGCCGAAAGCGTCTCCTAAGAAAGTACTAACGATCACCGATCCTGGTGATAACAAGCCGAAGAAGAAAGAAAAAGAGAAGCCGACAGTCCTCATTCCTTCCATTGTCACACTAAAGAAGGATGACCTCTCTAGAGAGCTGTTCGGACCATTCAAGTTCGTTGATCATCTTCCCGACGGACGTACCAAGCTTTTGCATGCGAACGGGAAGAGATTCACGCTTTCCGGAGAAGTCCCGAAGCTGTACTTTATGAACTCCGACGCGAGCGTGAAGGAGAATCTACGTTGGGATGTCTCCTAATACCGTCCAGGTATCATCCAGCTCAAGGACGTTAATAAAAGAGCGCTTCGTGGGAGGCAACCCACGGCTGGAGTCAGTTTTGTTTTGTTTCAACCTTGGTCTTTTAGAGTCGGTTCGGGAGAGCCAAAAGTGTCAGTTTGTTTGATTTATTATTTTTCGTGTAGAGTCGGCATGTCATAGAGTCAGTACCAAGTTGATTGAGGTCGTTCCGATTTTTTTGGATTTAACTGTGATTTTCTGAAGTTGGCCTGATTTACGAAAATATTTTAACCCCGAACAGTTCAAAATTTTCGGCGAAACCACCCTTGTTTTCGGCGAAACCGATCTTCAAATTTTGAACCTGTTCTCCTGTTCCTCATTTTCGGTTCGAAAATTTTCTGATTTCGGCGAAACCATCCCAACTAAAATTTTCGGCGAAACCGAGCTTCCATTTTCGGCGAAACCGCCTGTTCAAATCGGTCAATCCATTTTAACTAGTAGTTTCGGCGAAACCACCCCCCTACTTTCGCCGAAACTGATTTGCAAAATCACTTAATTTATCCTTTAAAAATCCGGTCCACTTCCTCTCTCCTTCTCTTATTTTCGCTCAGCATACCCGAAACCCCCTCCTCCCCTTGTGAAATCGCCGAACGCCCCACTTTCAACACCCGCCGCCGCCGCCGTTTCCCTCGCCGCCACCGTCACCGGCCGCCGCCGCACCTCCCCCCTCCTCATTCCGATCCCAACAAGCCCTAGAACGTTCGAATCGGAGCTTTGCAGCTCCAATTCTCCGAAACCTAGTTTTCAAAGTTTTTCACCGATTCCTTCCAACCCGTTCACTTTTTGCATTCTTGACTTCAAGGTAAGTTGTATGACTTTTCAATACGAATCTTTTGACATATAGATTTCTGAATTTCGTCGGGGTTGACTTTTCAGTTTGCCTCGTTTTGCGTGCCGACTGTTTCGTGTGAACTAGGATTGAACTTATAGAACTGTTCTAGGATGCTTAGGGAGTTCCGTGCTTAATTTCCATATCATTTGGTCAGGTGTTGCTATGCATAAGATTAATTCTTTGTTATGTTGACTTGTGAGATATGTCGGTTTGACATTGAATTGTTGTTGATCGTTTGGCTGTCATAAGTGTTCATTCTTGTTCATATTATCGTGCCGCCATTTGAAATCATATGATGCCGTCAGTTTCCAAGTTGTGATAGTCTTGCCATGATTAGGGTTCAATATGACTTAATGTTGACTTTCTAAATGTCGGTTTGACTTTTTGAACTCTGATTGCGCTTACCTGATTATAGCTGTTCTTAAGACATGTGTTCTAATGTCTATGATTACCGGTTACTCCGCTTTACTTACCCCACTTAGTTTCCCTCGTTTCTTTGTGAAATTGAGTTTTTCTACTAAGTGTGGGGTAAGGTTTTGGTCGACTAATTTGGTTTCATCCTGGTTTAGGAACACCTTTGAGCGCAGGACTAAGGCGCGACTTGATGGCGCCTCGAGCTCAGGAGCTGCCGCTCCCATCACACCCGTCATTCTGGGTCCTCCACCTGCACTCCCTCGCCATGCTGGATACCATCCCACCATCGCCCGTCTACCGGACTTCTACTTTGAGAACTTCCAGAAGATCGAACACATCCGTGGAGCTGACGTGCGTCCTTTATCCATGGAGTCACTCCAGGAGCATGACGAGGATTCCTACCGGAACGTGCATGACGCCCTAGCACCGGCCGGTCTCCTAGAGCTGACCACCATAGCCGCCGAGTTCCCAGACATTGCTCTCCAGGAGTTCTGGGCGACATTTGACTTGGACGAGCATAAGAGGAGACGGGGCCAGAAGGTGATCACCTTCTTTCTTGGTGGGGTGTACAGGCAGCTCACCTACGATGAGTTTGCCGCTCATCTGGGCATCCCCTACGAGCACTATCACGATCACCACCTCGGCTGGGGCGATGACGATGACGACGAAGAGTTGCACGACCTCTGGAGCCACATGACAGGCGTGCCTTGCGATCGCCTCGGGAAGAGCAACTCAGTTAAGTCTCTCTCTCACCCGCTCTATAAGTTTATTCATATGGTTTGGCGGAGGTCACTTTTATATGTCAGAGACAAGGATCGCCACCATATCCTTAAGGAGGAGCTCGTGCTTCACCGAGCCATCCGAGAGAGCTACCCTCTCCACCCCGGCTAGGTGCTAGCTCACATCTTCAGCCAGCGGACCAAGAGGAAGAAGCTACCACGCAAACTCTTGGGAGGCAACTTCATAGGTCAGCTCATCCTCTCCTTCGGCATCAGCCATGAATATGGCCCTAACATTCCACGACACCCAATTATGACCGTTGGAGGAGACTTGGCGGTCGAGTACGACTTAGAACTCGACCTCAGTCCCCATGTAGCAGCTGATCCTCCACTCCAACCTGCGGTCGAGTCGGAGGACGAAGATGATGCTGAGGAGCAGCAGCCGCAGCCGCCGCCTGAGTTTCAAGATTATATACCCTCGCCACACCATCAGGCGGGGTACATCCTCCAGTCGCCGCCGCGCATTCCCGATCCACATCCGGCACCTACTCATCAGCCCCGACCGCACCCGCGGACATTGGTGAGTTGTACGAGCGACTGCAGGAGTGGCGCATCACCGACACCGCCACTCAAGAGGCTAGGTGGACTATTATGCAGCAACATATGCGCCGAGCTGACCGGCGATATGAGGCACAGCTGGAGTGGCAGCGACAGCTTGGCGATTACTTCCACTTCCCCCACCCTGACACCTCTGACCAGTGATGATCAGGTGGTGTCCTTTTCCTTGTCCTTTCTTTTTATTTATTCTTTTCGGATTTCGGTCCAACTTTTTCTGTGTGGATCCGGGGCACTTGTCCCGGTTTCCTTTTTATGTTTTATTTGTTTTTGTTTTGTAGGCAGTTGGGAGATTCCCTTTGCTTCGCTTGGGTAGATTCCCTCCGCTCCGAGGACCCGTGCTCATCCCCTACACCAATCATCTCGGTCCAGGTTCTTCTACTTCACTCTGAACTCTAGAATTAGTCCTGTGAGGACACAGTCCAATTTAAGTGTGGGGTAGGATGCTAGAGAACCTTGCATGAACTTGATTGCCCTTGACTGTGTTTTGTGTGCCTCGTGATTCCATTCCAGTCTCTCTAGCATTAGAATGGCTCAGTTCTTGATTTTTGATGTTAAGTTGTTGTTCAAACTTTCATAATGATGCTTAGACTGCTTAACCTAGAACTTGAGAACCAACTTGTATGCTTTCATGCTAAATTGCCTGGTCAGAACAGAATTTTAAAATCACACTTGTAGTTTGTAGCATTGATTGCATGAAAATGACCGAATCCGACTAGCAAACCAACTGTGAGCTTTTGATCCATTGCACGTAACTTGCAATTTAAATTCTTTCTGAGTGGTTCTCTGTTTACTTGAATGAGTTAGAATTTGCATGAGACCTACTCGAGACCACACGATGACACGAGTTCTAGAAGGATAGGGGCACCTAGATTCAGCTACTAAGCCAGATAGCCTACCGTAACGATAAAATCCACTAGGTTTAGACCCTTGAGCTTGGCCTGTTCTTTCGGTTCGATAATACATTACAACCATTCCCCATTTCTTTCATTCCCCGTTGATCCCCTGTGGTTGTAGTTCTAGATTGACCTACCGGAAGTCGGTTTGTGGTAACCTGCCTATAGCCATTAAACAGGTGGTCTTAGCTAATATGTCCAGACGTGTAAACCCCTCTAGCAACTAAAAGAAAAATTGGCACAAAAGAAAAAATAAAAAGAAGTAAAGTAAGAAAAGAAGCAAGCTTCAGAAAAAAAAGAGAAGCAAAAAAATCAGAAAAATACGAAAAAGTTCAAAGTGTAGTTCAATAAAACGTTCTTCTCCCTACAAATGGAAGAACGAAGTCAAAAGAAAAGTTCAAAAGAAAGCAAAAGAAGAAAAATCGTGTAAAGAAAAAGAATAAGTGCTAGGTTGCTTGAGGGTATCATAGGACGAGCGTTCATTATTCCACCCTTGTTTGGTTAGACGGTAGGAAGCCATAGATTAGATTCGAGGGAAGTTAGTCAAAAGCTACACCGCACCAAGCCATCATCATTCATTCCCATCATCCATCTCATTATAAACCCGAGTAGTGTAGAATTCATTACGGTCCTAGCAGGGAAGTCCTTCTTGACTAGATACTCGTGTTGTCACAGTGGTGGAGATGTGGTCGAAATACAAACCTATGATAGAATTCGGTAACAGAAAATGATCGAGAGCAGAAACACGTCCTTAAACACAGAGAGTGAGAGTCCACATTGTACTAAATATATCCTGTGTGAGAAGTCTGGTCGGTCAGGTCAAATTCGTGCATGATTGATTGCTAATTACTTGTCGTGTGCAGTTTATTAGTGAGACCAGGTAGTTTGGCTGATCAGTATGCATGTTAGGTTTCTTGTTCTAGGATCGATCTGTCTAATAATTCATTGTGTTTGATTGAGCTCCAATTTAATCGATCTTATCATTTATGAACATGAGCGTTTCTATTCAGTTTGCTTGAGGACAAGCAAAAGCTTAAGTGTGGGGTATTTGATGACACTCGATTTGACGTGATTATCAGCCTCATTTAAGCGACATTTCTTTGCTTAAGACATTGTTTTTAGGGTAGAATAACGAATATTCAATCGATTGCCCTATCTCGTGCCATTTGTGTTACCTTGGCCCGTTTCGGGTCTATTTGATGGTTTTCTAGTGTTTTTGTGTTAGCACAGGTTTTTGCCGTCAAATAAAGCAGCCATGGACGTGTCTAAGGCGTAGGAACCTCGAGGAATCAAACCAGAATCGATCCAAGGAACCAATCAAGTCAAACCGAAAATCTGCCCATATGCACTTGTACCTTCGGCGAAAATGACCTCACAGTTTCGGCGAAATCAACAATGCAAATCAGCTGATGCCAAGTGAAGACTGATTTCGGCGAAACCATTAAGCTCTTCGGACCGAAAATGCAAGGCAGAGAAATCATGGCCATTTACACAAGAATTTTCGCCGAAACTATCCCTATAGTTTCGGCGAAAACATCAGCTCAGCCCGGCCCAACTAGGGTTAAGTATTTATACTTAATCCGGCGGCCCAGGGAGGACATACACAATACACAAATCATAATTAATCATAATACAACTTTTCGAGATCAGATTTCTCTGAAGTTCGAGAGCGAAGAGTTGGAGTTCGAAGAGCCGGATAGAGATCGTGACGCCATCCCTTCCACCTTGGAGAACCGGAGCTAGGAGTGCAACTTGCCGAAGATCGGAGTCTGTCAGAGTCGTCTGAATTAGGTTTTTCAGATCCTTTTCTGTTCTTCCTCTGAATGATGAACTCTTTCCTTGTCTTTGTGTCTTTTGTAATGATCATGAGTAGCTAAACCCTTTAGAGCTTAGACTAGATGAACCCCAAGTGACCCAGGGCTTTAAAGCGGTCACGGATCGGCGGTGATTAGATTCAAAATTCAATCAGTTCTTTTTCATGTTTGATTCGTTCTTCATTGTTTATGTTTCTTGTCTGGATTGATCACCTAGATTAGATTCTTGTTAAGCTAAGGATAGAAGCGAACGCTCGCCTTACTTTAGAACATCGAATTAAACAATTAACCTTATAATTGGAGTGTGCCTTTCGTAGGAACCGGTTAGGGTTAATTCACTGCAAGAGTAACTCATAAATCATTAGTAATTGCACCAGTTAATTAAGTCGTTGCGAGAGGTGACCGTACCCGGGCGGCTAGTTAATCTTGGTACTTAGAACGGATAGAGCGAACGTTCGCCGGTCTTAAACCTAAGGGTAAGGAGTTATGGTGGTGTCTTAGTAATTGATTGAATGAGAATCGAAATCCGTTGATCTGTTGATTGCCAATGCTCTGGGGAACGAAGGGGGATTCAAAGTCTAAGTTCGTCTGTCATTCTTGTTTCCAAACCCTAATTCTCAATCTTCTTTAGTTTAATCTTTTTAATTTTTCTGCATTTCTTAGAAGTAGAAGTCGTGGAACTCACACCACGCACAACGTGTTTTTCCTTGAATAATTTGTTAGTTCTAAAGTAGCCAATCATTCGAAGGCCCGTGGAATACGATCTATCCTAGCTCTTGAACTTGATAGTTATTTGATCGAACCTGCTCAGCACAACGACGGTTCATCAGCTTACCTCACACTTCTTTACAGATAATCTGCAGGATTGGCTCAGGACAGGCCTCAAGCACAAAGACTTTGAGCTTACTTTTGGTATCATCATTTGGATTCTTTGGAAGGCGCGCAATGAGACAATCTTTGAGGGTAAACATGCGACATGCGATCAGCTCCGCCTACGAGTCCTTCATTGGATCACCGAGGTTCGAGAGACAATGAGAGCGGACTCGCAGGTGACCTCAAAGGCTGTCACACGGCGCATTGACACCCACATCGGATGGAAGGCAGGGCCGAGTGTATCACGATTAATACAGATGGCTCTATTACCCAGCCCCGCTCCCGAGTGGCTGCCGGTGGCATTCTCCGTACGTCCTTAGGACGGCCGGTGAGTACCTTTGCAGTCAACCTCGGTTGTTGCTCCATCATGCGAGCGGAGCTACGAGCGGCCGAGATTGGCCTTGTGATTGTTTGGGATATGGGCTTCAAGAAGGTCCACCTTCAGCTGGATTCCCTGGCGGCTGTCATAGCGATCCTGGGGGACCTGGAGAAGGATTCCAGACATGGTCGGACGCTCGAGTCCATCTTTGAGATCCGTAGCAGAAACTGGGAAGTCTCGATCTCCCACACTTTTCGCGAAGGCAACAGAGTTTCTGACCTGCTTGCCCATGGGTATTCCCTTGAGTTTGGCTTTCATGTTGATTGTGTTTACCCCCATGAGGTTGATAGAGCCATTTGGCACGACCATGTAGGGACCTGTTTTCCCAAAACAATTCCGATGAATGAGTAAGGGTGCAAAGCACCCACCTTCCTACCAAAAAAAAAGATTTTCAATTTATTTCGATATAAATATTAATAGTTTTTTTTAACAATTAAGTACGTCAGTTTTTTTTTACAATCGAACTCTGTTCATTACCAATAATGCATCAAAATTCGTTACACAAACATGAATTGAAGTTTCCAAGAGGTTCATACATGATATTTTGGATCCAAGATGTAGGTTGGGTTCCAACTACGGTTCTCCTAGCCACACTATCCACAACGAGGTGTATCTTTCAAAGAAGAAGTGGAACGAGATATCTGGGGCATTGTGCAATGACTTGAAGATAGATGCAATGATAGCCACGACCAGTCGAGCAACTCACGGGTCAAGACACAAGTAAGTGAGAGACAATTTGAGTAAATAGAGACGGGAAAAGTGAGCTGAGATGTCATCTCAATGGCCACAAGAGGGCATGAGCTTTGTGATGGCTCAACAACAAAACACCTATTTCAAAAATTGATTGATTTTTATGTCTATAGTGGAATTTGAATTTTTGAGAGTTCCACTTTGGAAAAAAAAATTGAACAATATCCTTGGAGCATGCTAACATGTTAAAAAGCATACTCGTTTTGGTATCTTATATGGTTTTGAGCCAAATTTTCCATGTTGTTTGATTTGCCGTTTATTTGGTTAGCGAAATGCAATAATTTTTAGGGACGAGGTCAAGCTGATAGAGGTGGTGGTTATTAAGGCGTGCTATTGGGTTGCTTGCAAGTTTAAAACTTGACAACTTGGGCAATGAAAGCCTGCTAAGGGTCATGTTGCAGTTCACTTCAGTTTGGAATTACAGGTGCTCATGTGAGATTTCAGGTTGCGGGCGATTGTTTGCTTTGTTGTTGTTGTTGTTTGGTTGTTGGGGAAGGTTGAGGCGGGTGGTGCGAGGTTGTCTAGGTCGTGGGGGTTGTTTATATTTTGTTGATGTTGCTTTTGGTCTATTTTACTGTTTGTGTGTGGAGGTGTCTCGTTGTGTTTATGTTGGGGAGTGACCAACTCGGGTGGAGCTTCTTTTCGACTCAAATAGCTCCATAGACTAATCCTTCTTTGAATCGAAGTCTATGATAATCCGAGATCGAACCTCTAGTTTGTCCTTAATAGTAGCCAATAGACAAAGTACATTGTGATATCAACAACCTAGTGTGTACACGATATCTTTTCCCTCAAATTCTCCACATTGAGTACACACTCTACGACTAGAAAATGAACTTAAACTCAAACACTTATTCGTTACAAATTACTATATATGCATTACTAATCATCCATTAACCTCATGTGTATCTCTATTTTGCATCAAATTCGTGGCATAAGACTAGTAAAAATAAACCAATATATTAGAATACAACAAAAAGAAGAAAAAAACTAAAACTAAAATAAAAATCAATTACTAGCTAAACTCTCGCCTCTTGAAAAAAAATTATACTCGATTACATTAACAAAAAATTAAAGTACACCAAAAAAAATGCATAACAAAAAACAAAATTAAAAAAAAAAACTCAAAATTAGGAACAAGAAAAAAAAACAGAGATAATATCTTAATGATAATACATAAGCTGTTGAGCTGCAGAACTATTGGGATATCCATCATATAAAGCTTGAGAAACAGCAGATCCTAATCCCATGGAAGCAGCTAAGCTATGCTGCCCTGTGAACTGAACAAGAGCTTGCCCTGATAGCCCTGAAGCTGCAGCAGCAGCAGCTTGGCTCAAAGCAAGCTGTCTCTGATAAATTAAAAGATGATCAGTAGGAGTTGCATATCCTTGATTTGCTGATGTTATGATCTGGTATGGCTGTGCTGCTGGTGGTGGTAATGGGTTCGAGATCGTTCCTGCTGGTGTCGGCTTGCTTCCCCATGAACACTGTACATGATCAAACACACCCAATCAATCAAGGTAGTCAAAATCGGGATTCTACGGGGAATCGAAAACTAGGGTGATATCGTAATCGTAGAATTAACCTTCATGGGTTTGCCATGGACAATCTTGCCATTGCCCATACGAATAGCAGAGGTAGCTTCATCGTGAGTGTTATACCTCACGAATCCAAAACCTTTATCTCTTTGTATACGAACCTCTTCGATCACGCCTACTCCGAGTGCGTGAAAATGGCAATGCAGCTCTGCTTGTGTTACTTCGTACGATAGATTACCGACATAGACAGTGGTGTATGCTGGATTGTTTTCTGGAGCCTCTTCATTGCTATTTTCTTGTTCTTCTTCTGCATAATCAAATATCCAAACATTAGTGTTAGAATCTGTTGGGCCCTTGTATTTATGGGCTTCGTAGGCCCAATTGTGTAAGATCCATGTGAAGAATAAGGTATTTTATGGGTATGATTAGCTGGGCCTGTGCTGTCAACGCGTTAGTGGAACTTGAAATCCGGTTAATTTTGTGCGGGGATTACCTGTTGACGGGTAGGGGTAAACTCAGTACCCAGTTAGAGCGGATAACGGGTGGGGACGAGTTTAAAGGTATCTGCTCCATACCCAAATGATGGGTACCCGGGTATTAAACGATGTTGTATTAGCCATAATATATCATCTATGTTTAACGAACCAGATCTAATTTCTCCTTCACTCATTCAATTCTGCACTTCAACTCAACGTTCGAGCAGTCTGTCGTTCCCTCTCAAAACTTTAATGCTCTGAAAATCATAGTTCCATCTTGAAAACCTCTTTGCATCCCAGACGCAGTGAGATTTGGGGTTCACGCAATAGGTAGCGTGTTTACCCAATACCCATTTTGGGGCGGGGATAGTTTGGATTTTGTGCTATTTAGTCTCTTTGGGTGGGTACGAGTAATACCCGTTTCATAAACAGGTGGCTAATGAATACGTGATATCCGAACTTGCGGGTACCATTGGCAAGCCTAGGAAAGGATAGTTTCGGAACAACTTATGGTGCTGAATGAATCTACATGACGATCCTACGTTTGAATGAATCTACACGTAGGTGGCTTCAGCACTCTAATATTTTCCGATAGTTTCTCACGATGGGATTTTAAGGAAAGGAAAGGTTAAATTTGTAATTATATAATCAGAAATACCTGGAGATCCGTTAGTAAGAACGACAGCGTTTTGGCTGTCACTACTTTGTTTGTCTTCACTTGATAGAACACCTTTAGTAGCCCAATTGCATCTTATTTGCCTATTCCCGAGCCATTTCCCTGTTAAATCATTGATGGCACTTTGGGCCTCCTGCCAAAACATAACCAACAATTTAGTACCATGACATTCAAAACTTTTTCTTAGGGTGTGTTACTGTAATTTGCCATTACAAATTGGATTTAGTGAGATTACCTGCTGGTTTCTGAAGGAGACAAAACCATATCCTTTAGATCGACCAGTCTTGTGATCCCACATCACTCTTGCATCTCTGTATTTGTTACCCAAAATCCCCGTAACAAATGTAAATTATACTATACTATTTATTTACAAAAAAAACTATATAATAAAATTAAAAAGTAATTAAGGTATTTATAAAATGAAATTTAACTTATAACATTAGTTAGAACCTCATAAGTAGGGGAGCTAGCTTACGAGCAACTAGGATATACTGAAAAGCATGCAAATAAAGTTGCGTCGGTAACCTCTGGGCTCAAGTCTCCAACAAATATGTGAAAATGTCCTGCCCAATAAAGAATTTTTAATCAAATCGATATAAATAAATCTTAAAGCTATCAAACAGGCGAGTTAGACAAGTTATGAGAAGATTGCGCCGTATCAATTTTTTACAATTATGAGAAAAAATATTTCGAGTTAACAACATCTTCCAATAATGCATAAACAAAAAAATTGTAGTAAACCTGATGTATCTTCTCGTTGACTATTTGCATATGCCCAATTCACCTTTAAAGCTTGACCATAACTATATAAGGAAAATTCATTATTCAAATATCAACCAAGATATATTTTCTATTTAGGATTATGGATATTATGAAAAGTAAAATTAGAAATGTAATTACTTACAGTTGCCTTCCATGGAGTGACATTATAGCAATGGCAGCAGAAGATCGATCGTGGTAGTCCAAAAATCCATATGATGACTGCATTTGTAATTAATTATCAATGTTAAATTACTATCCATTAAACATGTAATTATGATATATTGGGGTGGTCTTTTTGTTACCTAGGCGATTCTAGGTACTAAATAGTAAATACTAAAATTTAAGAAAATAAAATCATAAAATTAATTATAATAAAGAAAGGGGGAAAATAGCACTTTGCCCCCCTCTACTTTGCCAACTTAACAAATAGCCCCCTATACTATAAATCGCTCCTACTTTGATTACTTTGTCGTTTTGGTCCTTCTGTTTCAACTTTCGTCTTCTTAACATTAAATCTGAACACATCCACACATCGACAATGAGAGATATCAGAGGTAGGAGATGAAGAGTTGGTTAGGGAGGTAATTTGGGAGGAATCACGAAGAGTATGGTGAAATACAAATGATTTTAAAACCAAATTTTATTTGTCAATTTCATCATATCTAACCATATATACGTATATTCCTAATTAAAAAATGCTTAGTAAGCTAATACATGGCTATTGGAGCTAACATGGTATATTGAATGCTAATCAATTAACATTATGAATACCGAAGTTGGAACGGAAGGATCAAAATGACAAAGTGGTTAAAGTAGGAGGGGGTAAAACGAGCGATTTATAGAATAGGGGGCTATTTGTTAAGTTAACAAAGTAGAGGGGGGCAAAGTGCTATTTTTTCCCAAAAAAAAATAATAATAGGGTATAATTAATAATAAGGGGCATACCTTTTCCTTTCTGATAAGCTTACATCCTGTTAAAGGACCAGCTGTTTGGAAAACTTCAGCTAGTAATTTCTCTGTGACATTCACATGAACATTTCCTACATAACTAATATTACAATTACATTAATAATAAAATCATATATATATTGGATCATATCCAATTCAAATATAAAACTTAACAAGTAATGAATAAATGCTTACACACTGCGACACGTGGACGAGTCAAACCCAGGAGGTAGATTTCCACTTGGAATCGGTTCCATCTACACAAATATTCAGATTTTTTGTAAAAAAAAATATAAAAAGGGAAATAATAACTAGGGCTGTTTAGCCGATGAAATTGAGTTTCAATTACTAGCCATTGAGTATTGTAGTGTAATTATTTGGGTCAATTTCTAGTGGGCCGAGAATTGAAACCCAATTTTTATACATATTTTCATCAACCAAACGACCCCTAAATATTATAACAAGCACACGTCGATGAGGGAAGAAATAAACCTGAGACATGGCAGCAGCAAGTACACCTGGATGATACATATGTTGTTGTTGGATTAAAGCTTGATGCATTAGTGCTTGATGTTGTTGTTTCAATCTCTGTTGCATCTCTTTTCTAAACTCACCTTTGGAAAAACCTATGATTCATATTATATGTACTTTGGTCAATATACCATATTAGAGTTGCTCGATTACAAAGATCAATGTTGGAGAGATGTTGTATGAAGTAGTTATTTTTATTTCGGAGTTTTAAGCTTACGATCAGTAACATGAAGAGTAAAGATTACTTTACTGTTTTTCTCTTCAATAATTAAAATTAACTAAGACTCTCTGATAATTAATTTTATTCGACACTTGAAATTCTCAAAACTCAATCCGAGATGGAGTTTTCAAATTGGTGATTTGGGGATTGAATATCAGCTCTAATCCACAAATTCAAATCTCAAATTTGAAGTTTGACATCAATGTTAACTACAATCTCATAAATATAAAATTCTGATGAAGTTTTATATTACTGATAATTTCAAGCAATCATAGTTATTTAACATCAACAATCAAAATCTAACAATTAACTGGATTAATGAAAATCGACTATCAAACCTTTAAAAAAAATTGGAAAAAATTGCTAAAATTCATACTTCTGAAAACGATGAACCTGAGATGATGATTGAGTTGAATGATTTGTTAGAGTGGGGTATGAAGTACCTGATCAGCACCCTAGAGCTTTACTAAGAATCAATTCCTACCATTTCCAAACCACTTTTATGAAAGTAACAACGAAACAAGAGAAAAGAAACATTGAATTTTTAGTATCATTATTAATATTTCATAAAAATACACAAAACTCACAACCTGACTGAGTCATATCCTATTTTTTCCATTTTTTTTCTCTTTTTTTTCACAATTTTTAGAAAATTCAAATTTTCAATTATTTTAGACCCAAAAAAACAGGACACTAAAATTAGGATGCTGAAAATAGTTCAATTTTCATATTAATGAAATCAACTCTTTGATCCATTCAAATAATTTTAAGTTATTAGATTGAACAGATTTAGGGTATGATAATTTAATTATTGGGAAAATAGCATTTTCACCTCGTTTACTTTGCCAACTTAACAAATAGCCCCTTATACTATAAATCGCTTGCTTTACCTTCTCCTATTTTGACCACTTTGTATTTTGGGTCCCTTCATTTTAATTATCCTCTTCATGACGTTAATTGACGCGCATTTATCGGATAGCTCTGCTCGTGTAAAGGTTGGTCGTTTGATTTAGAGAGCGATTATCGACGTGCAACATTTGGAAAGAATGATGCAGAAGGGTTTTTGGAGTTTTAACTAAATCAAAAGAAGTTTTGATTAGTTATATACATAAAGATACTAGTTGTTTCCCCAATTTTTCGAAACTGCAGTGGGTTATTTGGCTCAGTTTGGAGTATAGGTTTTGAATTTTTTAGTGTATAGAGATAAATGTTTGGTGAAACTCGAGTGTGAGTTTCTACCACAAACCTTACTTTTTTCTTAATGAAATGAAAGAAGGGAGTATTCATAAGGCAAAAAACAAATTTGTAGTTAAACCTTCACCGAGAATGTCAAAGATAGCCAAAATTATTTGTGTCACACTGTTTTGACAAAATTTTTATTTTTTACGAAAATATAGCCGACATCCGTTAGAATTTTAACACCGTTAGTGACAGTGCAAACAAAGCTGACGTGGCACCACTTGACCGGTCAACTAGATGCCACGTCAGATGTCATGTCATTATTTAACAATAAATAAATTAATCTAAAACAAAAAAAATTGAAAATGAAAAAAAAAATTCTCTTCTTCTTCCTTGTTCCACCCACCCACCGCCGCCCCTCCACCCTCACCTCACTGCCACCTCCCAATCCCATTCCCACTCACCTAAACCCCCAATCCCCCCTCCCACCAACCTGACACCCCCGATCTCCCTCACCTCACCCCAATCGATCTGCATCTAAAGACGGAAGCCCAACAATCGATTCCAATCACCCCCTCCCTAATCGACGCTGGTTTTCGAGCAGACGTGAGAAACAGAGCTTCTGGCCGGAGCAACGGCGGCAGACAAAGGTTTGGTGGTCATGGTGAGGGGCAATCGTCGGTGGAGGGTTGGCCAACCGGAGAGTGCTGAACGAGGGTCGGAGTTTGACGGCATATATCTTTTTGGGCAGATCTGAAGACTGGAGATAAGGGAGTGCTTGGGATTGGGGATAGGATTGGAATCGCCTCCATTTGTTGTCGCCGACTCTCCCTCTCCTTCTTCGTCTGACCTGCTCCAGCGAGAATGAAGGGGATGCCTAAGTTTGGGGAAGGTGGAAGTTGGCACGGAGCCCGAGGTAATTCCGACGGCGGAAGAAAGAGAGGGAAGGGAGATCCGGCCGTCGATTCGAGAGTGGGGAAGGAGGAGGACCTGTAACTCGTCGACGGAGGCTTCACTCGATCGAGGAAAGACGATGAACCCAACACACCCCTCTTTCTCCCTTTCTCATCGAACAGGGGTGGTCGGAGGTAGGTCCGGCGGCGGCGCTCTTGCCGGAGATGAAAGAGAAGTTAGGAAAATTATTTTTTAATTTTAATGTTTATTTGGTGAATAATTTTTAATTTAAAATAATTATGTGATAAAATGTTGGACACATCAGCAAACACATCATCAGACACATCACTTTGGGTTTAAGTTTCCGTTAACTTTGACGGAAAAGTTAACGGAAAACAAAACATTGCCATTTTTGGGATTACGAAAAGTATTGGCTATGTTTGATATTCTCGGTAAAGGTTTGGTTACAAATTTTTTTTGGCCTATTCATAAAAATGAAAAAAAAAATGATTTATGGCCTTCACTTTCCAACCTAGTGGGAGTACACATGCTCATCTTCCCACTTCTCATACAGGTATAGTTGCCTAGAAGGATGGGTATAAGTTTATACTTTATACCAAGAGTACCTGAAGTTG
Source organism: Linum lewisii (assembly GCA_034768395.1). Classification (NCBI taxonomy): domain Eukaryota; kingdom Viridiplantae; phylum Streptophyta; class Magnoliopsida; order Malpighiales; family Linaceae; genus Linum; species Linum lewisii. Next base: position 60,071,194 of record CM068299.1, read on the forward strand.
GGTCTCAAGATCTTAATCAACTCGCTCGTGGCTCAAACCCTTGGCATGATGACCGATAAAGTGGTGAGATTCGAAGAGGGTTTGCTTCATGACCATCGATACATGGTTTATAGTTCCAAGAGCCATGAAAATGGGATGAGACCCACAAGTATTACGAGCTTTCCATCGTTCTTACTATCGACACAAAGCAATCTACAATGTCAGTCTTCTTCAGAAGCTGAGTATAAAACTTTAGCTTACTTCAAGTGTCACATCGTAGTCTTTGGTATATCACATTCTACCCTGCTATCTGTTTCTGGTGGTAGAAACTCTTGTGTCTGAACACAATAAATGCGCTTGACTTCTTGAAACAAAGATTAATTACACGGTTCACACCTCTCCAAACAATGTTCGAACGAGGGTGTTTGATGTTTTTTTGGGTAAGTCTACTGTTACTGCTACTCCTATGGAGGTTCTGAGAGAGCTCCAAAAGTAAAGGCGACTATGACTGATAAAAAAAAACGATTTTACCAAGGTCGTATTCCACGGGTCCTCTCATAGACCAATACTCACACTTCTCATAGACGGTCTAGACATTTGAAATTGGTTTGGTTTGATTGAGAAATTCAGAAACAAAGGCAAAGAAATGCAATACTAACAAAGATTAAGCAAGAGAGAAAGGTGGTTCGAATCAAAGACAAAGGGGGCTCTCTTGGTGGGTAGTTTCATCATGCTCAAGATGACTAATTGAACAAACAAGCCAATTAAGATCGAGTTTGCATTCGGATGACCATGCATTTCACTTCTATAGACTCAATGCACTCTCGTAGCACCAAATCCCTATCCTAATACCACTCAACTTAGGCTCTCGCTCTCAAGCTAAGTGAAAAAGGATGCATTCTAAGTGTTTGATGAAATGCCAAGACTCAAGACCCTCTCTTAAGACTCTATGACCACAAGGCTAGGCACAACACTCTCATATCAATGCCCTAACACTAAGAGATTCACCAAAAAGCCTTTTCAAACTCAATTGAATGAAAATCCACATGCACACCAAGTGTTCGATAAAATGCCCAAGAGAGAAATCAAGTGAAAATGGTTGAAATAAGATGGTCTAATCTCTTAGAACACACTCACTTCAATCCCTAGACCTACAATCTATGCAATCCAAGCACTCTCATGCATCAAATCACAATGAAAGGACCAAATCAAGCAAACATGGCACAAAATGGCATTAAGAACAAGTCTAGGAATCATCCTCATACAACCAAGATCAATCATGGCAAGTTCTATACAATCATCCCTCTATCATAGCACAACTAATCTACCCATCCAAGATGAACCCTAGAAACTCAGCCACACATGGCCAAGGGAGTAAAGAGAAAAGAAGGAAGAATGGTCACCAAGAACACCATGGATGAATCCTTGAGATGATCTTCACTTCTCCACTTGTAAGCACTTCTCCCAAGGTTTGTTGGCTTCAATCCTAGCTCCAATGGCTTCAAATTGCTCCAAAAAACGTGTTCTAGGGTTTGAGGGTTCGTGGGTATGTGTTTGGGGTTCAAGAGAGATGATAGATCCCTCCAAAATGGCCAAAAACAAGAATATTTATAGTGCAGGGGACAATGCACGACGTGCACCCCTGCACGGCGTGCACATCTGCACGGCGTGCACCCCTGCACTCTGCAGAAAGCCCGATCTTGTAATGCTCATATCTCCCTCGTCCGGACTCCAAATGACCTCCTGTTTGCTCCTATGCGCTCCTTGTCATCCGTACTTTGATGCCATAACCTGAAAATGCACAGAGGCAACTCCAATAGCCCACGAATTTGGCTCCAAAGTGGCAACCGGACAACAAAATGACACTTTGCACAAAACTTCAATAAAAGCATATAAGTCATGTCATTTCACGAATAAACACGGGCATTTCATAGGTCATTCATAAGCTTAAAATGCACTAATTAAAGTCACATCAAATTCCCCTACGACTAAGCTTTGCTTGTCCTCAAGCAAATGAATTAGAAAACATCCAAGTTCACAATGACAAGTTCGGTCCATTGAGATTCAAGCAATCACAATTTAGCTTAAACTGTTCCACGAACAAACTAAACCTACACATGCAAGAACATCAACCAAACAAGTCTAAACCTCACTAATTTCTGCACACTTCAAGTAGTGGTTGATTGGGACACAGCAAAACCGACCACGACAACACCAACTCTAATCAAAAGGACTTGAAATCGGAACATGGATCGTAAGTGGCGAGTGATTATGATGTGGCTATCGACTCGACTTCATCCGCTTCTAGATCCGCACTTTACAAACTCTGGCTAGGATCAAGGGCTACATTTGAGAACTCTTTTTCTTTCTTTTCTTTTCCTTTTTTTTTTTCTTACTGCATACTAGTGCTCGATTCAACACTTCACTTAGGTGTTGAACCTGCCTAGCTCACAGCCTTTGCCCTTTTGCTTAGTGCTCAACCCGACACTTCACTTAGGTGCCGAGCTTGCCTAGCTTTTCTTTTGAGCATTTTTTTTTTCACAATTTAGCCACTTGATCCTTAGCCCTTTACAACTTCCACACAAGATTTCGAATTGGATTCCGTCTAATCTCAAGCCACAATCACGAAGGATCAAAAAGGGTAAAGAAAGACATGGAAAAGGGGTGAAAATTCTGATTGCCTTCATCATCTTAGACCGGTGTTATCGAGCGGTACAAAAACACGTATCAAACCAGTCAACCAACATACAAGAGTGATAAAATCTCAGTTCTGGCCCAGACTCATTTGATATTAGTGCTAACATGCTGGTTATAGGTTCTAAGTAGGACAGTCTAAACGTCATTGTGAAAACTTGAAGTCAATTAAACACCAAAAGTCAAGAACCGAACGATTCTACAATAGAGGAATTCGACATTCAATTAAGATCATGCAACACATCAAAACATAGCTTTAGACTTCTACCGACAAATAATCACACCAAACCTCAAACTCCCCTACGACTAACATGAGCATTGTCCTCAATGATCAAGAGAGAGAGAGAGGATAAGGTGGAACGAATATACCGCGCGGCGAAGAAGAGAAGCCGGAGATGGAATCCCGGGTCAAGTAACCTGTTTAGGACGAGGACCTGAATCAGGGGTACCTGTAGAAAACAAGGGAGGGCACACCACTCAAACACAACCCATAGTCGACAAGATGAGAGTACGGATGAGATGTGTGATCTAACAACATGACAAGTTCAAAGCCAGAAATGAAAAGAGAAAATCAGAAGTCAAACACAACAAAACATGCAGTCATAAACAGAAATAAAAGAAAGGAAAAATCCAAAGTCCTGAGAAGTGGTGAGTGATCCTGTGGCTCTCAGTGGGGTGGTGGTCGTGGGTGCCCAGGCCACTGTGACCATGGATGGTAGCCGTCAAACGGGGGAGGCGGTGGAAAGACTGCCCAAGTGCTGGAGGGGCCGGACTCAGAGTGGAAGCTCTCCTGGTAGTAGTAGGACTGATGCTGCTGCCAGTACTGAGAATGCTGAATCTGAGTAATCTGGATACCCTGAAACTGCTGAACCTCATGCACCTGAGCAAGCTGCTGTCCATAGAACTGCTGGCTCTCAAAGTCCCTAGCGTTGTACGCCTCTAGGTTCTGAACTCTCTTGTTAAGATCCTGTATCGCCGCACTGTCTCTCCTCTGTCCCTCACGCATATCCTCCACTACGGTCGTGAGGCGACCCATCCCCGAGATAAGCTCATGAAGTGTAGTAGGGTCGATCTCTCCATCCTCCTCATCACTGTCATCATCTGAGACCCGACAAGTCGGAACCAGAAGGTCTGTGATCTGAGCTGTAGGTAGGACAATCCTCAAGAGAACTGGTCGAGGCTCGAAAAATGCTGGAGCAGGACCAAAAGCATCAAGGCACTCATACCCACGCACCAACCTGGTCACAAATCCTCCTCCCAGCAGAACACCAGTAGTGTCATTAGCTTGTATCTGAAGGAGGGCTCCTAGCACTAAATCACCTAGATGCAGCTTGATGCCCCTCTCCAAGCAATAAAAGAGAAACAAATCTCTGACTGAGACTACACCTGGAGAGGAGGATGACTTCCTGTGGGTGATGGAGTGCCGAAAGAAGTGATGGAGGAGCTTCAGCATAGGCCGATTCACTTCTGTGACCTTGGATGAGCGAGCTGAATAACCTCTAGTCCTCGGTGCAATTTCCTTGAAGAATGCACTCTTGGCGTCCCCCGCAAGAGAAGATATGAGAGCCAACCCAGAGAGCTCGCCACTTTGAACCTTCACCCACTCATAGAACCCAAGGCGGTATCCAAACTCGTCAATGGAGCACACACGCGCCATCCCGCCGAGCCTGAAGCGCACACAAACCTCACTAGTGGTCTCGTGACACTCCACGGTGAGAGTGCTCAAGAACTCCTTCGTAGGCCACTCATACGCTCTCTCGTCAACCTCCAAGAGCGGCCAAATACCGGCTCCATCAGCCAAAGTCTTCAAAGCATCCAACCAACCATCATGACTCGGCAACCCCTCAAAATCAAATCTACCCTGCCTCGCCACAGGCCATCTTGCCATAACCTGATAACGACTGTAAGCCCGATCCCTGGGGTCGAAGTCGAAGATCCTCTGAACCACTGACTCAGGAGGGTCGACGCCACGAGGAGCTGGAGGCGGCGAAGGCGACCGTGGTGGAGGAGCAGAAGACTCCCCAGTCTGTCCCTTCCGCTTCTTGGAAGCTGGTGCCTTGGATCGCTTGGGGGCGGAGGATGAAGAAGCTGCTTTACCCTTAGGAGGCATCCTGCAAAAGAAGTGCAAACAAAGAATCAACAAGAAGGGCACACTCCTAACACAAACCCTATCAAGGCGCCTAGTCATAACACATGATCAAAACATTGAGCACAACATTGAGCACGATTCAAGATCATCAAGTTCAAGTGCAACAACCTATGCTAGCAAAAATCAAATCACAGAGATCCACAGCTAAGCAAAAGGCATGCATAATGGATCAAAAACACGAATCAAGAACATATAAGCCTAAGTCCACACAATGTAAGGAGGAATACATAAAAATTAAACCAATGAGTGGTGATAAACCACACCCCTCCTCATACAAAGAATGGAATTCGGTCCCCGAATTAAGCACAAGGCAATGAAAAATCCAAATTGGCCATGAATCAATAACAGAGGCAATATCCACGGAACCACACTCACACATGTGACAATCCACACCAATCAACTAAGCACCACAACAAGTAAGATATCACAAATGTCCATTCAAAACCAAACAACCCCTCCACCCAAAACGAAAGAATAAACACACTACGCTCATCCCCCCAAACCACACTAACAAAAATCAACCACCAACTGCCACCATTTAGTTCATCAAGCAACACTAAAATCAGGACACAAGACACCTACCAACATCTGCCCAATTTAAGCTCCTAAATCACAAAACAAATTGATTCAAAACAAACACATTACACCCCCTCCACTCAAGCAAAACTCTGGCCGATTGAAGGAACCACAATCTCTTCATCAAAACCCACAACACATCGAAATCAATTCATTGCACTGAGCATAGCAAACAAGCAATGGACCACAAAACCAACCGAGTGAAGCAAGCCAACTCCCTCAATCAAACCTCCGCACTCGAATAAGCAACTGAACATTCACCCTTGGCAATTCAAATCACAACAAGGAAGCAAAACAAATCATGAGGCAAAAATGACTCAATCACCAAATGCTACCAAACCTAAACAAGCAGCCTCCCCCAAATTCAACAAACCACACCCCTCACATCAACCCATCCCCAGCTAGTAGAACAGCAACCAAATCAGAAATCCCAAATCAAAATTGGAAACCTGGAATCGGGGGCTGAGATGGGAAGTTGCCGGCTGGGAGTGGTCGGCGGCCGGAATCGGTGGGAGCTCTGGTGCGGCGGAGTTTGGTGGGGCTTGGTTGGTTGGAGTCCGGACGGCGAGTGGGGCGGTCGATTGGAGTCGGCGGCGGGCAGGAGTTGGTGGCGGCGTCGGCTGGGTTGAGAGTGGTGGCTGGGGGTGGTCGGCGACCGTGTGAAAGAGAGAGTGAGAGGGGTCGGGGTCGGTCGGGGTCGGTCGGGTCGTTGATTGGAGTCGGCGGCGGGCAGGAGTTGGTGGCGGGCAGGAGTTGGTGCGGCGGCGGCGGATGTGTGAAAGAGAGAGTGAGAGGGGTCGGGGGTAAGGGGGGAAGGGGATAAGGGGGGTTGGGTTTAGTTGGGTGGGTTGGCCGGGTCGGGTGAGTGGGTCGGTTGGTTCGGGCGGGTGAGTAGGCTGGTTGGTGGGTGGGTTGGTTGGGTTGGGGTAGGGTGAGTGAGTGGGTCGGGTCGGGTCAGCTGGGTCAAGTGAGTTGGGTGAACCAAAACCAAACCGAACAATGACTCAAACCAGAAAATCAAGTATCAACCGAGCCAACCACAAACCAAACCGAAAAAAATGCAAAGGGAAAGATCAGGTGCACGGCGTGCAAGTGTGCACGGGTGCATGGGTGCACGGCGTGCACCCTGGAGGTGAAAATTTTTTCGAATCCTCCTAGACAGCACGTGCACCAAACCGTGCACGGTGCACGCGTGCACGTGCACGGCGTGCATCATGCACGGCGTGCACCTCCTCAGCTTAAAAACAAATTTTCACCTCGACGAAAAACGACCAAAACACCGTCAAATCAACCCAAAACGGACCCCGAACTTCAGAATTTCAACGCCTACGAGACCACAAAGGACACCACAACAACTCAAGGACCATGAACACCACAAAAACACACAATCACGCAATCAAATCAAGAAGAAAAGACATGAAAAACCCTCGGGTTGCCTCCCGAGAAGCGCTTGGTTAACGTCTTAAGCTCGACGAAGCAAGGAGCACTCAAGGCACGACCAAAGACAAGACCTCAACAGCACCTATAGTATCACTAACAACATAATGCTTAAGTCTATGGCCATTCACCTTAAAAGGTTCGGTTTGGGATGGAGAGATTACCTCGACGGTGCCATAAGGAAAAACATGAGTTACCGTAAAGGGGCCGGACCAACGAGACCTCAATTTCCCGGGAAAGAGCTTGAGCCGGGAGTTGTATAGGAGAACTTGATCACCAACTTTGAAATCCTTGCCCGGCTTCAAACGGGAATCATGAATGAGCTTCGTCCTCTCCTTGTAAAGCTTTGCATTCTCATATGCATGATGGCGATACTCCTCGAGCTCATGTACCTGAAACTTACGCTCTTCTCCTGCGAGACTCATATCAAGGTTTAGAAATTTCAATGCCCAATAAGCTCGGTGCTCGAGCTCTACCGGCAAATGGCATGCTTTGCCATAGACCATCCTATAGGGAGTAGTGCCTATAGGGGTCTTGTAGGCCGTGCGGTAGGCCCATAGAGCGTCATCAAGCTTCTTCGACCAATCTTTCCGTGATTGGTCGACCGTCTTCTCTAAGATTCTCTTAAGTTCCCTATTGGTCACCTCGGCTTGGCCACTAGTTTGAGGGTGATACGAGGTGGACATCTGATGAGTGACGCCGAACACGGTGGCATACTCTATCGAATTGCCCTTGAAAATGAGTACCTCGATCACTAATGATAGCACGATGGGTACCAAAACGGGTGAACAACTTAACAAGAAACTTCCCTACGACTCGGGCATCATTGGTAGGCAAAGCTTGTGCCTCCGCCCATTTTGACACGTAATCTACCGCAACTAATATGTACTTGTTACCATGCGAAGTAGGAAACGGTCCCATGAAATCAATACCCCATATATCAAATATTTCTACCACTAACGAGACATTTTGAGGCATTTCATTACGGGAAGAGATGTTACCTGAACGTTGACACGCATCGCAAGACTTGACAAAGTCTTGACAATCTCGGAAGATCGAGGGCCAAAAGAATCCGGACTCAAGTACCTTGTGAGCCGTGCGATTTGCTCCATGATGTCCACCCGTAGGACCGGAGTGGCAATGTCGCATGATGTCCTTAGACTCTCCATAAGTGACACATCTTCTAATCATACCATCCGAGCCAACTCGAAATACAAAAGGATCGTCCCAATAGTAATGCTTCAAATCCGCAAAGAACTTCCTTTTGTCTTGAGTGGAGAGGCCCTCCTTCAAGTCTCCACTAGCAAGATAGTTAGCCAAATCCACGAACCAAGGTTCCTTGAACTCTAAAGTTGCTATAGCGAATAATAGCTCATCGGGGAAGTTGTCATTGATCTCTTCATTACCATTGTGTACCATTTCCGCCTCTTCTAAGCGAGACAAGTGGTCGGCGGCTACATTCTCGGACCCCTTCTTATATCGAATCTCAATATCAAACTCTTGCAATAGAAGGACCCATCGGATCAACCTTGGTTTAGCATCGGTCTTAGATAGAAGGTACCTCAAAGCTTGGTGGTCCGTGAAGACAATAGTGTGAGAAAGTACCAGTAGGACCTAAACTTATCAAAAGCAAACACTATGGCCAAGACTCCTTCTCCGTAGTTGTGTAGTTCCTTTGAGCATCATTGAGAGTCTTACTTGCATAGTATATTGGATGGAATCTCTTGTCGATTCGTTGGCCTAGAACCGCTCCAATGGCGTAATCGCTAGCATCACACATCAACTCAAATGACTTTGACCAATCCGGAGCAATGAGTATAGGGGCATTCGTGAGCTTACCCTTGAGGAGTTCAAAAGCTTGCAAGCACTCTTCATCAAAACGAAATTCCACATCCTTCTCAAGAAGCCGAGTCATAGGAGTAGTTATTTTCGAGAAGTCTTTGATGAAGCGCCTATAGAAACTGGCATGCCCCAAGAAGCTTCTCACGGCTTTCACGGATGAGGGTGGAGGAAGTTGAGAGATGGTCTCCAATTTTGCCTTGTCAACCTCAATGCCCTTTTTAGAGATCTTGTGACCAAGAACAATCCCCTCATTGACCATGAAATGACACTTCTCCCAACTTAATGCAAGATTGGTCTCTTCACACCGACGCAAGACCTTCTCAAGGTTCCTCAAGCATAGGTCGAATGAATCCCCAAAAACCGAGAAGTCGTCCATGAACACTTCCATGATATCTTCCACGAAATCATCGAAAATGGCAAGCATACACCGTTGGAAGGTGGCCGGAGCATTGCACAACCCAAAGGGGATCCGTCGATAAGCAAAAGTACCGAAGGGGCATGTGAATGTGGTCTTCTCGATGTCCTCCGAGGCGATCGGGATTTGGAAGTACCCGGACATACCATCCAAGAAACAATAGTACTCGTGACCGGAGAGACGCTCGAGCATTTGATCCATGAAAGGTAGAAGAAAGTGATCCTTCCTAGTGGCATCATTGAGTCGACGATAATCTATGCAAACACGCCACCCGGTGATCGTCCTTGTCGGGATAAGCTCATCCTTGTCATTAGCTACCACCGTGATCCCTCCTTTCTTGGGAACAACTTGCACGGGGCTAACCCAAGGGCTATCCGAGATAGGAAAGATAATCCCTGCATCCATAAGCTTAATAACCTCTTTCTTCACAACCTCCTTCATGTTAGGATTTAGCCTTCTTTGTGGTTGCACAACCGGCCTGAAATCTTCCTCCATAAGGATCCGATGTGAGCAAAATGTGGGACTTATACCTCGAATATCCGAGATGCTCCACGCAATAGCTCTCATGTACTTCTTGAGGAGCTCCACTAGACGGTCCTTTTGCTCTGGTAGAAGCTCAGAATTGATGATGACCGGTAGCTTAGAATCTGGCATGAGAAAAGCATACTCCAAATGTGCGGGAAGAGGCTTGAGCTCAAGAGTAGGTGGTTCTTCATAGGAGGTCTTTACCCTTTCCACCTTCGGGAGAGCAACAAAAACCGTTTCACCCTCTAACTTGTCTTTCCCTTCATCAAGGTAAGCCACTTGAGCTTTTAACTCCGGGGTGCCTAAATGTTCCTGCACATCCGTTCTAAGGCAAACATCCAAAGAATCTCGACACACGAAGTTAGAAATACTACACACACTAGCCGAAGCAATAGTATCACAAGAGTACTCTAAATCATCTTGTGCGTGAGCAAACTTCATGCCATCGGCTATGCAAAATGTGACACTCTCTTGTCCTACTCTCAATGTCAATTTTCCGTCATGCACATCAATCAAAGCACGAGAAGTAGCTAGGAATGGTCTACCAAATATCAATGAGACATCCACATCATCGGTATCTATGACCGCAAAGTCAACTAGGAAGACAAAAGGGCCTACTTTAACTAGCACATCATCAACAATCCCCCTAGGACTCTTGGTCGACTTGTCCGCAAGTTGAATGTACATACGAGTAGAACGAAGATTAGACAACCCTAGCTTCTCAAATATGCAATAAGGCATGACATTGATACCAGCACCTAGATCCGCAAGACCATTAGCAAGAGAAATATTACCAATAGCACAAGGGATAGTAAAGGTACCCGGATCCTTGAGCTTTTTGGGTGGACTTTTGAAGAGAACGGCGGAGCATTCCTCATTAAGGTGGACTAGAGATGTCTCCGGTAGCTTTCTCTTGTTGGTGTAGAGTTCCTTCATGAACTTAGCATATTGGGGCATCATAGTCATTGCTTCGGGAAACGAAAGAGAGAATTGCATTTGACTAATCCGCTCCACAAACTTCTTGAAAACCTTCTCAAGGCCATCCTTCTTCAATCGAGATGGGTATGGAGGCTTAGGCTTGTATGGAGATACAACCGGTGCGGGAGGAGAGACCGGTGGTGTACTCGATGTAGCCTTACTAGGTTCCTTGGCAACCTTAGTGTTCACATTACCCGTAGGAGGTTCGACTTCAACCTCAACTTCATCCGAAGGAGGATCATTAATATCATCATCATCAACCATTAGATTAGGATCTTGTACCTTTTTAGAGTCAATTGGAGTAGAGGTTGTATCTTGCAGGGGTCTTCCACTTCTCAAGGTCACTACCTTGCAATGCTCCGGACCTTTGGGGTTGATCTCGGTATTGGAAGGTAAAGTGCCCGAGGGTCGCTCCGAGAGTGCCTTAGAAATATGTCCTAATTGGTTCTCCAAATTGGCAATTGAAGCTTGTTGATTCTTGATGAGTTGGATCATTGCCGCATTGGTGTCTTCTTGAGAGATCGAAGAACCACCCTCCTTATTTTGAGGAGGCTTGTTGAACCCGGGTGGTCCTTCACCTCTATGGTTGTACATTCCCGGTGGGGTAGGACCTTGGAAACCTTGACTTGGATGTCCACTTTGATTCCATTGATTTCCCCCTTGGTGCCCTTGACCTTGGGTCCTCCTTGAGTCCCTTGGCTACCTTGGTTTAGGTTACTTCCTTGAGTCCATTGGTTGCCTTGATAACCCCTATAACCTTGATAACCTCCTTGATTTCCTTGGCTGTAGCCCTTGCTATAACCACTACCTTGACTCCCTTGGCCTTGGTAACCTTGGTTAGACTTGTTGTACCAAGGTCGGTTATAGTTACCTTGATAGTTACCTTGGGGGCTGAAATTACCATGGAAACCTTGACCTTGTGCGACGCTTACCTCCTCAAGGTCGCCTTGGCCAAGTTCAGGAGTGGCGGAAGGACAAGCACTAACATCGTGGCCTTGACCCCCACAACATTCACAACAATATATAGAAGCCACTGGAGGGTTACCCCATGAGATGATTGAACCTGGGAGGGATGCTTAGGCATGCTTAGGTTACTTACTTGGGATGCCATAGCATCGATCTTAGACATGAGGAGCGCAAACATAGGGTCATCTTCATCTCGATGTCCCCGGCAACGGCGCCAAAAACTTGATAAAAAAAAACGATTTTACCAAGGTCGTATTCCACGGGGTCCTCTCATAGACCAATACTCACAATTCTCATAGACGGTCTAGACATTTGAAATTGGTTTGGTTTGATTGAGAAATTCAGAAACAAAGGCAAAGAAATGCAATACTAACAAAGATTAAGCAAGAGAGAAAGGTGGTTCGAATCAAAGACAAAGGGGGCTCTCTTGGTGGGTAGTTTCATCATGCTCAAGATGACTAATTGAACAAACAAGCCAATTAAGATCGAGTTTGCATTCGGATGACCATGCATTTCACTTCTATAGACTCAATGCACTCTCGTAGCACCAAATCCCTATCCTAATACCACTCAACTTAGGCTCTCGCTCTCAAGCTAAGTGAAAAAGGATGCATTCTAAGTGTTTGATGAAATGCCAAGACTCAAGACCCTCTCTTAAGACTCTATGACCACAAGGCTAGGCACAACACTCTCATATCAATGCCCTAACACTAAGAGATTCACCAAAAAGCCTTTTCAAACTCAATTGAATGAAAATCCACATGCACACCAAGTGTTCGATAAAATGCCCAAGAGAGAAATCAAGTGAAAATGGTTGAAATAAGATGGTCTAATCTCTTAGAACACACTCACTTCAATCCCTAGACCTACAATCTATGCAATCCAAGCACTCTCATGCATAAAATCACAATGAAAGGACCAAATCAAGCAAACATGGCACAAAATGGCATTAAGAACAAGTCTAGGAATCATCCTCATACAACCAAGATCAATCATGGCAAGTTCTATACAATCATCCCTCTATCATAGCACAACTAATCTACCCATCCAAGATGAACCCTAGAAACTCAGCCACACATGGCCAAGGGAGTAAAGAGAAAAGAAGGAAGAATGGTCACCAAGAACACCATGGATGAATCCTTGAGATGATCTTCACTTCTCCACTTGTAAACACTTCTCCCAAGGTTTGTTGGCTTCAATCCTAGCTCCAATGGCTTCAAATTGCTCCAAAAATGTGTTCTAGGGTTTGAGGGTTCGTGGGTATGTGTTTGGGGTTAAAGAGAGATGATAGATCCCTCCAAAATGGCCAAAAACAAGAATATTTATAGTGCAGGGGACAGTGCACGGCGTGCACCCCTGCACGGCGTGCACATCTGCACGGCGTGCACCCCTGCACTCTGCAGAAAGCCCGATCTTGTAATGCTCATATCTCCCTCGTCCGGACTCCAAATGACCTCCCGTTTGCTCCTATGTGCTCCTTGTCATCCGTACTTTGATTCCATAACCTGAAAATGCACAGAGGCAACTCCAATAGCCCACGAATTTGGCTCCAAAGTGGCAACCGGACAACAAAATGACACTTTGCACAAAACTTCAATAAAAGCATATAAGTCATGTCATTTCACGAATAAACACGGGCATTTCATAGGTCATTCATAAGCTTAAAATGCACTAATTAAAGTCACATCAATGACTACTGAAACTAAACTTGCAGAGAAAAGTAGAAATTTGGGCAGAGTGTCTGCTTGTGTGATTGCCCGGGGCCTGTCTCTGTCGAATACCTCTCATATTTATAGACAAATGTGAGTGGTAACTGCAGATAAAGGTAGTAACTGCCATGGAGGTTTCTTCCTCTCTCTTGAACGTGGCTATCATCGTGGTGGTGGTGGTTTCTTCTCTTCAACTGCTTTGGAGGAGTAGTAACGTTGGTGGAAGAAGCTTGTATTTCTGGGATAGGGTTTGATATGATCACATCATCCCTTAGGGTTTCACTCTTGATGAGGAGATGACACCGTCTCTTGAAGTTGGTCTTAAGGTTCCCTTCTTGATGAGGAGGTTATCCTCCTTGCTTCCCTCCTTCTCTCTTGACGAGGAAATAGACATGATGATGGCTTCCTCCTTGGTTCCCTCCTTCACTCTTGACGAGGAGGTCGACATAATGATGGCTTCCCTTCGATGGATCGACATGAGATCCTGACTTCGATAGGTTGACATGAAGTCTTCACTTCGATGGATGGACATGAGATCCTCACTTCGATGGATCAACATGAGATCTTGACTTCAATGGAGTCGGCCTTATGGTTTCCATCTTGATGAGATGGCTTCCCTCCTTAGGGTTTCTATCTTGATGAGATGGCTTCTCTCCTTATAGTTTCCATCTTGATGAGGAGGTCGTCATCATGACATCATCATCGTGGAGTCGTAGGGGTGCTGACGAGCCGAGTCGAGCCGAGCTTTGCCCAGCTCGAGCTCGGCTCGTGAGGTTTGAATGCTGGCTCGAGCTCGGCTCGAGCTCGTGACGAGCTTTCACATTCGAGCTCGAGCTCGGCTCGGCCAAAATTTTCTTGGCTCGAGCTCGGCTCGGCTCGGTTCGAAGCTAGCTCGATAACGAGCCTACACGAGCTCGAGCTCGAATCGAGCTCGATTGCAAGCTTTCGAGCTCTACTCGAGCTCGAGCTCGTTTAGGCTCGTTAACAAGCCTGAACGAGCCCGAGCTCGATTAGAGCTCGTTTGCAAGCTTTCGAGCTCGGATCGGGGGTAGCGATTAGAAAACTAACCAGTTAAATCGCAACGGCGAGTAGAGTGAAATCTCTATTGCTGTAAACGACGGCGGCAAATACTGATGAGAAGAAGTTTGAGTCGCTTCGTCCGCCGGTCTCACTTCGTCCTCAGAGTGTCGATTGTCGAAGAAGGAGTCGCTTCGTCCCCCGGTCTGGAAAGAGGCGGCCGCCGCCGACTGGTGGAGTCTCTTCGTCCACCGGCCAATGAGAAGAAGGTGGAGTCGCTGACTCGCCGGTCTCTCTTCGTCCTCAGAAGGTCAATGTCGAATGGAAATTAGGTTTTCCCTATTGGGGATATTGAAATTGGGAAATTGGGGGTTAATGTCATCTACGCATGTTTTAGTATCCGAGATAGATTTACACCCCGTTTGGTATCCGAGATTCATAAAACCATGTATTTCAACGTACCATGGATGGGAAATTGTTTGTTTAAGAGATTTAAACCCGTTTAGTATCCGAGATTCCTAGGGAAGACCAGAAGAATCACCCCATACCAAACGCCCTGTTAGAGTATTTGTTATTTTCTATTATAATGGGAATTGTTAGACTCGTGAAATGAATAAATTCAGACTATGAAACTACGAATGGCTAATTAAGACAATTATAGTTTGTTAGATGGTACCTGCTGCTACTCGGATAACCGTAGTAATTCTTCTAGAGCTAATACTCAGAATCGAACTGGAATAGTAGTTTGATCTTAGAGAGAGAGAAAAAATGTACAAAAAAGTTCACTAAACCCTTAACCCTAAACCCTAAACAATAAACCCTAAACCCTAAATACTCAATCCTAAACCTTAAATCCTAAATCATAAACACAAAACAGTATACCCTAAACCCTAAACCCTAAACCCTAAACCCTAAAAAATTGGTCATATGATAAACGTTTTGACCGTAAACTAAAGTATAATTCACTAAAGCATACTAATACTAAAACTATAAATTATAAATGTTTTGTGTTCTTTGTTCTTACTTCTTAGTATTACCGAACACTGAAAGAGCCGTGGTAATTAAATAAAAATAATTATATATTCTAAAATTTAAACCTACAAATACTCAATTATGTAAATCTTGTAAACTCTTTATTAAGTTAGCATATATTAATTTTACTTTATTCAATTTCATCTCTTATAAAGTATAATTCACTAAAACATACTACGATAAACAATGATATATTATGAACTTATAAAGTATAATTCACTAAAGCATACTATAATAAACAATGTTATATTAAGAACTTACTCATTTTTCTGAATTATTACTTATCATTAATTTGTAGGCATACTCAAAAATCAAAATGAATATAATTGTTTACAAGATCTAGAATTTTTAAAAATAATCGAGCCAAAATCGAACCATTTCATGAGCCAAAATCGAGCCATTTCACGAGCTAATCGAGTCAGCTCGCGAACTCTGCAATCGAGCTAGCTCGCGAGCTCCAAAATCGAGCTAGCTCGCGAGCTACTTGATCGAGCCAGCTCACGAGCCATTCTCGAGCCAGCTCACGAGCCATGTAACGAGCTCAAACGAGCCAGCTCGCGAGCTGGATTGTTCGAGCCAACGAACCGAGTTGGCTCGCGAGCCAGCCGAGCCGAGCAGGCATGAGCTCGAGCTCGGCTCGTTAATAAACGAGCCGGCTCGCGAGCTGGCTCGTTTCGTTTCGAGCTGAGTCACGGGCGAGCTTTTTCCGAGCCGAACGCCGAGCCGAACACGAGCAGCTTGGTTCGTCAACAGCCCTATGGAGTCGGCCTTAGGTTTCCATCTTGATGAGATGGCTTCCCTCCTTAGGGTTTCCATCTTGATGAGATGGCTTCCCTCCTTAGGGTTTCCATCTTGATGAGGAGGTCTTCATCATGACATCATCATCATGGAGTCGGCCTTAGGGTTTCCATCTTGATGAGATGGCTTCCCTCCTTAGGGTTTCCATCTTGATGAGATGGCTTCCCTCCTTCCCTCTTGATGAATCGACATGAGATCCTGACTTCAATGGATCGACTTACTTCAATGGGATCGATGCCCTCCTCCTTGATGAGGAGGGTCCGTGAGGATAAAATAGTAAATACATGGCTTCACTTAATCAATTTAGGTTAATAGAATGATTAAAACTTAATAAAGCCATTCAATCCTCCACAAACAAGCAATGTGGTATTTTTGGTCGTCATATTGCAAAGGCCATATCTCACTGGTCCGGTGGAACTGGGTTGTCATCTATATATGGATGGAAAGATAATTTCGTTATCTTTCCATCGCCACCAATTTCGCATCAATCGGAGTTCGTATGAAGAAGTTATGGCCAAAATACTAATCTGGACAGAATTATCACGAAAAATAGGCCAAAAGATGACGTCATGACCCAATTTTTGTTATTTAATTACTAAGGCAATTAATGGCCTAATAAATCCATTTAATTCCTTAATTTCTTCAATGTGGTATTGGCTCAAATATTTTTTGGTGTAAACAAATGCCCCCCAGCAACTTTGTACACAAGAATTGTGTATTAAGTTGTTGATGGAGGAGTTTTTTTTTTTTACCCTCATTACTTGATACATCATGCCATTCTTTAAGAAGTAGAATATAAAGTTCCTTCATGACCCATTCATTAGGACCAGTCCCCACGCCAATACCATCATAAGTGAGGTATGGCATGGTGCATCACCTTTGGTTTCAAAATTGAAACCCTTTAACGTCCCACAAAGAGGGGACGTAAGGCTTCAGATACTTTCCATTGATAAGACGTTCATGTAACACCCCATCGAGGTCCTTCAATAGATATGCTCCGTTGGGTCGAGTAGCATGGATGATAAAAGGCCCTCGCCAATTTGGTGACCATTTACCAAACTTAGGATCCTTATCACCAATAGGCAAATGAACTTTCCAGACTAACTCTCTCTCTTCAAATGACTTATGTTTGACTTTCTTGTTGTAGGCACGGGCAGCCCTTTCTTTTTGTACCCGTATGTTGTCCAAAGCCTTGAGTTGTACTTCATCCAAGTCAGATAGTTCCAACATCATAGACTCATAATATTCTGAAGGAGTCATCTCATGTTGACGTAGATACCGTAATGACTTCGCAGTCACTTCAACTGGTAGGAATGCCTCATGGCCATAAGTTAAAGCAAAGGGTGTCACCTTGGTGCTACTTCGTGGTGACATCCTGTATGCCCATAAGGCTTCTGATAACAACATATGCCATTCCCTTGGATTGTCTTCGATCATTTTAGACAATATTCCTTTCACCACCTTGTTAGAAGCCTCAGCTTGTCCATTGGCCTGAGCATAGTATGGCGTGGAATGTATAATCTTGATTCCTAATTCTTTGGCAAATTCCATCACTTGCTCCCCGTGAACACGGTCCCTTGATCCGCTGTTATAGTAGCAGGAAGACCAAACCTATGGACCATGTTTTCCTTAATGAAAGTAATCACTTCCCCTTGGTTTACCACTTTCATTGGCTTAGCTTCCACCACTTGGTGAAGTAGTCTGTCGCTAGAATAACAAAAATGTGTTGTTTAGAGGATGGGGGGTAGATCTTCCCTATCAATTCCATTGCCCACCCAAAGAAAGGGCGAGGCTTGATGATGGACTTTAGGTCGACAGCAGGAGCTCTTTGCACTGGACCATGGCGTTGGCAAGCTTCACAACCTTTGGCATAGGATGCACAATCTTCTCCAATGGTAGGCCAATAGTAGCCATACCTATGAAGTATCCACCTCATTGAAGGGCCAGCTTGGTGGGCTCCGCATATTCCTTCATGAACTTCAGCCATGGCTTGTAGAGCCTCTTTGCCCCCCAAGCACTTTAGTAGTAAACCATCTGCCCTCTTCTTGAATAAGGTCTCGTCTATCACTACATAATTTCTTGCTTTGAATTTGGTAGTATGGTCAGTTTTCCCATTTGGGTTCTTTAGATATGTTAGCAATGGGACTCGCCAATCATTAGAATCTTCCTCAATCATGTATACCTCTGCTACTTGTTCTAAACGGTCTCGTAATGGAAGGAGGGATTTCACAAATATTTGTCCTCCTCCCTCATGCGAAAACTCTCTAAAACCAGAAGCCAACTGTGCCAAGTAGTTAGCTTTTCCATTGTCTTGGCGAGGAATGAACTTAATTGACACGTTATGAAAGTGCGAGATTAAATCTTGGACATGGTTGAGGTATGTCTCTAACACATAGTTGACACATCGGAAGTCACCAAGTACTTGGTGGACTACTAATTGTGAATCTCCTTTGATATCTACGTTATTTGCCTTTAATTCAACAAGGATCTCCATGCCAACCACCAAAGCCTCATATTCAGCTTGGTTGTTGGTACAAGGGAAGTCAAGGGTGAAGGCAAAGTTCATGGAGTGACCCACTGGCGAAGTTAGTACCACTCCAGCTCCTGCCCCATAACGTGTCTTTGAACCATCAAAGAACAAAGACCAAAGAACCTCTCCTATCATCCCAATCTCTACTGCTTCGTCTGGCACGTCCACACATGGGTGGTCTGCCAAGAAGTCAGCGAGAGCTTGCCCTTTAACGGCTTTTTGTGGAACATATTATAAATTAAATTCAGATAGGGCAAGGGTCCACTTGCCAATCCTCCCATGGATGATTGGCCGTGATAACATATATTTGATAAGGTCAGTCTTACAAATGAGTTGTACTTGAACAGGCATCAAGTAATACCTTAGCTTCATACAAGCAAAGAACAAAGCTAGACATAACCTTTCTATGGGAGAGTACTTCCTATCTGCTTCATTTAAAAGCCTACTTAAATAATACACGGCTTGTTCATTTCCCAAGTCATTATCCTGGGCTAACAAACATGCTACTGACGTGTTAGTGGCTGAGAGATACAACTTCAGAGGTTGATGTGGGATGGGTGAGTTGAGTACTGGCGGGTTCGCCAAATACCTCTTGATGTCATCAAAAGCTTGTTGGTGCTTTTCGCGCCATGCAAACTCTTCTTCCTTCCTCAACTTCAACAAAGATGAGAACACTTGGGTCCGGCCAGCACAGTTTGAGATGAAGCGCCGAATATAGTTGACTTGGCCAAGGAACCTCTGCAACTCTTTCTTATCACGAGGTGGCATGGCCTCGATGATGGCCTTGGTCTTGTTTTTATCGATCTCAATGCCACGTTGGTTTACAAGGAAACCAAGGAAGTTTCCTGCACTCACCCCAAAAGCACATTTAAGAGGATTTAATTTCAAACCATGACTTCTCATGCGTAGGAAAGCCATACGTAAATTATCAAGGTGGCAACGCCTTACCTTTGACTTGACGACTATGTCATCTACGTATACCTCCACAAATTCACCAATCAAGTCATGAAAGATGGTGTTCATAGCTCGTTGATAGGTCGCCCCAGCATTCTTCAAACCAAAGGGCATGACCACCCATTCATAGCATCCAATGGCACCTGGACAACGAAAAGCTGTCTTGTGGATATCCTCATCGGCTATGTAAATCTGATTATAGCCCGAATAGCAATCCATGAAAGAGAAGACTTCATGCCTAGTAACTGCATCAAGCAACATGTCAGCAACTGGCATGGGATACTCATCCTTAGGAGTGGCTGTATTTAAATTTCTAAAATCTACACAAACACGAAGCTTTCCATTTTTCTTCCTAACCAGCACCACATTAGACAACCACTCTACATACCTAGTCGTTCTTATAAATTTAGCCTTTAACAGGCGTTCAATTTCCTTCTTTATCTCAGGCAATACCTCATACGCAAAACGCCTAGGAGGTTGTTTGAAGGGCTTAAATCCCGATTTAATTGGCAGCCTATGTTCTACCAATTTCCTATCTAAGCCTGGCATCTCATGATAATCCCATGCAAAACAATCCTTAAACTCATTTAGTAGATTGATAAGATCATAGCTATCAGCCTCAGGCATGGTGGCACTGATGAAGGTAGGACGTTGATCGTCCTTAGTGCCAAGGTTGATCTCCTCTAAAACATCATATGCGGCAATGTGTTTGCCGTCATCTTCATTAAATCCTATCTCTTCGCCTTGTCCAGGCAAATCATCATCTGGAACACAATCAACCATCAACACAGGCTCATCACATGCTAGCCTCTGCTCACATTGGTAGATGGCCAACCTTTCTCTCAAGGCCGTGACTTCGGCCTCCCTCGCCACCTTGTCTTGAGGTGGTCTCTTCATCATCAACAACTTTGGTGGCGTCAGGTGGACCATCCAAAGAGAACATGGATGGTCTCACTATCTCTGTCAACGGATCAATGCATGTCTTGCTCAAAACTTTGGCACTCGAGATGACCACCGTACATGATCCTCCATCCATGCCTCTAACTTCCAATGGGCCAAAATCACCATGGTATAGAGGGGCTTTAGCACAGTTGGCTCCTACTGCAAATGGCATTGTGTCAGCTTTAATGACCTCAACCATTCCTTCCTTGTTCCACAACATCATGTATTGATGTAATGATGATGGAACACATTTACTTGCATGGATCCAGTCTCTCCCCAATAGGGCATTGTAACTGACGACACCATCCACAATGAAGAAGGCACTCATCTTCTCCTGGCTTCCAACTCCTACTACCACTGGCAAAATCCCTTTCGCCGAAGTGGATCCTCCATTGAAGCTGGTGACGAACACCTCAGTAGGAATCAAGTCACCTGTGTTCTTACCAAGCTTCTTCAACATCCTTGTTGGCATCACGTTCACAGCTGCGCCATTGTCAACCAAGACCCTTGACACTGGCACTTTATCCAATCTTGCCTTAATATAGAGGGGCCTTAGATGCCTTAACATATTTGGCTCTGGCTCCTTGAATACCACAAGGTGGTTAGGTACACCACTTAACTCCTCTTCCATTATACCCTTCCCTTTCGTAGCCATCACTGACATGACAGCCTCCTCATTGGGCAAGCTATCCTCCTTAGTCAATGAACTCTCAGGTTCATCGAATTCTGGGCCCCATGTAGGGTTTTCCACTGGAAGAGATGTTGTCTCCTCTGGTCCTTGGTACAACACTCTTTAGAAGCAATTATCCTTTGTCTCTATATCCATGTTTTCTTGTAGTGAAAAAAAAAATGATTTATGGCCTTCACTTTCCAACCTAGTGGGAGTACACATGCTCATCTTCCCACTTCTCATACAGGTATAGTTGCCTAGAAGGATGGGTATAGGTTTATACTTTATACCAAGAGTACCTGAAGTTGGGTCTCAAGATCTTAATCAACTCGCTCGTGGCTCAAACCCTTGGCATGATGACCGATAAAGTGGTGAGATTCGAAGAGGTTTGCTTCATGACCATCGATACATGGTCTATAGTTCCAAGAGCCATGAAAATGGGATGAGACCCACAAGTATTACGAGCTTTCCATCGTTCTTACTATCGACACAAAGCAATCTACAATGTCACAGTCTTCTTCCGAAGTTGAGTATAAAACTTTAGCTTACTTCAAGTGTCACATCGTAGTCTTTGGTATATCACATTCTACCCTGTTATCTGTTTCCGGTGGTAGAAACTCTTGTGTCTGAACACAATAAATGCGCTTGACTTCTTGAAACAATGATTAATTACACGGTTCACACCTCTCCAAACAATGTTCGAACGAGGGTGTTTGATGTTTTTTGGGTAAGTCTACTGTTACTGCTACTCATATGGAGGTTCTGAGAGAGCTCCAAAAGTAAAGGCGACTATGACTACTGAAACTAAACTTGCAGAGAAAAGAAGAAATTTGGGCAGAGTGTCTGCTTGTGTGATTGCCCGGGGCCTGTCTCTGTCGAATACCTCTCATATTTATAGACAAATGTGAGTGGTAACTGCAGATGGAGGTAGTAACTGCCATGGAGGTTACTTCCTCTCTCTTGAACGTGGCTATCATCGTGGTGGTGGTGGTTTTTTCTCTTCAACTGCTTTGGAGGAGTAGTAACGTTGGTGGAAGAAGCTTGTATTTCTGGGATAGGGTTTGATATGATCACATCATCCCTTAGGGTTTCACTCTTGATGAGGAGATGACACCGTCTCTTGAAGTTGGCCTTAAGGTTCCCTTCTTGATGAGGAGGCTATCCTCCTTGCTTCCCTCCTTCTCTCTTGACGAGGAAATAGACATGATGATGGCTTCCTTCTTGCTTCCCTCCTTCACTCTTGACGAGGAGGTCGACATAATGATGGCTTCCCTTCGATGGATCGACATGAGATCCTGACTTCGATAGGTTGACATGAAGTCTTCACTTCGATGGATGGACATGAGATCCTCACTTCGATGGATCAACATGAGATCTTGACTTCAATGGAGTCGGCCTTATGGTTTCCATCTTAATGAGATGGCTTCCCTCCTTAGGGTTTCTATCTTGATGAGATGGCTTCTCTCCTTAGGGTTTCCATCTTGATGAGGAGGTCGTCATCATGACATCATCATCATGGAGTCGGCCTTAGGTTTCCATCTTGATGAGATGGCTTCCCTCCTTAGGGTTTCCATCTTGACGAGGAGGTCGTCATCATGACATCATCATCATGGAGTCGGCCTTAGGTTTCCATCTTGATGAGATGGCTTCCCTCCTTAGGGTTTCCATCTTGATGAGGAGGTCGTCATCATGATATCATCATCATGGAGTCGGCCTTAGGTTTCCATCTTGATGAGATGGCTTCCCTCCTTAGGGTTTCCATCTTGATGAGATGGCTTCCCTCCTTAGGGTTTCCATCTTGACGATGAGGTCGTCATCATGATATCATCATCATGGAGTCGGCCTTAGGTTTCCATCTTGATGAGATGGCTCCTTAGGGTTTCCATCTCGGGTTTCCATCTTGATGAGATGGCTTCCCTCCTTAGGGTTTCCATCTTGATGAGGAGGTCGTCATCATGACATCATCATCATGGAGTCTGCCTTAGGGTTTCCATCTTGATGAGATGGCTTCCCTCCTTAGGGTTTCCATCTTGATGAGATGGCTTCCCTCACTACAACAATTTAGTGATTTACCGGCGTTTATTTGCCGGCGCTTAAAACCGCCGCTAAATATATGAATAATTAATCCGTCCCACAGATTATTATAACTAAGAAATTGCAGCGATTAAAACCGCCGCTAAATAAGCGCAGTAAAATAGGGAGAATTGTGGCCCAATTAATTAACAGCCTTTTACTAAGTGTCGGACATCCAACCCAATTAGAACATAACTTCTATTTTCCATTTAGTCAAAATTCCAACCCTTCTCCTCTGGATTTAAACTTCATCGTCTCTCTCTGCAACTCTTCTCTGAAAACCAAACGCCGTCCATTTCGTACCATCGTATGTCTCCCCTGACTTATCTCTTTTTTCTCCCTTACGAAGCTTCACCCCTTTCTCTGTCTCTCTTGCCGTTTCAGATGTAGTAACAACGAATCTAGGTTTCTCCGTCGTCCGCCTTCATCGAATCGACATTCGCCGCTCCTTCTGCCATCGTCGTCAACCTTCGCCCCTTCCCCTGACGTTGTTTATCCTCCAGGTATGCTTTTAGAAAACCTCCTTCAAGTAATTAAGTTCTTATTCTGCAATTATCCGTATACCCTGCCTCTCCTTGATTACTGGTTTAGTTAAGCTCGTAATGCAGTGTTGATCTTGTGTTCATCTCCTAGCTTATTTAGTGTTGGATCTCTGAATCATATTCATAGGGTTTCTTGCTTAGTTACTAGAATCAGAATAGGAATTACTGCTTCTAGTTTTCATGAAGTTAAAAAAAGAAGGGTAATAGGGAGGGGCAATTTCAGAAGCTATCAACAGTTTGCAAAACTTCAAGTTGTATTCCAGCAAATGCAAAGGCGGGGGGAATCTTCATACTTACTGCTACAATTGGTACTAGTGGTGAACAAGTTTGGTAAGAGGCGGGGAAGAAAGTGTCTTATCATTTTTTTCTTCTGATATTGTCATTCGAATTGTTGTTATGAAATTGAGTGAGTCCATATATGATTGCGAAAGAAATAAAAATTGAAAGTTATTAGAGAGAGATATTGCAGGAAAATTTTGTATGTATAGCAGTCTGCTTGGTTTGGAGCAGTTTTATTGTTCTTCATCTGTAACACCCTCTCTTTTAAAATAAGGAAAATTACCAAATTACCTTCTAAGACAGCGGCAATCATAAAAATCAAACGAAGGCGCTACGCTTAATTACCATAATTCAATGAAATGCCTTGGCCAAGGACCTTGAAAATAAACTTAAATAAAACTCGTAAAACTTTTATATAAAACTTGTAATTCATAATAGCATAACTCAATACTGAGCCCTAAATACTTGAGCCAAAATAACTGAAAACAAGTCTCGAGGAATACGTAAAAACATTTGTCTCAAGTCAAGGTCTTACATTACTGTAGGCACCACTCCACATACCGAATCAGCTCCTCAAGGCTCAAGCTACCGTCTAAGTATTCTCTGCAAAACTGGTGGGTGGCTCGGGGTCAGTCCTTTATCATGAGAATTCCGTTAAAACAAGAATAAACGATATTCAAGAATTTAACTAAGCAAACCCATGATTCCAAATCGGCATAAATCGACAGTTCCGGAAAGATGGATTTTTCCGTAGAAACGACACCTTGTTGTCAAAACCAAGACTTTACGTCTTAATTTCCAGGTAAGTAAGGGAGTCACTGGGACTACTTAAATCCCTCAAACCTTAGGTATCATAACTTTATAAACAGTGTAAAAAGAGAAATCCGTGTCACATAATAGTTCTGGACAATCAACAAACAACCGTTAGTCGTACATATCACATATTCACTTCATAGACATTATCCAAGTCACAATCACAAACAACACGCAACATCCATGTTCAAATTCTCTAGGTGAGTTATTAGGCGCCAAGGAGTTATCCACACCACCACCGCCGGCCATCACATCAACCAGACGCATCCACTAGGGATCCTTCCACGAAGGAGAATACATTCCGACGCATCTATATAGGATCCTTCCACGAAGGAGAAATCAACCAACCTTGGCAACCCAGCCAAGGGATTCACCCCAGTGAATCAGACTCAACACAACCAGTATCTCGGGTGGGGTAGTGTGGGCTCCTTCCAGTTCTATATTCATATTCGTATCACAACACATACAATTCAGATTACTAATCAATCTGTCCACATCATCTCATCATCCCATAATTCCAACACAATCCGAATCATTCAGTAATCCCACATCACGACAATCAACAACGACAATTCACCATGGCAATCATACACAACCAAGCACAGAATAACTAAGGACTGATTTTAAATAAATTCGTAAATACAACCAACAAGGCATGACATAAAAATAACTAGCAATGACAAGATTTTACCCCCTTTAACCAACCCACCTATAAACCGAGTCGGATGATCTGTCGATCGGTTCTGGGACTTGAATCGTACGGAAAGAGGAGTTTAACGGACGTTCGTAACCTCCGGACCAATTTGTACTAACCGGAAAGTTAATTTGGGCCAAAACTGTCAAAGACTGGAAGTTAAGTGACTGAATTGTCACACGGGAAAAGCTACTGGGCAAAAATACCAAAGGAAAGGAAGGGATGATCGATTTGCAACTTACAGTCGGGTTAGGGACCAAATTGGCATATTTTCCAATCGTATGAACCCTAATTTCCACCGATTGGTTTTTCCTTCGATTCTCCTCAACCAGGGATCCAATCATCAAATTGATTGGGGGAAAAGTTCGTGAGTTTGAGACGAATCGATTGGTACCAACCAATCGATCCGACTCGATCTAGAACGTCACGACACTTAGCTCGCCGGAGCTTCGTCGGAGAAAAGAGGGGTTTGAGTTCTGGGGATTGTTGGTTCATTCCAACACGGTGTAAGGCTTTATATAGCCTCCACAAACCGAACCGTGCCAAAATTAATGGCCGACACTTGCCAAACTCGTCAAATTCCACCCACAACCTTTTGAAAAGTTTGGCCGGAGTTAGTGGATTCCAGCTCGATTTCTTGGACGATTCTGGGTGGATTCCAGCTCGTTACTGTGAATCACAGCTTTTTCCCATGCTCTGGTGGGGTTGGGGTGTCCGGTTGCTGAGTTAAATGACCTTTGGTGATTCGGAGGAGACGCCGACGAAAACAGAGAGGCGGCGGCGTGCTTCAGGGGTCGCCGGAGTTGAAGAACCAAAACGACGTCGTTTTGGGCAAAACGCGCGGAAATTTAAAAAGAAAAACCGGAGAAATGAAATGGGGTGCAGGGATTCGAAACCGTGACCTCCGGGTCATTGGTTTGGTTCCTTAACCACTCGGCTATGGGTTGATTCGTGAACAGTCTTACCCAGTTACTATTTAACTCGGTTTTGCTGGGTTGACTCCTTTCTCAAAATCGATTCTTCCATCGGCCAATTGAATTATCCCTTGATCTTGATTAATTTAGTCGTGAATCTGCGATCAAATTTCCGCCGATAAGGATTGACCTTATTAATTTTAAAAATTTTAATTCCCTAAATTCGGGATGTTACAACTCTCCCTCCTTATAAAGATTTCGTCCCCGAAATCTATCCTTAAGTAAATTCTGGCACAACTCCACTCTCTCTCTCTCTTCATGGAGATTCTCTCTTGTCTCCCCGAAGATCTGCAATCGAAGATTGCGAGGATGCACAGACTGCAGTTCGTAAAGACACATCTAGCGGCACTGGGCAAGCTCAGAGATTTCTACCCTGATTCCCCCAGAGATATACGGGAACCACTGCAAGACCTACAAATCCCGATTTCCATCGCGCTAAGGAAAACTGCAAGATTCAGACAGTACCTGTTACGAATCTGGAATGTCCAATACTCACCAGAAGGGGTGACCCTACAGCACTACAAAAGGCGGGTTCACAGAATTCCGTTCACCAGAGCTAAGCACCCAGTGTTAGTTATAGGAGCCCACAGAACACACTTGTGTAATCCACGAGTAATTGGAAATTTAATAATGAGGGGTTATTAATGCAGATCCAAATTTCTCTTTCAACAACAATTCTTCTTAACGTTACAATCCATCGATATCTCCTGATTTACTTGTCACCCGCGGGGATTCTAGGAAACAAAAATTCTATCAACGAAATTGTGCACCGTCTGAGACCATACATGCTTAGGTCCCAAGCAAAAACCACAAGAAAGAGAATAAGGGTACAATCATGAATTTGAGGAAATACTAAGGCATGCGAGGTGGAATTTCTATTTGCCTCTGCCAAACTATTCCTTCCGGAGGATCTTCTTGACGCCTCCGTCGCTCTAATTGCTCGAATATTTTCAGAATGAATGTGATAGCTACGAGTAGGAAAATAGCTATCAGTAGGATGAAATTAATCCCGCACAAGGTTTCTACTTCATCGGGACCCGCCATTTTTGTTGTTGGATAATGACTGAGAGAAAGGATACTATTTTATAAGCAAAAATTTTCGGTCAGCTTGAACGAGAAGCCGCTGCTCGGACTCGAAAGTCAAAAAGTAAATAGGGTGAAAACGACACCACCGATTTACGCGTTTAACAGTGCCTCAAAAGCAGCGTCAATTCGGTGAAAAAAATTCCAACCGTTCACGTGCCATCCGCCGGAAGAGTGACATGACACATCGACTCGGACTCTAGCGGTGCCTCAAAAGTTGTGCCGACGATTTATTACCGTTCCCGTGTCATCCGCCGAAAGCATGGGCCACGTGTCGAAGATCTACGGGTCCTTACTCGCGTATTTAACCCGAATGAAACTCGGTTCCGAGTATCACCCGTAACATACTCTGAAGAAATTTCGTAAGTACTTACGAAAGATGGAAGGAAAGAAAAATACAAGAGAGACTCCAGCCCTCGCCCTTTTTCCCACCATCGAGATTCCGCCCGCTCCTCCCGGTAATCCTTTCTTAACCGACTTCTGTCCCTTTTGTGATTCAATTAAAATGGAGTGGGCGCTCGATAGTAGCTGTCCAAACCACATGACTCCAAAAGAAACCTGTTTCGTTTCCCTTGACCGTAACTTTAACCAAATTGTTTCCTTTGGAAGAGGTTCCACGGTAAAGTCAAAGGGAAAGGGTTCCGTCAGGTTGGGTCCCTTGATTATTCCGAACGTACTGCTGATGCCCGGTATCATTGGTAGTTTCGTAAGCGTGAGCCAGCTTATGGAACAGAACTTTGCCTTTGTTTTTAAGGGTGGGTGGTGTACCGTGTTTGACCAGTTTGGAAAACCTTTTCTTTCTGTACCAAAAATAGGCAGATGTTTTCCGCTTAACATGGCTCATGTCACGCAGACAGGTGTTGCCATCCGGGGAAAACCAGACCAAACAGGGACGGTCAAGACCTGCTGCGGAAAGAAGCGGGTTAAGGAGGGATTGAAAGAAGCGGCCAACCAAATCATGGAGGCTGAGAAGGGGAAGAAGCGAGAGCGTCCGATTGAACTAGTGGATCTGTCAGAGAATCCTAAGAATACGGCCTAAGTCGCCGATGTACTACCAATCATGTATCCCGTACAATAATAATAAGTCCTTTCTCTTTCACCTTTATTTATTTGAACCAACTCAAACCGCCAGAACATAACTCAAACATGAATTTCCACAAAGATTCTACGAAACTAAACGGTCTACTCATCGCGTCGGCTCTTGCTTGTGAGTTCGAGATGACGTCGTGCCTCAGCTTCCTCGACTGCTTCTAATGTCAGCTTCACGATGCCGTAAATTAGCATACAGATGAGGAGTAGGGCAAAGATTATAAATGCCACACTCGGCTCATTGTAACCCTCTGGATAGCTCATTCTCGAATTTGAGAGAGTTTTCTTAAGCCAATGGAGGAAGGATGGAAGAGAGAAATGATGATGGTGGATCAAACATTCAAAATTTGATCTTTTATGGTCACCCATCTCGCCAAGAAAGTGGTCACAATAATTGTGACACTACCCACACTCTTATGTCGGCACACAAGGATATGAGAGATGGCAAACTAAGTCAAAGGCTAGGAGCTAGGGTTCGTCTCTGTAAATAGACGGTACTGAAATTCTCCGAACAACAGAGCAGAGGTTGAAAAAGAATACCCCATTTCACGCTCTTGTAACCAAGAAATGTCTACGATTCCTATTTGCAAATGCGGGAAAACAACGATCCACATCCTGGATGGAAGAAAATCCAGGACGGAGGTTTCTTAGTTGCAAAAAAAAGACGTCGCTTGGTAAGTCAAAAATTACTTTCTGAGTTTTCCGACTATCCTTTCACCTAACCCAGGAAAAATCTTATCTGTCTTATTTGGGTCTATAACAGAGAATGAACAGTCATTGAATCTACTTTGCATGGGTAGTTCCCCTAATGCAACCATGAACTAAAGTCGTAGTTAACGAACTTTTACGGAAACTGAACAACTATGAGCGTACCTTCAGAAAACAGACAATTTCCAGGGGGGAAATCGGTTTCCAATACCGCTACATCATCTGTACCTTCTATTAGTAACAAAACAAGTCCTTAAATCAATTATAATATAAACGTACTTAATCTTAGGGGACCTGAGTAGGGAGCCTTGATTCGGTGGAGTGGACTTGAGACCTTAAATACTGAAAATTCTTTTAAAGTTGAGACTTGATTTCAAAACCTTAAATCTTGAAAACCTGACCGACTTCCAGTACCACTTGGTAAGCCAAACAGTAGAGGAAGACGGCTCTGATACCAACTTGTAACACCCTCTCTTTTAAAATAAGGAAAATTACCAAATTACCTTCTAAGACAGCGGCAATCATAAAAATCAAACGAAGGCGCTACGCTTAATTACCATAATTCAATGAAATGCCTTGGCCAAGGACCTTGAAAATAAACTTAAATAAAACTCGTAAAACTTTTATATAAAACTTGTAATTCATAATAGCATAACTCAATACTGAGCCCTAAATACTTGAGCCAAAATAACTGAAAACAAGTCTCGAGGAATACGTAAAAACATTTGTCTCAAGTCAAGGTCTTACATTACTGTAGGCACCACTCCACATACCGAATCAGCTCCTCAAGGCTCAAGCTACCGTCTAAGTATTCTCTGCAAAACTGGTGGGTGGCTCGGGGTCAGTCCTTTATCATGAGAATTCCGTTTAAAACAAGAATAAACGATATTCAAGAATTTAACTAAGCAAACCCATGATTCCAAATCGGCATAAATCGACAGTTCCGGAAAGATGGATTTTTCCGTAGAAACGACACCTTGTTGTCAAAACCAAGACTTTACGTCTTAATTTCCAGGTAAGTAGGGGAGTCACTGGGACTACTTAAATCCCTCAAACCTTAGGTATCATAACTTTATAAACCGTGTAAAAAGAGAAATCCGTGTCACATAATAGTTCTGGACAATCAACAAACAACCGTTAGTCGTACATA
Source organism: Linum lewisii (assembly GCA_034768395.1). Lineage (NCBI taxonomy): Eukaryota > Viridiplantae > Streptophyta > Magnoliopsida > Malpighiales > Linaceae > Linum > Linum lewisii. The sequence goes on from CM068299.1 coordinate 60,101,812, forward strand.
TCACATATTCACTTCATAGACATCATCCAAGTCACAATCACAAACAACACGCAACATCCATGTTCAAATTCTCTAGGTGAGTTATTAGGCGCCAAGGAGTTATCCACACCACCACCGCCGGCCATCACATCAACCAGACGCATCCACTAGGGATCCTTCCACGAAGGAGAATACATTCCGACGCATCCATATAGGATCCTTCCACGAAGGAGAAATCAACCAACCTTGGCAACCCAGCCAAGGGATTCACCCCAGTGAATCAGACTCAACACAACCAGTATCTCGGGTGAGGTAGTGTGGGCTCCTTCCAGTTCTATATTCATATTCGTATCACAACACATACAATTCAGATTACTAATCAATCTGTCCACATCATCTCATCATCCCATAATTCCAACACAATCCGAATCATTCAGTAATCCCACATCACGACAATCAACAACGACAATTCACCATGGCAATCATACACAACCAAGCACAGAATAACTAAGGACTGATTTTAAATAAATTCGTAAATACAACCAACAAGGCATGACATAAAAATAACTAGCAATGACAAGATTTTACCCCCTTTAACCAACCCACCTATAAACCGAGTCGGATGATCTGTCGATCGGTTCTGGGACTTGAATCGTACGGAAAGAGGAGTTTAACGGACGTTCGTAACCTCCGGACCAATTTGTACTAACCGAAAAGCTAATTTGGGCCAAAACTGTCAAAGACTGGAAGTTAAGTGACTGAATTGTCACACGGGAAAAGCTACTGGGCAAAAATACCAAAGGAAAGGAAGGGATGATCGATTTGCAACTTACAGTCGGGTTAGGGACCAAATTGGCATATTTTCCAATCGTATGAACCCTAATTTCCACCGATTGGTTTTTCCTTCGATTCTCCTCAACCAGGGATCCAATCATCAAATTGATTGGGGGAAAAGATTCGTGAGTTTGAGACGAATCGATTGGTACCAACCAATCGATCCGACTCGATCTAGAACGTCACGACACTTAGCTCGCCGGAGCTTCGTCGGAGAAAAGAGGGGTTTGAGTTCTGGGGATTGTTGGTTCATTCCAACACGGTGTAAGGCTTTATATAGCCTCCACAAATCGAACCGTGCCAAAATTAATGGCCGACACTTGCCAAACTCGTCAAATTCCACCCCACAACCTTTTGAAAAGTTTGGCCGGAGTTAGTGGATTCCAGCTCGATTTCTTGGACGATTCTGGGTGGATTCCAGCTCGTTACTGTGAATCACAGCTTTTTCCATGCTCTGGTGGGGTTGGGGTGTCCGGTTGCTGAGTTAAATGACCTTTGGTCATTCGAAGGAGACGCCGGCGAAAACAGAGAGGCGGCGGCGTGCTTCAGGGGTCGCCGGAGTTAAAGAACCAAAACGACGTCGTTTTGGGCAAAACGCGCGGAAATTTAAAAAGAAAAACCGGAGAAATGAAATGGAGTGCAGGGATTCGAAACCGTGACCTCCGGGTCATTGGTTTGGTTCCGTAACCACTCGGCTACGGGTTGATTCGTGAACAGTCTTACCCAGTTACTATTTAACTCAGTTTTGCTGGGTTGACTCCTTTCTCAAAATCGATTCTTCCATCGGCCAATTGAATTATCCCTTGATCTTGATTAATTTAATCGTGAATCTGCGATCAAATTTCCGCCGATAAGGATTGACCTTATTAATTTTAAAAATTTTAATTCCCTAAATTCGGGATGTTACATCATCTTTTTTTCTTATTTATATCATACTTCCTTCACTTCTTCAGCTGATGGTTTTTCTGCAATCTTATGTTATATATGGATCATGATTCACAATGTTAATGGTAGTTTGTGAGAAAGAGGAAGAAATGAATGTTGATCTAGTGATGAGTATAGCAGCAGTGGTGGTGTTAGTACTATTGAAGCATCCTGAAATGCAATGAATTTGTTGGTTATTTATTGGGTGGAAGCTAGTTACAGGGATGATATCTTTGTTAGTTTGGTTTGAGATTCTTTCAGATTACAACATGTTCCTCACAATGCAAGGTTCATCTTATTTAATGCTGAGACTCTCTATTTTCTATGAGTTAATTATTTCAAACCTTCAAAAACCATATGTGTACAAAAATGCTTGCCTACCTGCATTGCACTGCTCTATTCTGAGAGTTTTGCAGCGGCTGACATGGAAACTTGTCCTTCTTTTTATTTTCCAAGCTTCATATTGGCGGTTTCTCTGGATTGGTCTTAAACATGGTGTTTAGCTTTGAATGTATATTTCAGTTTGCTTCTGACATCTAGTAATCTGTCCATTGTTTTAGATCTAGAAAAATTTGTGAATATGGATGATTTAGTACTGGTTCATGTATCGTTCTTGTATAAATTGACAGTGTCCAGTCCATTCTGATTTGTTGCAGAAGCTTGAGTAATCTGAGATCATTAACTCATAGCCATCACAGGTTCATCTTGGAAAAAATGTGATGTTAATGGTTGCTGGTTAAGTTTACTTTTGGAAAACAGATGTTAAACAATGGGAAACAAAACGTGCTCTGGGAAAGGTGTTCTGTGAGATAGAATTTGCTTGCCTCTGTTTCCCTTTTGACCCTTGTTTTGTCTCCTCTCCCATGGCATGTTTTGTGCAGCAACTGTTTCTATGTCTGCTGGGAGACTTTTGTTTTGGCTGGCTTTTGCTCTCTTTTTGAGTTGCATTCTCTGCCTTTATACTCACTTACCTCTTCCCCACCGTATGAAGCTTTCTTTATAATACATACCACACATTCAGATAAAAAAAAAACAATGGGAAATAAATTACCATGAATTTTCTAATTTAATAATTTGGATTCGTTTCTATATTATAGTTAATTAAGTCTGCAGTCTTCTTCTTCTTCTTTTGAAGCACTTAAATGATTTGTTTTCCGCTTCTTAATGAGTATGAAACTTTCTAGTTATTGATAGGAAACCGTTCCCCAATTAGTTTACTGGTGGTGGAGGAAGCATAAAAGCCTCCACGACGCTGAAGTTGGAGTCGTCAGTTTTTTAAGCACCAACAGACTACAATTCTGCCAACTCCAGGTCATTCCCTTTTCCTTCTTTGTTCTTTCTCTCGTTGAAAATTGAGATCACCTTGTTGTTGCCTTGTTGCTGAAAAATGTTTTACTCTTTCTTGGTGGCTAGTAATCTGATTATGATTTGTAGCTGTCAAAACTTGATTATTTTAAGTTCGATATGAGTAATGAAACAATTTTAAGCCACTACTATATAGATATTAATTGTTGGGCTGCAATTATTTAATCACCTAGGTTTTGAATTAATTTAGTAGCTGCTGTTGCCGTTTTGTTTATATATTATGTGAATTAGTTAATTAGTGTCTAGTTGATGTCCCAGCAGCAGTATAGTCAAGAAGTCAAGGTAACTTATGCTCCCAAGTACTTTTCAATTAATAATAGTTAAAACTCTTCTTTATCCATCTGACACATTCTATTTTAATCTTTCTTCTCATACCATACAAATTCCAAATTTCTCAATTTCTCATGCTTCAACAACTCTTGTCGTGTAATGAAACTTGGAACATGATCCTTAAAAGCAGGCCACGTAGCTCGCCAGGTGCTTCACTGTCGTCTTTTGTTATGAGCTTAATTTATGTCCCATGCATGTTTAATAATAGCCAAATCTGATCTTGTCAGCACACACAAGTGATGTCGACCTCAAGTTACTCTACTCTGTTAACTTGAATATGTGGTGTATGTATGTTTTGGAAATCATTTTTAATCAACTGATACAATTACTGAGTGCCCCCACTTGTTTTCCTTTAAGCAGAGATTTACTAAAGGCTTATTGCTGACCAAAGTACTTTGGTTGGCAGACATGATATGCAATTACTGAGTGCCCCCACTTGTTTTGCTTGTTCTTTCTTATTGTAGGAAATGGCAGCAAGAAACAAGGCAATTCGAGCAAAGCAAGGTCTTCTTCATCATTTGGGTTCGAAGAAGATTAACCGCCTTAAATCAGAGATGGAAGAAGAATTGCAACGAGAAGTGTCAAGGGGAGAAGTATGAATTAGATCTCGGAAGAGAAAAAATGGAGAATTTGCGAATGATGAGTGTGCACAAGTAGGGGTAAGTAATGTAGTAAAAGTAATTGATAAATTTTCTTGTTTGCATTACTTTCATTTGTTAATTTACTTGCATTTATCATAATCCAGAAAATTATTGAAGAGATTGAAGCTAGTGGTAATGTTCCTAAGCATTCAACTCGAAATGACTCACTTGGATTAGCACTCAATAAAGATGAACACTCTGGACGTGTTCGGTGTATGGGATTAGGCTATACACCATCACAGGTTAGAAATTATCTGGACACTCTTGCTCAAGTTGCTGAAGCATTTTATTCATTTTATTGTCTTGCTTTCCTATTTCCTTCCATATCACCTGGACACTCTTGTTCTATTGTATGAGCTTATGTTGCTGTTTTCTGCTTGTTTCGGCTAGCTACTGTTTTGTTTCCCTTGTTTTGTTTATGTTCTTTAGCCTTTGTTCCACGGTTCTTGTGTACAGATTTTTGAAATGCTTCATTTTGTGGAAGCCTTGTTTTCTTATATATATATTACACTCATAATTTGATTTCAGGGTTGTGACTCATGTTTCATGAATAGGTCTTTACTGGTACGAGTAACAATTATGGACGAGGTGCATGTTCTGCCAACCAAACTGCCAACCCAAATGTCATGTCTAGAGCAGACTTTGATAAGATGGCAGGAATGTTCATGTCCGTTTTCAATCAAATTCCAGGACTTGTAATACCACCTGAATTGGCTGCATTTGCACCGGTAAGTTGTGTTACCTTACTTTCTATGTCACATGTTTATTAAATTGCTAAGATTTTGTAACTTTGTAGGGAGCATCCTCAACTATGCAACAAAATGAAGGTTCTTCACCTGGACTAGAGGAACAACATGAAGATTATCAGTCCATTGTTTGAGTATCTCATGTGATGGTTGGAATGTTTGAAGATGACTGTTTTATGTTAGCTAAGTAGTTGAACAATATATTATGTTAGCTCAGTAGTTGAACAATATTATCTATTATAGGCAGCCAACAATGGATGCTTTTGGAAGGTGCAAACAATGGATGTCTTTGTTTGAAAATTATGTTGGTTGTATTTGAATGTTTGTTTTTGAAAATTTTAGTAATGTATGTTTTTGGAAGGTGCAACAATGGATCAATAGGGAGCAATACAATTTGGATTTGAATTTTCAACTATACTTCCCGGCGGTTAAAAGCGCCGTAAACAATCCGTTAAAATTGACGGAGTTACACTTCCGACGGTTTTAAGCGCCGTAAACACACCGTTAATAAGCCGTTAAATTAACGGTGTTATATTTGCCGGCGGTTTTAAGCGCCGTTAAACATGACACCGTTAACTTTGAATGCGTGTCAAGTTTGGTTTTACCGGCGCTTATAACCGCCGGCAACCATGTGTCGGGAAATACTATGGACTTACCGGCGGTTTTTAGCGAAACGACGGAATGTAACTTGCCGGCGCCACAATTGTCGGCGTTCCTATAAACGCCGGGAAATATTTTTCCGACGGCTAAAACCACCGGGAAATGTGAAAAAAAACTGCCGGGAAGTAAGTGAACAGTTGTAGTGCCTCCTTCCCTCTTGATGAATCGACATGAGATCCTGACTTCAATGGATCGACTTACTTCAATGGGATCGATGCCCTCCTCCTTGATGAGGAGGGTCCGTGAGGATAAAATAGTAAATACATGGCTTCACTTAATCAATTTAAGTTAATAGAATGATTAAAGCTTAATTAAGCCATTCAATCCTCCACAAACAAGCAATGTGGTATTTTTGGTCGTCATATTGCAAAGGCCATATCTCACTGGTTCGGTGGAACTGGGTTGTCATCTAATATGGATGCGCCACCAATTTCGCATCAATCGGAGTTCGTATGAAGAAGTTATGGCCAAAATACTAATCTGGACAGAATTATCACGAAAAATAGGCCAAAAGATGACATCATGGCCCAATTTTTGTTATTTAATTACTAAGGCAATTAATGGCCTAATAAATCCATTTAATTCCTTAATTTCTTCAATGTGGTATTGGCTCAAATATTTTTTGGTGTAAACACTATCTTATGATATGACAACTAATGGGAGCCCAGTGGGTGACAAAGGCTGAATTTTGTCCCCCATACAAAGCTGACTCGTAGCCATTAGATTAACTTCATTTACATCTAACGGTTGTGATTAATAGTATTTATAGGATTTTTTTACTGACCTATTTTTATTAAACCATTTAACAGCCGCCCACTTTACCACTTCCCTAGGTATTTTCAATCGTCCCTCCCTCTCAACAGCGATTTGGGTCTGTTGACGGCGCCGACTAGCAGTCTTCACCGGCCTCCCCTTACTTCGCTCCACCGTGCTTTTCCACTGCACGCCGACGAAGACCGACGGTGAGTGACAATCCCCCGCAGCCTAGCAGTCGCGTAGATGGTCTTCATCTCCTCTGCCTCCAATCAAGTCTCGCCACCAATCTCTCTTCCTCCGATCAATTTCTCGTCACCGGGAAAAGGCCCCATCTCCGAGGAAAGCAACCAATCTACTCTGCCGACGAAGTCAGACGGTAGAAGCCACTCACTGCTTTGTTTTTTGTTTTTTTTTTGTTTTTTGGCTTGCATGTGATTCTCTGATTTTGATTTCCTCCAATTTCGATCTCTGTCGCAGTCTTGTTCCTCTGCCGAAGAAGAAATTCGAGAATTCTGAATATATTGCTATGCTCCTGCTATTGATTTGCAATCGAGGTCAGTTGTCAAAGAATTCAGAAGTGTTAGATTGTGATTGTGATCATAACTAATGCAATTGTAGCAAAACTGAGAAGCGTTAGGTTTAATACTAGTATAAATTAACACTGGTATATGTATAATACTTGTATGCTTGTAGTACTAGTATGTGTATAATACTTGTATATTCGTAATACTAGTATGCGTTTTACACACATGCATGTTTTGATTTTTCATGACCATATATTATACAAATCATGCTAAGTTCAGCTAAGCAAAGATCGATGATGAGTGAAACTTTTTTGCTATTTGAAACTTAGAACTAGTATATGTACATAACTAGTTTGTGTTTTATTACTACTTTTCTTAGCTATTTCTGTGGGGGCTTTTGACTAGGTTTGAAGGTGAGATTATCGTGGATTGTGGCAGATTCAATACATGTACATTAACAATACTAGTATGCTGGTAGTAATAGTAGTGTACCATAAACAGATTTTTGTTGTTGCTGCATGGGAGAACAGCAAGAACGCAGCTGCAGAAGCTAAGCTGAAAAAGATCGAGGTAAATCGGAACTCACTGTTTCATCCGAGTTTGGTGTCTTTCTTCATAGATGTTCAGTTAACAGAAGTAAGTACATTTTGCAGGAGCAATTGGAGAAGAAGAAGGCAAGATATGAAGAGAAGATGAAGAACAGAGTAGCTCAAATACACAAAGAAGCTGGAGAGAAAGAGCAATGGTGTAAGCCAAGCGTGGCGAAGAGATTTTGAAGCTGAAGAAATGGCTGCTAGTGCTTTCTGGTTTATTTCCCCATTCTTTATTTCTTCCATTTGTCATAATTGTATTTGTAGAGTACTAGTAGGTTCAGACCAAGTTGTGCTACCCTGCTTGAATCATATGTTGTGCCACTCCTTTCTTGATGTATTCATTCCTTCCACAACTTAGCAACCAATGTCCCCATACCAGGAAATTAACATGGACTGAGTTGGTTTTGCTGAAGTAAGAAATCGTAATGATTGGGTTATTAAAGATGATCACCTAATTTCGATGAATCATATGATTGTATACGAGAAAAAATGACTACATGTACCAAGCGCTACAAAGATTCAAGATTCAATTTATACCTCTTCAAAAAATTGAATCATTAAAGAATCTAAAGCATAAAGAAACAAAATGAAAATGGAAACTTTTGTTTTGCAATGGCGCAATTAAAAGAGAAGGAATAGGATTAGTTAAATTAGTTAAGATAATATTTTGTTGCATGTTCTGAGAAGGAGATATTTATAAAATGATTATATTAATTGACTATTAACTCAGGCGGTTACAAATGTGGCAAGGCCTATTAATTAGCTTTTTAAATTAACTTAAATAACTAATTAAGTAGTTAGTTAGGATGAGATGAATGGTTGGGATAAACTTTGTGTAGGTGACAAAGTAAGGACTTTGTCACCGAAAAAAATCCCGACAACTAATTACCCTTTATAGGGAGTTTTTTCGGTGACAAAGTCTAAACTTTGTCACCTATACAAAGTTTAATCATGTCCCTTGATCTCCTATCCACTTTTTAATTAATTATTTAAATGAATTTAATAATGTCTGCTCCTGGCCCTTGTTTTCCATAACCGCCCACTTTGGGATTCCCTTCATTATTATATTTATTTTTGATTTATCTTTTCCTTAAAATTAGCTTGCAGATATTCTCTTAACAATTGTATAATCATAATCTTTCTTCTTCCTCTTCATAGGCTAACGCCATTAAAAAGGAACTTCTCTATCATTTTTTTTAACAAATCAGTCCTTAATCATTAACAATTGTATATAATCATAATCATAATCTTCTTCTTCATTTTCTATCCAATCAAACCACAATTCTTTTTCACTGTTCAGTTTGTGAGTTCGTTTTATGTTGTTCAGTTTGTGAGTCGTGAGTTTCAGTTGTTGAATTAAATTATATTCATTTGAGATTGATGCGGTTGGTCATTATGCACGAAGTACTAGTATGCATGCAGTACTAGTATGTATGCAATACTAGTATGGTACATACTAGTATGCAATACTGTATCGGCTCGAGTCCCTTCTTCGTTGCTTGAATCAGAGCTTGGGTCTGGCTGTTTTTAAATCTGCGAAATCAGAGACAGAGGTGGTCAAACATACTAAGTACATAACGCAAACTAGTACGGAATACATACTTAGTACTAAGTATCGAAATCCAATCTTAATCACAAGCTCATAAAAACATGTATTTTTGCAGGAACACAATTCTACTGATTACTAACCTCTAACACAAAACAGTGGCAGGAAAA
>CM068299.1:60710979-60933292 GCA_034768395.1 Linum lewisii
AAATCACTAATTTCATCACTGATATAGTTGCGAAAACTATAGTCATATGATTACCATCTAATAACTTATTTTATTAGTAAGATAATGTCCATGTAATAAGACATTTCAAAAACGTTGGATTTAAATATTTTTATTAAAATTATGGTATTTCTACTTATTAATTAAGCATAGTATGGAAAAACTATGACGATAGGATACATTACAATTAAGGAGTAAATTTTATTTTATTATCCTCTATTATAGTTTGTAAATTTACGATACATGATATCAATAAATAATAAATGTATATATTATTTTTACATAAAAAATTAATATCTTTAAGCATATCACATCAATTACTGTTTTGATCTTGGACACATTATTTATAATTCTTGCCTCCTTCATAAAACGTGCATGTCGAAAATCACATAAAAAAATTTATTAGTTTAATGGATTCTTCATTTCTAATCATCAATAAGATATTAATGTGATAGCTAACAATAATGGAAAAGATATTTTTTATGCTATAAGTCTCCATTTTTTTCATCATAAGAAACACTAACTTTTATAAGTTTTATTTTCAATTTTCTCAAAGTTTTATCATATTTATCTCCACCATTTTTATCTCTTAGATTATATAAATAAGATTATATAACTAATTTTTTTATTAAAAATCATTTAATACATACAAAAACTAAAAAGTGGAAGTTAATGGACGTGGGGTGGGATTTTTTTCAGGACTTATTTTTTCAGTTAAATTAAATATGAAAGAGAAAATAATAAAAAGATAAAATTTAGTTGGTTGAATAGCTACATTTAAGGAGAGAAGGAATAAAAGGGGGTCTCTTTTATATTCCTATATATATTATAATAGATCTTATCTTAATCTTAAACTAATCTATGGGAGGTCGTTCTAGAGATTGTGGTTCATCCCAATCTGAGATTTGTAAGCTCGTCGTTCTGACGTTGCCGATAAAGGATCTTAATCCTTGATTTTATTCTAGAGATTGTGTTCATCCCAATCTGAGATTTGTAAGCTCGTCGTTCTGACGTTGCCGATAAAGGATCTTAATCCTTGATTTTATTCTAGAGATTGTGTTCATCCCAATCTGAGATTTGTAAGCTCGTCGTTCTGACGTTGCCGATAAAGGATCTTAATCCTTGATTTTATTCTAGAGATTGTGGTTCATCCCAATCTGAGATTTGTAAGCTCGCCGTTCTGACGTTGCCGACAAAGGATCTTAATCCTTGATTTTATTCTAGAGATTGTGGTTCATCCCAATCTGAGATTTGTAAGCTCGTCGTTCTGACGTTGCCAAATTATCCCAATCTCTTATTATTGTGGCTTGTGGCCTAGCTCTTAAGATGAACATACTGAACCTGAGAATTCTTTTTTTCGCAGGGTGAAGTGGTGGATTTTATCTTGGTTGCTGTGAGATTAATAATCAGTGATTTACATTATAGAACTGTTTCTGTAATCATCTTGTTGATCTATGTCTTTTTCAAATAAACGATTTCATTGTTATCCTACTACTTTGGCGTTAAATCAATACTGCTTCCCTTGATTTTGTGACGATTTGCATATTATATATATTATATATATATATAATATATTATTTTTTCTAGCAATTATCTTCAACCTGAACTTTTTCCGGAAAAATTTTGATTTTCCCGTCGTACATTTGTCTTCAATTACTATTATGTTAATTATGTGAAAATTAACTAATAATTATTGTTTGACATAATTATCGGATTTTCAGGGATTAAAATGTTAAAAAAAATGGTTCTTTCTTCAACGAATTTAATTGTGGACTCACATTAAATATTTTCATTAATTTGCCCAAAATTTTGGTGTTAATTGGCCAATAAATATGGGGTTTTTGTCATGGCCGTTTCCTTTCCCATTCTTTTGCATTATCTTGAGAAATTATTATTGAGAATTTTAATATTTTCTTTAGTATGGGGATGGTTAAAATTGAATGTTAATCAATGCTATTCCTCCTTTCCATTTGTAAATTTTATATTAAATTAATTTTTTGCACAATTAATGATGAGTAATTTACTATTCTTTCCAACCCCTGCCGTTTATGATATATTTCCTCCTAATGTTGAGGTCTTAGGTTTTAAAAATAAATAATGATTGGTGGGTTGGGTATTTTAAAATTGATTTTAATAGTGTTTGTTTTATATTATATTTTATATTTGATTTTGGGCGTGAAAAAAAAATCTTGTAAAAAAAGCATAGTGTTAAAGGGTGACGCAGAGCAAGTTAAAAATAAAATAGCTCGAAGTAACGTCTTGCATTCCTCGACTGGGACAATTGTTCATGAAATTAGACAGTTGATTAATGAGCTTGTTTTTTCTTGAATATAAGACTATTCCAAGGGCTTGAAATAGCGTTGATCAAGGTCTTGCCAAAGCGGTTTTGGCCTTTTTACTAAATTCTTCGAGTTTGATCAACTTAAGACCCGTGGGTTAGGTAAATAATTGGTGGATAAATCTCCACCTCCCCCCCTTGTTATTTTTCCTTTTTCTTTTTTCTTCTTTTTTTAGCTCCTAGGTTGGCTCACGGTCTACGATATCTCTTTGGGAGATGTCCTGGAAAAAAAAAATAATCTATGGGAGATCATCATATTATTTTTGCCACATAGGACAAAGCTATTTTCTCAATTTTCCACCTCATCTACAAATTTTACATTAAAAATAAAATTTATATGAACTCTTAATAAATGCTCTCACATTAAGAGCTAATTTATAATTTGGTTGGTAATTCAAGTTAAGGAAATTTATCATATTGGTCACTTAAAGTTCCATTTTTAACACATCAATGGCTCAAGTTTGATTTAGGAAGAGATCGATATTTCGTCCAGTTTTGTTCAATTTTCCATCCAAAATCTTACGGCCAACCACGTCAACTAAAATAATAATTTGAAAATTCTATGCCATCAAACACTCAATCATTAGATCCAACTTATTTCGATCCAACCAAAACCCATTTTAGCAATGATTGAATATTCTATTTCTTCTAGATCTATCGTCTTCATCTTTAGTAGGCTTCATTCCTTCTCGACTTTAATATGTAAAGCAATACGTTTATCATTCTCCCATCTCCAACCATCACAATCTATGACGAGTCAAATCTCTGCAAGAGAGAGATCGAATCATTATGTTCATCACACAATACTATATTCGAGATTGTTCCGGCCATCGCGTCCAAGGCATCGACAATGCATGACTCCATTGGGTTTGCAGTAATTGGTGGATGGGTTCATTGATTAATATCCATGGAATTGTAAAAAAAAATCCATAGATAACCATTTAAATTAAGAGTACCAACAATTCCAAGAGCCACACTACAAAAAAATTGATCTTTAGCTACTGCAAAATTACAACGGCATAAAAATGCAGTAGCAAATAGTAAGTGTTTGCTACGACAATCACTATTTCAAGTAATAATTTGCAGTAGCAAATACTATTTGCCACACTACTATTTGCGACGGGGATGCTGAGTGTAGCAAATAGTATTTGCTACTGCAAATTACTACATGAAATAGTGATTGTCGTAGCAAATACTAACTATTTGCTACTGCATTTTCATGCCGTTGTAATTTTATAGTAGCTAAAACTAAACTTTTTTGTAGAGCCACTACCAACTTTAGCAGCTTCATGACCAATTATTTCACCTCCTCTTCGTCGTTGTTATGACAATTGGAAGTGTATACGAAACCTTACAATCTAAGTTTGGAACATCATAAGGAAGAGTTTTTGCAATGATAGAGATAAGTGAGTTGTGTATATTTGAAATGACTAGAGGGCGAAGATGATGATATTTTTATGGGTCCATTGATAATATCGTGCATATATAGTTATTTGTGAACTCTATTAGAGATATTGTCAATATGATTGTAAGTATTGTTAACTATAATATCTCATTTATTTAACTAATAGTTCATATATATTGATATTGTATATATATAAATGTTATGTTATATTTATATATCACCCATTTATTCCTTTCAAAATTCCATGAACTAAAATTTAAACATTAAAATCTTTTTATACATAAATTTGTCAATATATATTAATGAGTATCAACTAGGTCTTTCATAGCAATATTATTTCGGTGACGCACTATACCAGTAAGCGATGAAAGTATGATCATAATTATTTATTGTCAGGACGTTTTGCGGACGATATATGAGCTCTCTATTTAAGTGAAACTTTCCATCCTCAAATATTACTAATGGGCCCCTCCTCAGCGACTTTGGGCTTGGCGACGGCCCACGGTTCATATGACTGGAGACGACGGCAACTAGGCGGCCCAGGCTTAGCGACGCCTAGTCGGATAAAGCAAATACGCCCAAGAGCGAAAGAAGGCCCAGTGCGATAGCCCAACACGGCGACTCTTAGGGTTCCAAGGTGAAACAGACACGTGTCAAGCATCCTACGGGGTCTACGAATGAACATCCAGGATTCAACCTTGGCGACCATGACAAGGGTACTATAAATACCCTGTACACTCCACAAAACCGGGGGACAACACTTTTACCCAGCGGAAAAATGCTCCGCGGTACGATATTCGCCCTCCTTTTCATTCCTTCCTTAAACTAATTGTGTTCTCCCCTTGAACTAACTACCCCCCCCCCCCCCCGCTGCTACTTACGAGGTACACCACCACTTGAAGACCAACGAACTTGGGCTTCCATTATTGGGCCAGGCGACAAAGCTGGAACAATTGGCAGGCCAGATAGGGGACGATCAAGCGACTTGTCACACAAATTAAGGCGAATGGCTTCATTGGCAATTCCTGCACTAATTGGCGAATGTGGGAAAGGAGGCGATGGGGTAACACCCATCAAACACGTGAACCCAGATTCTATGGAAAATCCAGATCTTACTAGAAATATGGAGCGTGAGTTTGAAGACGACTTCGAATCTTGCAGTACAGTCCCCGCCGGAGACGCCTGCGAACTGCTTGAGCAGCGATTTCGGTCCCTCGAGCAGCAAAATGCAGAGCTCACTCAAATGCTGAAGACGGTGATCGCTCAGCAAGCTCAAGCTCTTGCGGCCAACACTCAGGTCAGGCGACCACCACAAGATTCTCATCTCAAGGTATTACAGCAATTCCTTCCTGGGACTCAAATCTCCCCCCGCAGCTAGCAGTACGTGAGCCTCTGTCCAGAGTGATCCTTGCCGAGCCACTTCCCAAAGGATTGGTACCGCCTAACCTGGACAGGTATGTTGGTACAAGCGATCCGGACGAACATCTGGAGGCTTTCCAGATCACCATGCAGCAGGTAGGCGACGCCGCCTACTGTAGGGCTTTCCCAGTGACACTTGGGGGACGAGCTAGGGAGTGGTACATGAATCTGCCAGAAGGCACCATTACCTCGTGGGAGGGATTCGCCATGATCTTCTCACATAAGTACGAGTGCCAGAAAACGAGGACAGTCCCGCTACAGGCATTGGTAAGCTTGAGACAAAAGGCGAACCAATCGCTGAAGGAGTTCTTCGAGGAGTGGACTGGGGTGGTCCAATCCATTCGGAGGGTAGATCATGAGATCGATGCGGCAAGTTTATTCCAGTCGGTCCATAATGACAGGTTGCAGGAGTCGCTACTGCAAGTAGCCCCAAAATCGTTGTCCGACTTGGAAACCAGGGTACACAAGATTATTTTGATTGAGGAGCAGTTAGCAGAACCTTTACCAGGAGCAGTGAAGAAGGAAGAAAAGCCCGTTTCAGGGAACCAGCAGGCCAGGTGGCACCGCTCCGAGAGACCGCCATACGGGAGAAGTCGTCCTGAAGAAAAAAGAGGATACCAAGAAGAAAGGACAGACTACACACCTCTCTCAGAATCGCGAAGAAAGATCTTGCTGTATATGCAGCACAAAGGATACACCATAAATTGGCCTAGACCGATGTACACCCCGGCGGACCAGCGAAGTCGCCAGAAATTCTGTGACTTCCACGATTCTCACGACATACCACTGAAGATTGTAGAGAGTTGAAGAATGAAATTGAAAGGTGGATAAGCGAAGGAAAACTAAGGGATTTCATCGTAAGTACTAAGCGAAAAATTAAGTCACAAAAAGAAGATCGCCGAGAAAAAGGAGAATCACAAGACAAGAAGGGCGATGTTTTCACCCAAATGAAAGAGCCACAGGGCGGCAAAGACACCAAGAAGAAGTCTCGACCAGAAGTAAATCATGTTTATCAAACCATTTTTGGAGGAGAAAGCTTCCCAACGAAGAAAGTAAAAAAGGAAGAGGTACATGAGTTAATGATGATTGACCGAGTCAACCATCCAGTGATGGGTTTCTCGGAGGAGGACATGGCTCGTGTTGGGGGTCCGAGTTTAGAAGCAATGGTAATCCAGGTGATAACATGCAATAGCCGAGTGGAGCGAGTCATGGTTGATGAGGGAAGCTCTGCAGACATCATTTTTTGGGAACTATATAAAAGATGAACCTACCAGCCAGCTTACTTAGGCAAAATAAGACAACCATTTCAGGATTTTCAGGACACACGGTCCCCATTAAAGGGATCGCTACAATGAAGATAACTATTGGAGACGGAGACGTACAGGTGACGCGATCCATCGACTTCCATGTCATGGATTGCCAGTCTACATACAACATGATTCTGGGGCGACCGGCAATCGCAGCTTTCTAGGCGATCTCATCCCCGGTTCATCAAGTGCTGAAATTTGCTACTGAAGAAGGAATAAGATTCGCTTGGGGGCACCCCGGACGTTGCCAGAAGATGCTATAGGGCGGTGACTAAAAGCACCTGCTTCACCATAGGCTTGGAGGTGGAGAATGAAGGAGAAAGAGTCACCCGGCAGAATCGGACATCCCAATACCACTTCTGGAAGAAGATGTAAGTAAAACGGTTCGAGTGTCGTCCTACCTTGGAGACAAGGAAAAACAAGAATTAGTTCAGCTACTCCGGGAGTTTTCACACCTATTCGCATGGTCACCCAGCGACATGCCAGGGATCGCTCCAGACATCATCAAACACTCTCTGGCAATCGAACCTGGAAGTCGCCCAATGCAGCAGAAAAGATGAAACATTTGCAGAGAAAGGCAGCAAGCTGTGGCGATAGAAGTGGAAAAGCTTTTAAAAGCAGGTTTCATCAAGGAAGTACAGTATCCAGGTGGTTAGCCAATGTCGTCCTCGTGAAGAAGTCATCAGGAGCTTGGCGAATGTGCATCGATTTCACTAGCCTAAATGATGCCTGTCCCAAGGACCCATATCATTTGCCTAACATAGAGCAGCTAGTAGATGCAACAACGAACAATGAGATGTTGTCCTTTTTAGACATGTTCTTAGGCTATCATCAGATACCCCTGAATGAGGAAGACCAAGAGAAAACATCATCATGACACCAACAGCGAACTATTGCTATCAAGTAATGCCATTCGGACTCAAGAATGTTGGGGCAACTTATCAAAGGATGATTGACACAGTTTTCGCAAAGCAGATCGGGAGAAACTTGGAGGCGTATGTGGATGATCTCTTGGTCAAAAGCAGGAAATCCAACAATCATTTAAGCGACTTACGAGAAACTTTCAACACACTACAGGAGTACTCACTCAGGCTGAATCCTTTAAAATGTGTGTTCGGAGCGACATTGGGAAAATTCCTTGGGTACCTCATAACCAGACGAGGAATAGAAGCCAACCCTGCACAGATCGCAGGGATCACAGCCATGGCGCCTCGAAAGACTGTGAAGGAGGTACAAGTGCTATCTGAAAGGCTGACGGCGATCAATCATTTCATTCCCAAGATCGCCAATCGTTGTGCTCCCTTTTTTGCAACTTTAAAGAATGCATCAAAGTTCGCTTGGAATGAAAAATGTAACAAAACTTTGAAGAGTTGAAGCAGTTTTTAATTACTCCTCCTGTACTATGCATCTCCAAAGTTAAATGAAGATTTATTCCTCTATATCACAATCTCACCCAAAGCAGTTAGCGCGACGAACACCCTGTTTTTTACACATGTAAAACTTTAATCGACGCAGAAATGAGGTATCCGGTGATAGAGAAAATGGCGTATGTTGTGGTTTGCGCAGACAAGAAGTTGCGGCCATACTTTCAGGCACATACAATACATGTACTCACCAATCTTCCAATTAAAAACGCGCTAAGGTGCATGAGTGTAGCAGGGCGACTAGCT
The DNA here is from genome assembly GCA_034768395.1 of Linum lewisii. Taxonomy (NCBI): domain Eukaryota; kingdom Viridiplantae; phylum Streptophyta; class Magnoliopsida; order Malpighiales; family Linaceae; genus Linum; species Linum lewisii. Next base: position 60,719,137 of record CM068299.1, read on the forward strand.
AAATGGGCAATCGAGTTAAGCGAATATGACATACGATACCAGCCAAGAACAGCGATCAAAGCCCAGGTGCTGACAGATTTTGTTGTGGAAGGTGCGGTACAGGAGGATGTTAAAGAAGGAGAAGAATGGACATTATTCACTGATGGCGCCTCGAGCAAGGGGGTTCCGGCGCTGGAATAGTTCTAAAATCGCCAGGAGGGGTCCTCCACGAGGTAGCACTGCGATTCGCAACTAACAGGACAAATAACGCAGCATAATATGGAGCCTTAGAAGCTGGGCTGCGAATCGCCAAGGGTATGGGGGTCACTAATATAAGAGATTTCTCAGATTCGGCAATAGTTGTCAACCAAGTAAATGGAAGCTTCGAAGTACAAGAAGAATCGCTTCTCCCTTATTTTGATGAGGTGAAGCTACTCGTGTCTGAGTTCAAAAAGATCACTATAGCACAAATCGCCAGATAAGAGAATTGTCATGCAGATTCTCTTTCAAAATTAGCAACAGCGACAGACTTCGATGAAGGGCGAATGGTCACAGTGGAAAAAGAAACGAAAGCGAAACAATGCTTCCACATCACCAGAGAAAGTGAGAAAGCGACTGGCGAACACCCATTATCCAATTCCTGGACGATGACACAGTGCTAAGTGACCCTCTCGAGGCAACCAAGCTACGAATGAAAGCACAAAGATGCACCATAATTGGAGGTGAATTATACCGAAAATATGCAATGGGCCCCTATCTAAGGTGTTTAGGGGAAGAAGATGCAGCCTGGGCCCTGGATGAGGTACATTCGGGTGTGTGTGGCACCCACTTGGGAACAAGGAGTTTAGAAAGAAACTTGATCTACCAAGGCTTCTATTGGCCCACGATGAGGAAGGGGACAGGCGAGTTGGAAAAAAAGGGCCATAAGTGCCAAGAATTTGCAAGTTACCACAAACTACCGGCAACAGCTCTTCAAGCAAATGTCAGCCAGTGGCCATTCGCGAGATGGGGAATGGATATCCTAGGCCCATTTCCAGAAGCCTCAGGGAAAAGGAAGTTTCTCATCGTAGCGGTAGACTATTTTACTAAGTGGATTGAAGTAGAAGCAGTGGCGAGCATCACTGCTAAGCAGATACCAAAATTCGCATTCAAGAATATCGTCACCAGGTTTGGGATACCAGAGAGCATCATCTGCGACCATGACACTCAGTTTGATTCACAAGTCTTCAAAGAATTTTGTGACGACCTAAAGATAAATTTAAAATTCGCTTCGGTCGCCTATCTACAAGCTAACGGACAGGCAGAAGCTGCCAACAAGCTCATCTTACAAGGTTTGAAGAAAAGGGTGGATGGATGCAAAGGTGTGTGGGTCGAAGAGCTTGACCACGTACTATGGGCTCACCGAACGGCTTATAAGACGGCGACGGGCGAGACACCCTACACGTTGACATACGGAACCGAGGCGGTCCTTTTAGTAGAAATCTCAATCCCATCCATAAGAATCCAGGAGTACAGGGATGAAGTAAATGAGCAAGAGCTAATGCTCAATATCGATATGATTGAAGATAGAAGGGAAAAGGCACAAATGCGATTAATCGCAGAGAAAGAACAGTTGGCTAGGAGATACAATTTGGAACTCCGACCGCATCACATCACGCTCAATGATCTAGTACTACGAAAAAATTTCAGACTGGCAGTCGGGGCAGCTAAACTCAATCCTGGTTGGGAAGGCCCATATAGGGTACGAAGGGTAGTTGGCGCCAATACCTTCAAGCTGACAGAATTGGACGGAACAAAGATCCCCAAAACATGGAACTCCATGCATCTTAGGCGATATTATGATTAGAATAGCCCTGTAAGCAATGCGAGTTCAAATGAAATGGCCAAGTATCAAAATGTTCTTTCTCGTTGCAACAACGCTTCACACATTAAAAATCGCCATGTAAGAGCTAAGGTCATTGAAATCGCTAGTAAGACCTACGGGCATTAAAAATCGCCATGTAAGACATACAGGCATTAAAAATCACCATGTAGGACCTAAGGGCCTTGAAGCCGATAAATAAAACCTACGAGCATTAAAACTCGTCAAAGGCATTAACTTTAACCCACGGAGATGGGGCGATCCTTAGTCGGGGAAAGGGCATGTGAGAACAGATCTCATGTTGAGCTCAATAAGAAGCAAGAAATGAGGCAGCATTCAAAAGTCATGACTACAGTGGAAATGGAATGTTCTGGCGTACATAAAAATAAGAAAGAGGAGAAAGGAGAAAGAAACAAAGACAGAACAAGTAAATGCACAGCAACAGCAGCGACCTCAAGGGATCTCGCTTTGAACCCAACACCTTTAGGAGGCAACCCTTTTTCGTTTATGGCTAGGGCCCTTATCAGCAGATTTGGCAGGTTGAGAACCAGAGCTCGGGTCGTCAGACGAAGGAGTAAGCTTGGGAGGGGGTGGCTGAATTTCCGTGTCATCAGGGTTTAAATCGGGTAGACCACGCTTTCGGCGTTCACCGCCACATACTCTGCGTCCTCAGCAGTCACATCTCGCTCCAAGCGATCCGTGTCTCGGAAAACGATCTCCTCATCATCATCAACAGGGTCAGGCACCCCATCGTTGTAGCGATTAAGACCTTTGAGCACATCACGAACCATTTTCCGGCCAGGCTAGCTCCTAGACGGAAAAAGCTTGTAAAACTCATTCCGACAGCTACGCATAACCACGTGCATACTCTCACCAATAGATTGGGTAAAGTATGATACGGATTCTGCATACAACGCTTTTTGGGCAGCTAGCTCAGAATCAGTCGCTGCCTAGGCTGCTAAGGAGTCGTTTAACAGATCCTTGGCATTGTTGCGCTCCGCAACAATCTCATCCACGCTGGCAGCTTTAGCCTGAGCTTCTTTCAAATCGGCCTCAAGACGGGAGAGATGGTGATGGGCGGTTTCCAAGTTTTCCCGCAGACGATCAGATTCCTCCTGCAGACTCTTCTGATGGGTTTCCAGGCGAGTGACTTGAGCAGTCTTATCGTCCAGATTTTCTTTCAGATTGCAGAGGGCGATACTCGCCACATTAGCACGGCGCTATATAAAAAAAAACAAAAAGAGAAGAGAAAACAAAAAGGTCAATAATGAGTCACCACGCCAACACAAATACCACGGAAGGACAAAGATCAAAAGTCAATATCGTCTCCTCGTTGTGCAGACGAGTAAGGCTCATGCTAAGCGAGCGAAGAATTTCAACATCTTCCTTCAGCTTCGAATTTTCCTTTTGGAGATTGTTTGCAGGCAAAAGACAAATCACCAAGCTCAGCAATAGCCTAGTCACAAGGGTCACACATTTTTTAGACAAGCGACACCATGACTGTACGATTATTGATCGCAGGACTTAAATCTGAAGAAAGAAAATTATGACTTTACACACCTGAAGAATTCGGATAAACGCCGCGGGAGGACTCCTCAGTTATATTGCTCGCCATCCTGGGCGATATGTGAGAAGCCACTGGATGAACCACGGCGAAGTACGGCAACCGGAAAGGACCCTCATCCTCCCGACTAGGAGGTGCAGGGTGATCAAAAATGGTGTTCGCCCGCTCGGTCCAGGAGGCACGACGGGGGCGATTGGTGGAAACCGATGGCGGTCGAGAGGGATCTTGGGGCTGTTCTGTGGGACGAGGGTCGAGATCGGGTGATGGCTCCAAGTCATCAGCAGCTGTGTCTGAAGCATGCGACGTGGAGATAGGCACAGTGATGGGACTATTAGCATTAGAGGCAATGGGGTCCGAGTCGCCCTGGGCAGTCTGTTGAACGAGCTCTCGAAGAGATAGACTATCTTCATTTTGAGGGGGGGCAACGGGAGCGTCGAATTAGAGGCTCGCTTTCCTCTTCATCTAAATCGACAGAAAGCGGCGAAATCAGTGGTTGATGACTCGATGACTCTCCCACCTTTTTCCTAGGCTTGGAAGCCCCAAACTTCTTCTTCTTTAACAGGCCAGGGTCTTCATCGCCCTCGGTCGCCTTCCTTTTTCCCTTGCCTTTTCTGGCCAAGCGTGGGGGCACGGAAGGCGAAGCGCCAGAGGATGAAGGCACAAGAGGATTCGCGCGGGAAGCCTCTCACCCACAGGCCCGCGAGAAATGGTGCTAATAAGGCACCCAGAGAGGTTGGTAAAACCTACAAAAAGAAGAGAGAAAAGGAGTAGTGGCAATCATGAGCAACGCCGACAAGTCCTAAGAACGAAACAATGTCAACTATGGCACAATGTAAAGAATATTATGGAAAACAGCGGAGAAACGCCTGACAAGGGGGAATAGAGGTCCCTAAAATACTATAGTTATACCTCCTCGAATTCCCCTCTAGGAAGCCTTCAATCCTGCCTGAGTGGATAAGTGATGACAATCACGAAGAACGTGGCACCGGGCAAGAACCTCTTCGGGAGTAGGGTCGAGATCGACATTAAAGTGACTTAAGTCGCCAATAGACCAGGAGGAGGGAAGGAAGGCAGTCCACTAGCGATCTGAGTCGCTGGCTTGGAAGTAAAAGAAAGAATGGTACCAGGTGGGGCGAGGTGTAGGAGAGGAGTAAGTCCCCTTTTGAGTAAACTTGGGTCGGCGACAAAAACTTATACCGTTCGAGGTCACCTTAGCATAATGGATAAGTTGGAAGAGGCGAAGAGTTGGGGCAATAGCGTTGGCCGCACATGTGCACTCAAAAGCCGACGCTGTGGCCCAACATCCTACGTTAAACGCTCCAAGCGACGCACCAAAGCACTCAAGAAGCGATGCTACAAATGAAGATGGTGGAAGGCGAAGGCCGTTGGTAAAGGCCTCGGTCCATATTCCATGCCACCCAAGGGGGCAGTTGCCAATAGTGGAAAGCTGGGATGCTACGGCGAACTTCCATGTCGAAGGCAACATGGGCAAAGGCAAAACACGGGCGATTTTCTGAGCGGTACCCGATGGAAAGTACCCAGGTTCAACGACCCTTCGTTCATCACATAAGGATCCTTGCCACATTGATTGCCAGTTGCCTATAACGTATGAACAGGCGACAGCGCTTTCCTCGGGCTTGATCTCGAAGTGGTTGAGAGGCGCTTGAAAGCCGACTTGGTGAGAGCCCCAGAAAGGAAGGGCGAGGGAGTCGTCAGTGCACTCTTCCACATCAGCTAGGAAAGGAAAGGAAAGGAAGAATTTTCAGTAGGAGATTGAGGATTGGAAGGAATAGGTTCACGAGAGGAGTCATTGGAAGGGAAAGGTTCACGAGAGGAATTAGGGGAAGAAGTGGAAGAATCGGTGCCCAAAGGATAAGAATGGCTCTGGTTCTGACTATCGTTGGAAGAACTCATGATGGCGAAGGAAAGAAAAGAATAAGGCTACAGCAAGAAGAAACGTTTATGAAAAAGAGAGTGTGGAAGGAGTTAGTACGGGAGGTCGCAGGGGAGCTCCGTACATCCTGAGAATTAGAAGTAGGAAGAAGGTTGGTTTTTCGGTCGACGAAAAGTTAAGATGGAAGGAAGATGGCACTGGAGAGACAGAGAAGTGAAAGGTTGAAGAAAGCGTAAAAAGTGGAAGAAGAAGGAAGGGAAGGGGTTTATAAAGGCACGAATTTCAGTAGGAAGAGGAGCCGTCACGATGGACAAGTAGGGGCACGCGCAGTTGAGAAGACGTACCAGTAGGCTTGGGAAAGAGAATCGTCACGACGGTTGATTGGGGGCACGCGCGGCTGAGGAGACGTTTGGTAGACTAGGGAAATGAGTGGTTTCTGGATAATTACCAAAACACCCCGATTTCCCCGACTTCCTCAGCAAGCTAAGAGCGCGAAAAGACCACAATACCCTAGAAAAGGAAAAGATGCACGAGCAGCGAAAAAAGATAACACGTGCTGCGACGGAAACAGACAGAACGACGATCTATGTTACATCACTAAGGCAGATCGCCCAGGACTCAGCGAAATCGGGAACAATCGCTTCGGATAGGTAGAGAAGCGATCAGGAAAGAAAAGGCACACAACGATAAAACGCTCAGCCATCATAATCCCTCATCCAAGCGAAGCTTGATAAGGGCTTGGGGGCAATTGATGGACCCTTATACGGCGATTACAGGCAAGACGGTTAGAAGTAATCATAAGTCATTACCCAAGCCAAGCTTGGCTAAGGGCTCGGGGGAAATTGATGGGCCTCTCCTCAGCGACTTTGGGCTTGGCGACGGCCCACGGTTCATATGACTGGAGACGATGGCAACTAGGCGGCCCGGGCCCAAGCGACGCCCAGTCGGATAAAGCAAACAGGCCCAAGAGCGAAAGAAGGCCCAGTGTGATAGCCCAACACGGCGGCTCTTAGGGTTCCAAGCTGAAACAGACACGTGTCAAACATCCTATGGGGTCTGCGAATCAACGTCTAGGATTCAACCTTGGCGACCACGACAAGGGTACTATAAATACCTCGTACACGACACAAAACCGGGGGACAACACTTTTACCCAGCGGACAAACGCTCTGCGGTACGATATTCGCCCTCCTTTTCATTAATTCCTTAAACTAATCGCCGTACTCCCCTTGAACTAATTACCCCCCGATGCTACTTACGAGGTACACAACCACTTGAAGACCAACGAACTTGGGCTTCCATTATTGGGCCAGGCGACAAGGCTGGAACAATTACATTTCCTATATTTGAATGACGTATTTCTAAATAAGTTATTGTTTCGAACTTAGCGTCTTAGGATTTTCATTACCAACTTACCTCTAAGCAACCTTTAAGGTATGAATGAATTTTATGAATATTGAGTTTCATTACAAACTAGCTGAATAAATGAAGTCTCGATAAGGTTAAATTGATTTTTGAAATTACTTTATTTTATTCAATTAAATAAACTATTCGGTTAATAAACTCTAATATTATTTTTTAAAAATATAATGGAAAAAAAATGTTTAGTACATGATTGGAAATTTTAATAGCAAAATGATAGCATTTGGAGAATTGAATTAAACTACGAACCTTTTTCGCAACGAAAGTGAGAATCATACGACTAGACCAAATGCCCTTGATAAAAAATTGGAAAATATAATGTTTAACATTTGATTAAAATTCAAAGCACAATTGAGCCTATTCAAGTAATTTTTATGGAAAAATGATAGGGGCATTCGGATAATCGAACTCCGGACCTCTCGCACCCAAAGAGAGAATCATACCACTAGACCAAATGCCCTCGATAAAAACAATGGAATGAGAATGTTAAGTATTTGGTTCAAATCTGAAGCATAATTCGTGAAATCCCAAATACCTAAAATTATACCCTCAAATCCATTAAATAAAATACTTAATTCACCTACGAGTTCGCCAAACATTGGGCATTTAAAAGTAGATATGAACATAGTTTCAAAGTGTTGATATATGGGTACATGTAAAACTATTGCTCTGGTGAAATAGCCGTTTAAATTATTTGAAATTATAATTCTATCGTGTTTTCAAATTTATTATAATATTTCCATTATTCAAGGTGGTGAAATTATTTATAAATTTCAAAAGGAATGTAATGGAAAATAAAGAGGTGCAAATGGATTATGCATGGCTAATAAGTCCGATCAGTGCCTTAAGTTTGAGTCATTAACAAATAAGTACACACGGTCTAAAAGATAACTTTCCAGTGTCGTATGTATGAAAACTTAACACGTCCATCCGAAATCTAAATTTTTTCCATTCTCGCCATAAATTGCCACGACATTATGGTATTCAAATTAAAACGTTGACGTGGATATATCCACATTATTTGGGCCCTATTCCATCGATTAAAACCCCTAACCCTTTTTTTTCTTCCCATACACGACACTGGTCATCAGAAAAATGGCGACGTCGAGATTACCAACAAATTCGGCCACCACTACTACTCTCCCACCTCCTCCAAGGACAAGCTCAAATCATCAATCTGTTGGTTCCCTCCCGTCCACCCCCGACTACGATTTCGTTGTCGTCTACAACAAGTCACTTATGATGCTAGATTAACCGTGTTCATCCCTCCATTCCTAAGCGATATTTGATCCATTTTGCACACTTCTATGCATGGTTCGAGGTAGATTCTCATTTTTGTGTCAAATGCCATGTTTTAGTGTCCTTGACCTGTTTTGGGTCCATTTGATGTCGTCTTGTAGGGTTTTCATGTGAGTTACAAGCTACAAGTGTCAAATGATGGTCTAAAACAAGTTGCACGAGGTTCAGATCGGTTTGGGGACACTTCGGATAGCATTAGAGTTGTTTGGGACGTGTTTGAAGGAAGAAATCCAAAGCTGCCTGAAAATAATGTATAAAAGTGCGGTTCAAAAGTGCTACCCAAGTGCACTTCTTTGACGCAATTTTAAACAGCCTCTTCTCTTTTAGAGGAGATTGAGCTGGGAGGACATAATTTGATCTTGTTCGAATTTTAGAGAGAGAAATAGAGGATAGTGAGTAGGTTTCGTAGTTTTGGAGCGATTGAGCGGAAGGAGGCAGAAGATTGGTCAGAGGCTAGATCAGTTCATCGAGATTAGTTTCTTCCGAAGCAAGATGACCTTCCCTTCGGTTTTTCTATCTATTGTATCTGTGATTTCTCGCAGAACCATGAGTAGGACCCGTTTAGTATCACTTTATTTTCACTTTGATTTCACTTTCAATTATTATGATTTCTAAAATTAAAATAAATCATGTTTAGTATCACTTTGTTTCATTAATTTGGAAAGCAGTTTTGATAACCATTATCATTTTTTTAAGTGGAAAAATTATGATTTCAAAAATTAATTTTTGTTTTCATTTTTTGATTTTAACAACCTACTATTCAAATGCAACCTCTGACTTTTTAAAATTTTTTTTATTTTCTATTATAATATGAACGGGATATATGGATTGTACAGTTTCATTTCTCGGTTTGTTCAAATTAGATGAAAATTATTTTCAGTATTTCTATTCTAGAACTCAAGTGGAGAACAATTTGAACCTATATATCTTTGGTAGATAAACAACTCTATATTGACACATGGACAATTGAAATTTAACCAAAATTTCTTTTTTATGTGGAAATTACTTAGAGAAATCATCCTAGTTAAAGTTCAACTAAATAAAAGAGGTATGAAATTACCATCTTTATGCCCGGTGTGTGAATTAGAGGATGAAAGCATTGGACATTTTTTTCTCAGATGCATTCGGGTCTCAAAACTAGCAATTTTCTGTATTCTCCCAATGGATCAGTTCAATACTCTCACTTTCGATTCTTCGTGGAGAAAAGTTCGAAGATATACATGAATTCGAGTGTTGCTTACATGGAACTTCTAGGGTGACATAAGGAATTCTTATGACCCCTAGACATAACCAATGAGAATCTTCACATCACCTATTTTGGTTGTTATGAGATAGGATAGTTATTAGGTAGTTATTGATAATTAATAGGTATTTTTAATAATTATCTTAAATATTTTAATTACCTTATTTATATTAATTCAAATATTCTTCTATTTAATTATTTTGAGTGCTGATTTCCCTTTAAGCATACTAATTTGCCGACCAAAATCATAAGGAACGGCCCTAATTAGGGTTTCCCGACCGGGCATCTGCCGATTCAGGGTTTTTGAGCATGTTTTGCTATTTTTATCCTTTTTAGTGTTTTATTCAGATTTCTCTTTTAGTCTCGGTTGTTTAGGAATATTTAAGTCCTTTTAGTAGTCAAAATAGGACTCTAGATTATTTCTTTAATATTTTCCGAGTTATTTTCTAAGTAGGAAAAACAGTGGGGATGTCATGGTTCCTCTAGTATAAATAAGAGGCTCCGGCCTCTCTTTGTAATCAACTTTCCCTTGAATCAAATACAAATCAAAACTTTGTTCTAAATTCCCTTCTAGTCTTTGCTCGTTGTTGCATTGCTTAAGGTTGGTATTATCGACAGAAGCATCCATCTTCTGTAGTGGAGCCATTCGACTGGAAACTTAAGGTTCTTGGTTATATAAAGCCAACGGGTCTAAGTACGAATCCATCCACGGTTTCATAGGTGATCACTAGCGCCGGTATTCAAGCTTACGGTGGTTCGGGTCTCGGAGCAGCTCACGCCACGGTTCATCACCCAAGGAGGTGATCGGGTCAAGGACAGCTGACTCACGAGGTTCACATCAACTTGTCTTACGATGGACTCAGCTTCAGGCCAAGTAGTGGAGTAGTATCCATAACGGAGAGATGTGGTCGCGGCAGTGGAGGTGGTGATCAATAGAAGAAACGTCGTCGCGGCTACTATGTTACCTAAAAGATATGGAAATGAGTTATAAGTCGATGAACAAATGTTTCTTTCCAAAAGCCTTTCATTCCACTTTCCAGCGATCAAATGCATCGCAAATAATATTTGGAATTTTGAATCATACCTGTCTCTGTTGACAACAACAAATTCATATAAAATTTAAAATGCCTGACACTGTTGAAACTTTAAAACTTGAAGTAGAAGTACCTAAATCTACAGTCTAATCCGACATTATGTCTGACACCATCGGCCACAGATCATGACATGATTTCTTTTTCTAATCCGACATTATATCGATAAACTAGTTGGCGGCCTTCAGTATTTGTCTATGACTCGGCCTGATATGGCATACACTACTACCCGATTGTCTCAGTTCATGCATGCTCCGACCAATGGGCACTAGTCTCATCTTAAACGTGCCCTCCGCTATCTTCGTGGAACTGCTGAACATGGTTTGCTTATACGTTCCTCTCCGTCCACGTGCCTCCAAGGTTTCTCTGATGCGGATTGGGGAGGGGATTCCTTGGATCGTCGATCGACAACCGGCTACATCACATTCTTTTGACCAAATATTATATCGTAGTCGAACAAGAAACAAAGAACGGTTGCACGCTCCTCTACTGAAGCAGAGTATCGAGCTCTTGCCACGGTTGCCTCTGAAGTCACTTAGCTGATGTCGGTTCTCGATGAGATAGGGCAGCCTGTTTAGCCATCCCCTACTCTTTGGTGCGATAATATAAGTGCAACGTACTTAACGACTAATCCGGTTTTCCACTCTCTTTCGAAGCACTTGGAAACTGATTTCCACTTTGTTCATGAGAAAGTAGCTGATCGGTCTCTTCATGTTGCCTATACTTCATCCAAAGATGAACTTGCTGATGCACTCACGAAACCTCTTCCGACAGTGAGGTTTACAGACTTACGTACCAAGCTCAAAGTCCATCCGCCCTTTGGCTTGCGGAAGGGTGACAATATATCGTTATCATAATATAATTATTTGATTATAATTTCCTTATTCTCTCACACGATAATCTCTGTAGATATTTCGAGATATAGTTTCCTTCTTGTATACAAATAATGTAACAATATTCATCTATTATTAATTATTAAGAATATAAAAGTAGAAAGGGAAGTTACTATTGCATAAGTAGGGTAGAATCCCCTAAAAAATTCTACATGACTATCATGTGTACTTTTCAAAAGTCTTTTCCACGTGTCTTTTATTGAATCATCTCTCTTTAATAGTGATATACTATTTATCCACAAATTAAGAGAATGACAACTAAAACTCCTACACCATTTTTCATGTGATTTTTTAAGTTTTTCAATAATTTTTTTCTCTCTCCAATTGAAAGATTTTTTAATAGTGATAAACATGAACAAATTTTTATCTTATGTTTTCTAAATAGATTGTTGTTTTAATTTTGGGTTAATACACCTTATTGCCCCTCTACTATACAAAGTTAACAAACATACCCTTTTACTATTTTCTAACCGATTTAACACCCTTTACTTTGAAAAGTTTAACAAATATGCCCCCTACATTTATCTTTTCATCTATTTTTCATTTAATGAGTTAATTATACGTACTATGTCATATTATTTGTCCACAACATCACTGATCGGGATGTCCACAAGGTGAAAAGATAGGAATACTAAAAAGACTAAGGGGTCGTTTTTCGCGCGGAAATGAATTAAGGTGGAATTAAAATCCAGAAGGGATTCGATTGCTGGGGAAGACCCTAATTCCTTCCTGATTTTAATTCCTTGTTTTCCATTATACCATTACTATATGAAATTTCAAACAAAGAAGCACCTAACATGACTGAACTACCCTTTCTATGAATCCGAACAACTCCTACTTTCTTTCTGCATCTCATTTGTGCTGTTTTTTACACAAAATACTCATAAAATTCGAGCTCACCATTATTTTAAAAAAATGATATCGACCAAACATGAATATTCAAATAATCAAAATTATTCAAACATTCAAAGATAGTGGAATAATATGGGACCTTACCTTCATAAAAAATTCTATAAGTTGCATCTCATCTCATGACCAATGGTGGCTCAATGTTAATCCATCTAATCTATTAAAATATTATAGAATTTTTTTCTTTTGAAAAAAGATGAATAAAAAACTGTTCTCTCACGTTAGAAAATAGAACATAAAGGGGTACTGTTGGAAAAATCAAGGGAAAATATAAAACCTGTCATCTCCTTCCCTTTTCAAAGGGTTTTGAACCCAGTCGGAGCTCATTTGAAATCCTGCCCAGATTTGAAATTCATCGGTTTTGTGTACCATGTTTTACTCGGAAAACAAGGGAATTGGACCAGGCAGGAATTCAAGAATTCCTGGCCCAATTACTACACGGAAAACGATCCCTAAGGTTCTACCCAGGGAGGCAAGACTACCGACAAGTTCCCTAGGAGAAAAACGAGAGATTTTGTGAACATTCCAATTAACGATAAGGTGTACAAATAATATGAAGTAGCACGTATAATCAACTCATTAGACGAAAAATAGATGAAAAATAAATGTAGGGGCATATTTGTTAAACTCTTCAAAGTAGTGGGTGTTAAATCGGTTAGAAAATAGTACAGGGTATGTTTGTTAACTTTGCATAGTAGAGGGGCAAAAAGGTGTATTAACCCTTTAATTTTTTTCTTGCTAGAATCATGATATAGAAGAAGCTTATAATCACAATTGAGTACAATAAATATAGATTAATGTAATTAATTAATGAAACTAAATTCAGTTTCAACTTACACCGATACATATGATATCAATCGTCAATGATGTCTATTCACCATTAACCACTAATGAATCAGAATTCAACGCTTAATACACTACAAAAAAGTGACCTTTAGCTACTGCAAAATTACAATGGCATGAAAATGCAGTAGCAAATAGTTAGTATTTGCTACGACACTCACTATTTCATGTAGTAATTTGCAGTAGCAAATACTATTTGCCACACCACTATTTGCTACACTCAGCATCCCGTAGCAAATAGTGGTGTGGCAAGTATTTGCTATGCAAATTACTACATGAAATAGTGAGTGCCGTAGCAAATACTAACTATTTGCTACTGCATTTTCATGCCGTTGTAATTTTGCAGTAGCTAAAAGTCCATTTTTTTTGTAGTGATATATTTTCTCATCCTCCCGTTTTTCAATCTCACATAAGTCAAACGTATAGAATATTGTAGTAATGTGGTGGATATACAATTTGGGTTTTGGATTGGACTTTACGTATGTGGCTAACTCTTAACATTACGGCGGCAGGGGCAGGAGTCTTATCTCGTTACGGTGAAGATTCTACGATCGTTTATTTTTTTTAATCTGTCATGAGGTCATAACGTAACTAAGAAACCACATCTAAAAAGATTTAACAATTCACCATCGTATTTGAAAAGTACATTTTTTTTGTTTCAAATTTGATATTACCTAAAGTTATAGTTATTAAGTTATAAAAGTGTATATTAAAAACTTGATGATTATCAATTTTACTTAACCAACTATACAGAATTTTCTTTTTGTTCCGCAGCATCGCGCGGGGTAATTTCTAGTAAATATAATGTCACAAGGCCAAGATTGGCATGTGAGCCTTCCTCTATTTACGATTTACTCGGAGTTGCGTTAGTGTTGTTCGATCATCATCGCCGGAGCTATGTCGGCGGACACTAAGATCATCATCGCCAGAGATATGTCGACGGAGAGGAAGTTCACCCTGATCAGCAGCGACGACGAGTCTTTCCAAGTGGAGGAGGCAATCACGATGGAATCGCAGACGATTAAGCGTATGATTGAGGACGATTGTGCTGGCGAAGCCATCCCGTTGCCAAACGTCCACAGCAAAATCCTCGCAAAGGTGATCGAGTACTACAAGAAGCACGTCGAAACCCCTAAAGCAATGCCGATGACTCCCTCAAGCAGTGGGCCAAGGTCGACCAGTCACTCTCTTCGATCTAACCTGCCAGACAGTAGCAGACAGGATTAAGGGAAAGTCTCCACATTTTCAACTACTTGCACAACTCAGCACCTCTTGACAGAAGCTAAACTGTTTCCCACATTTTCAAGTCAGCAAAGAAAGCAAATATATAAGCATCCAAATTCATAAATGTTAATTGTTAGACTGGAGTAAGAAAATTATTATACCAAACAATGTGGAATTTAGTTATAGGTGATGAACAATTATTTGTTTCCATTGCACTTTTCATCACAATTAACATTTGGAATTCTGAATCACACCAGTCTCTGTGGGCAAAAAAAAGAGAGAGGAACAGTGGTGGGTGGGCGGCTGTCTATTTTGTCTTTCTGGTTTGGTCTTAGCGTTATCTATTTATAATAGATTTTTCTCTCACCTAACACTAGATTCAGGGTTAATATATCATAATAATATGGATTAATATAATAAACCCAACACCTAAGTAATCTATATCTATATCAATACTAATATATAAAGCAAAATAAAAGACCTCCCCAATTTGGAGCCCTCTCCTTAATTTTAGGTATTCCACCAATCATAATTTAAGAATATTATTAATTAATTTATCATTTCTAACAATTATTTTTATTTTCTCATTTTTAAACTCCCCGCTAACTACTTCAAACAAAAAAAAAAACATTAACCTATTTTCGTGGAAATATATTTCTTTATGTTTTAAACATATTTTTCCAAAGTTAAAAAGTTAACAATTAATGGATGTGGATTCCCATCCAACCTCCATACCCTTTCCAAGGGTTGGAAATTCCAACCTTCATCTTAACCATTAGATCACCTTTGACCAATCCAATGGTCTAGATTATTAGGGTATTTTAGACTTTACACATATAATTTAATTATTATATATAAATAAATTAATTAATTTTTCCAGCGACCAGCAGCTCATCTCCGGCGACCGGCCTCCGACGCCGGACGACTTTTCCGGCGACCGGCCGCCGTCGCCGGCGAGGTTTTTTTTTTTTTTTGCTTTCAAAAAAAAACTAGTTACCACCTTTTTCTGTTAACTAGTTAACAATGTTTTTTAACTGATAACTAGTTAACATGGTTTTTAACTGATAACTAGTTAACATGATTTTTAACTGATAACTAGTTAACATCGTTTTTTGTTTGATAACTTATTACCAGATTTTAACCTAATAACTAGTTAACAAGATTTTTTGTTAACGGGTTATTTTAACTAGTTAACATCATGATTAACATAACTAGTTAACATTTTGTTAAGATGATTACTAGTTATCAAATTTAGTTGACTAGTTAACATCACGATTTGGTAACTAGTTAACATCACGATTTGGTAACTAGTTAACAAGATTATTAGATAACTAGTTAACGAGATTATTTGATAACTAGATAACATCATGATCGATTTTGATTTCCGCATCATCATCGTCCGCCGCCGCTCTACCTCGTCACCGCCGTCGCCTATCGCCTCCGACCGTTGCTCAACAACTTCCTTGCTGCGTCTCACCAACCGCTGATGCTTCCGCAGTCCTCCATGCCGCTCCGGCTGACGTCGCTCCATGAGAGAATGGAAGTCTGGCTTCCGATTGAAGATTTCTGGGGAGTTAGAAGGTTGGCGGTTGTTGTGCGGAGAAAGAATAGAAGGAAAGAGAAGGAAAGAGTAGGAGAAGGCGGCTGTGTTTTAGGGTTAGGTGTTTAATTTTTTTAAAATGCCAAAATTGCCCCTCCGTGTTGTTGGGTTGGACCGGTCCAACCTTTAAAGGTTGGGTCCGGATCTTGAGCCAACAATATATGAGAAACGACTAAAAACATAAATAATGCCATCTCCTTTATTTTCATAAATATCACTTAATTTTTAACGCAAATATCATTTTAGTTATTATTATCATAATTTAGTTTCATCATCCCTAAAAATTTAATATCCTTTTATATTTATTTTTATATGAACGGTATCTTTAAGAAATAATAGTAGTAATCTTTGTTAACTTTGCATGGTAGGAAACAAAAAATGTGTATTAACAAAAATAAATAGATATGAAAGTTTATGAGGAATGATACGATAAGAGATTTTTCTTAGACTTTCAAGGTAAGTTATTATTATTAGCATAATATAAAAAAGATTTAAATTCCAAAATATAACTATAAATTTTCAATAGAATGGGCCTAAACCAAGATGATTTAGGGCAAACTAAAATATAAGAAAGATCTTTGCCGATAACATGTCCATTGCGAGTGAGGGGTAACCAAGAGGACTAACTAGATTGATCCAAGAGGACCGAGTATAAGTTGTCATTCTTAATTTATCTTCTTCTATTTTGATAATTTCTCCAACCACTTTTCACTCTATTTACTCTTAATTTATCATAAATTTTGGGGCTCAACGTTATACATATATATATTTTTTTCATGTTCAAATTCAATATAAAATTTGTTTTATATTTTATCGTATATGTAGATATGAATTTTGTTTGACTTGCTAAATTATATTATTTGGTACTTGCTGGTACTTTTATCATATAATTTATTTTACATGCCAGTACTTGCTTTATCAGTTGAACCATTTAATTTATTCTAACATATTTCTAACTTTTGAAGTCTATTATATATGTTAAAAGTATAGGTATGTGTCATCCATCAGTTCCTCAATGACTATATTTTCAGTTCCTTAGTTTAGAGATCTTCGTAATATTACATTAATTTTAATAAAAATAATGTGTTATTATAAAATTATCACGATGTGGTGATTTTTTTAATGAATTATCACGATATAATGATATTCCTATTGAATTTCAGCATTTTGAGAAAAAACATAAATATATACATCATATTTGGTAAAGATTCCAAACATTGAAACATGGTAGTTCTACTTCTACCTATGGTCAATATACTCATTCACATTTTATTTATTTTTATAAATTTTATAATTAATTAGCTCTCTTATGGGTTAATAGAGAATTATCATTAACTATACTCAATCTAGGTTATTTTATTCGACATACATCATATTTGAAAAATAATAGATAGAATATACATACATAAAATTGTATTGATTAAGTAACTTTATAGTTCACACTAATTCAAATAAATACATAACAAATTGTCAATCAAAAGATTGAGCACTACATACAAGTAACTTGGTATGTAACGCAATTTTTATTTTGATATGGGTTAATACACCTTTTTGCCCCTCTACTATGCAAAGTTAACAAACATACCCTTTTATTATTTTCTAACCAATTTAACACCCTCTATTTGAAAAGTTTAACAAATATGCCCCTCCATTTATATTTTCATCTAATGAGTTGATTATATGTGCTACTTCATATTATTTGTACACCTTATAGTTGATTGGAATGTTCACCATCCAAAATTATTTAAATTAGAAAGAAAAAGAAAAAGGAATACCACAAAAACACCTCTATACATAATGGTGATTATAATGATTTTCCATTTTATTTTCTTTTTAATTTAAATATTTTCACCTTGTGGACATCCCAATCAGTATGTGTAGACAAATAGTATGACGCAACACGTAAAATGAACTCATTAGACGAAAAATAGATGAAAAGATAAATGAAGGGACATATTTGTTAAACTTTTCAAAGTAGAGGCGGTTAGAAAATAGTAAAAGGGCATGTTTGTTAACTTTGCATAGTAGAGGGGCAAAAAGTGTATAACCCTTTTGATATTAATCTGAGTTTGATAACCTAACAACAAGACAATATTAATTATACTAATAAATTCTTTAAAATTTAGAGTATTAAGACTTTGATGGTGTTCTAAATTATGATGATTGAGGTAATTATTATAATAATAATAATGTTTTCTTCTCATATTTTTTATTATTATCTTGGGTTAATAAATCCCCCCTCATCCTATGTAAAGTTAACAAATATAATCCTCTACAATTTTCAGTCAAATTAAACTCCTCTACTTTAAGTCTTTAACACTTTTAGCAAATGTATCATTCCATTAACATTTTCGTCTATTATGTTGACTGTACATGTCACATCAGTCTATTTGTTCATATTGCCTGTAAACTTTAAGCAAAAAAAATCTAAAAATTTAAGACTTAAAAAAATAAAGGGTTAATACACATTTTTACCCATGTTTTTCTTCCTTTTTTTTTCTTCTGAACACACCACCTATGTAAATTGCTTATTCTCTCAAAATTCATGTGTGCAAAATAGTTTACTAGATATGTCCAGTTAACAAATTTAACAGGGAATTGATGGAGAAGTTAACTGAAAGCAAAAAATTTAGAAATTTAAAAGTAGAGAGGTTTAATTTGGTTGAGAAATATTTGAGGGTATCTTTGTTAACTTTGCATAGTAGGAGGGTGAAAATGTGTATTAAATCTATTTCCTCCAAATTTTAAAATATATTATTTGGAGTTTGGATCCCGCCGACGGGCGGACAAAATACTAGTATATATAATATTTAAACCTCTATATACCCAACACCTATGTAATAATAGTTAAGTTTTTATTTTATTTTGTTGGGTTTAATGGTAGGGTTTAGGATTAATAATTAAGGTGTTAGATGTCGATATGAATATTTAGAAACAAACGATGCATGATTATAATGTCAAATTAGGAAGTTATGGTCATGAAATCGTAAAATTAGAAAGATGGAAACGTACAGAGAAACATTTTAATAAGTTGTGATTCACTTGTTTGAACTCTGATTTTGATTATGTTAGTACCCATGCAATCTGTGTGGTATCTTGTTCCAACCATAACGACAATACTAATCTAAACTACATTTTTTATGTGTGTACGTACGTGCATGACTCTATTTAAATCGAACATGATATTTTGGTTTTATTCGGCTTCTTTATGAGACTTAGATAAATATTCACCTACAAAGCATAAGTGAAAGAAAAAAAATACAACCATAGCATCTATGTCAACTTTTGGGTTTTACTACATTCAAAACAATGTATTTTCTAGACGACCTCACTTGATCTGACAAATGTTTTAACATAATCTTTCTAGTTGCTTTATTTTCTATTTTAAGGAGCGAGAATCTTTAGGATAAAAAACTTTGTTTCCATCGAGCTAGAACAAGAAGTCAATGTCCATGGTAAGCCAAAAATATTGTTTAATACTTATTTTGCTTCAACCTCCACTATATAAAAAAACTAAAAGATTTAGTTATGATTCAAATGTGTTT
Organism: Linum lewisii; assembly: GCA_034768395.1. Taxonomy (NCBI): domain Eukaryota; kingdom Viridiplantae; phylum Streptophyta; class Magnoliopsida; order Malpighiales; family Linaceae; genus Linum; species Linum lewisii. Next base: position 60,738,503 of record CM068299.1, read on the forward strand.
TCTATTTATCCATAGGCTTTTTACTCATACTTATTTTAAATAGCGTACTTTCTAGCACCCCCGCTAGATTTGACAGATTTTTTAATAAAATCTTTCTAGTTACTTCTTTTCATATTCCAAGGTGTGAGTATCTTCAGGAAAAATTTTATTTTCACCGAGCTAGAACAAGAAATCAATGTCTACGGCAAACTATAAATTCTAATTGAATAGGGTTTATACACTTTTTGTCCATGTACTATGCAAAGTTAACAAACATACCCCTCTATTGTTTTTCAATCGAATCAACTATTAATAAATATATCATTCCATTTAGTTTTCGTCCAACTTCTGTTAAATATGGTACATATGTCATGTTAGTCAGCTATTTGCACAATTTATTTTTAAAATTTCCCTTGAACCTTCCATCTCTTTCTTCTTCCTCGTCTTCTCCATCTCCGTTATACTAGTCGGTCGTCATACCGAAAGATGACGACGAAGTCGACTCAGATGAAGGGGAGGAAGGTTTATTTTCCTCGGACCCGAGCTTCCCGGCGTACCTGAACGAGCCTACGATCGCCGACCAATGATTCTCCTTCTCATTCTGGATCTGAATGATTCTCTCACTATCGCACTAACTCAATGAGCATCTTTCGATCTCCTATTGTTCATGATACTATTACTCCCCAAGTGATCCAACCAACGGTTTGTTGGCGGTGGTAGAAAAGACGGCAAAGGAAGGCCAAAGGCTGGGTTCCCTCGATTTGGGAAATAGGGGTTGGAGAAGGGACGAAGAAGGAGAATGGTTGGTTCCATTTTTGTTGTTGTTGAAGATGAATTCTCGAGAAGGGGAAGCAGATGGAGCGAGGAGGAATTTGGATTTGACTTCCCTCGATTTTGTCCATCTTTTCGGCTTCTGAGATGGGTTGTTCATGGCGGTCTGAGATTTAGGTATGACAACTGGAAACTCGTAACAAAACGAATAGTCTCTGATATCTCTCATCGTTGATTTCATGCTATGTGACTTGGGAACTTGGGGATAATCGGTGGTTGGTTATGGTGATATTGACGTGTTGGTGGTGATTTCAGAACAATCCTAGAACTTGAACTCCGTGTTGAAGAGGAATGCTGATAGTGCGACGATAGTACAACGATAGTAGCCAAAGAGAGGGGTCTAAGCTTTTCATTCTTTTTTCAAGCCTACCACCTCCAAATCTAGATTTTGTGAAGACCTCCTGATCTAGGTTTGACATTTGTGTTTTCAATCTGGAGGCGAAATTTTGATTCTTCTTCTCGGTGGTTCTTATGTACACGTCTGAATTCTGGCCAAGTCTTGGGTCGCAGATTCGAAGTAAGCGTCCTTGTGGGGCTTGGAGATGGTGAGAGGTCGATGCTTAAGGTGAAGCTTCACGTCCGATTGTTTTGCGGCTAGAGAGGTTAGTGTTTGTTCCGCGGAAGGGTTTGACCAAGTGGAAGTGGAGAAGCTGCAGTCTAAGGAGGAAGCAGTTGAAGTAGAGCCGACATTGAAGTTTATGTGCTGGTTTAGCTTGATTTCGGCGAGGAAGGAGAGATTGGAATTGAGATCGTCGATTCCGATGATGGTGGGAAAAGTTTATTGGAGTGTAATGAAAAAAGAGGAAGAGTTCGATCAAGGGGAAGAGTTGATCAGAGTGGAACGAGATCCGATGGCAAGATTAGGAAGAAAAAGAAAGAGTTGATCGGAAGGGCCGAAGGGGTATAAAAATGATTTTAATTAATTTTAACATGGTGAGTATTTTCCCAGTCAGTAGTCATGTGTGCAAAATAGTTGTCTATATATGCCTAGTCAGCAAATTTAACGGAAAGTGGATGAAAAACTTAACCGAATGGCTCATTTGTTAAATATTACATAGCAAAAGGGCTTGATTTGGTTGAAAATTTGTAGAGGGGCATGTTTGTTAACTTTGCATAGTACACCCAATTGAATAAGTACGAGTAAAGAATCTATGGATAAATAGAAAAACATTTTTGCAATCGTAACTAAATCTTGAAATTTTTATATAGTGGATATTGAAGCAAAATAAGTATTAAACGATGTATGTGATCTACATGGACATTGACTTTTTGTTCTATTCGGTGAAAACAAAGTGATTTTTTCAAAAAATTGTCGCACATTGAAATAGAAAATAAAGCGATTAGAAAGATTCTATTAAAAAAACCTGCCAGATCTAGCAGGGCGTTTTAGAAATTACGTTGTTTTGAATGTAATAAAATACAAAAGATAACATAGATGTTATGTGTGTAATTTTTTCACTCGCCTTTGTACGATATAGAAGTGATGTATTACTAGTTACCCTTGAATTCAACGATATAGAAGTGATGAAAAAGAAAACAAGAGGGCATTCAAATTACTCCTCCACAGATGTCTCGTCCACTTGCTCCACTCCTTGTGTTTGAGAAGGTGCCAAAGGCTGCCTCGTGCTAGGGATGCATCTACCTGTTTGTGTTAAATATTCATATACCATCATTATTAATTACCCTTAACCAAATTATATATAAACACTTTAAAAAATTGTAAGAAAATTGTTATACCAAAAAGATATGAAAATTATTTATAAGTCGATGAATAATTGTTTCTTTTTGAAGCCTTACATTCCACAGCGATCAAATTGCATCATAAATAACATTTGGAATTTTAAACCAAACCAGTCTTTGTTGGCAATAACAAACTCTGTTAAATTTAAAATGTCAAACACAGTCGAAACTATAAAACTTGAACTATACTTGCCTAAAACTACAAAATGTTGTTGTTGTTGTTGGCTCCCTTGCGCTTGAGGGTTCGGCTTGCTGTCAAGGAAAAAGGCTCCTTGATGACATCAAATAAATCTCAGCCATCCAATTGATCCGACGGATGAAATACAACACGGGGTAATAATGACATTTCACACATATAATTAGGTCGGTCGCCGTACCTCGGCCTCCACCGCCGGTCTGCCGCCGTACCTCGACCGCCGTGGCCGGTCTGCCACCGTTCCTCCGCCGCCATCGCCGGTCTGCCGCCGGACCTCTGCCACCTCGCCGTTGCCGGACCTCTGTCGCGCGCCTCGCCGGACCTCCGCCACCGCCGTCGCCGGCCTCCGCCGCTCGCCATCGCCGGCCTCCACCGGTCGTCCTCAATAAAATTATATATAAATTAAAAAAATGTTGTTGATGTGATTCAAAATCATGACCTCTTTTGCTAAATATTAAACTCCTACCACTATGCTACCAAGCACTTATTGATATTATATAATAATAAAATCATCTTATTAAATAGATGCACATGGTTTGTAAAAAATGTGCACACAAGTACGAAATATGTGTACAATAGTATATAAAAATAGGTGTGCACGTGTACGAATAGGCGTTCACATGTACACACATTACATTATTAAGTAGTGTGCACATGATTTATACAAAATATGTACATACGAGTATGAAGTATGTGTACACTAGTTAAAAAATAAGTGTGCACGTGTACGAATAGGTGTACACATTTATACATGTGTACAAGATAAGTGTACGTGTATAAAAAATGTAAGTACATAAATGTGTACGTGTATAAAAAATGTAAGTACATAAATATGTACGTGTATAAAACGTGTACACATGATTCATACAAAATATGTGCACACTAGTGTAAAAAATAAGTGTGCATGTGTACGAATAGGTGTACACGTGTATAAAATGTGTGTACACATGTACATAAACAAAATGTAAGATATTGTGTACACGTGTACAAAGAGTGTGTGCACGTGTACAAAGAGTGTGTGTACGTGTGAAAAAATGTAAGTACATAAACGTGTGCGTGTATAAAACGTGTACAAAACATGTACACATGTATAACATGTGTACGAAAAATCTTTGCAAATGAGTACACAGTTTATGTAAAAAAATGTGCACGTACACATGTACAAAAATGTATACACATATTAAAAGCGAGTACGAAGTGTCACCGGAAAAAAATTTCCAGAAAAATAGGCCCGACGACAGTGGTCCGGTGGCCAAAATTTTTTTCGAAATTGGAGCTCTGATCGTCTGGAAAATTCATCGGAGAGAGTCGCCGGAATTTCGGTAATCGGCTGTTTGAACTTAATTAAAAAAAACTAAAAAAGAAATTAAATTAAATTAAATGGTGAAATGACCCTTTTACCCTTTTAATTTAAACCATTAGATCTGAAAAAATAAATCAAATGCTAAGATCCTTCCTTGATGGTGTCAAGGAAGGGAGTTTTATTTGACAGCAAGTTGGTGCCTGCGCTTGAACCCTAAGGGTGGTGGTGGGCGCTGCCTATTTTTTCTGTCTTGGTCTTTGGAGTTATTAGCATTATCTATTTATACTAGATTCTCTCTCTCACCTAACACTAGATTTTTAGGGTTAATATCATGATACACGCTACCCAAGTTATGATATTTAGCGTTATCTATTTTTATTTTTGTTGGTTTTAAGGGTAGAATTTTAGGTGTTTAAGGTTTCACGATTAATAATTTAGGCACCAATGGTGCGTAATTATAATGTCAAATTAGGAAGTTATGGTCATGAAATCGTAAAATCAGAAAGATTGAAAACATATCGAGAAACATTTTAATATGTTGTAACTCATCGGCATGTTTTAACTCTGATTTTTATTTTTTGAGAAATCTTTTTTTTTTACAGATGTGACTAACCAGGTTAAGATGGATAATCATCTTGAAGGTGGGTTCTGCTCGTTTGCGTTGTCACTAAAGATACTTGAGGGGGATTGATATATAGTGGTGTGGGAGATGCAAATTTTTATTCATATAAAAAAATAAGGAGAAATAGAAGCAAACTCTAGGAAATTGGAATTTTGTAGCACAATTTTAAAAAATATGTACCGTCAGTAGCCAACACGTAAAAATGTTCAGAAATAGCACAATCTGACTGGCAGCCAGCGCTGCGCCAGCCAGATGGCGCTGCGCCACCCAGCCAGCGCAGCGCCACCCAACTGGCGCAGCTCTGGCTGCCAGTCAGAAAATGTTACCGTCATAGCACCGTTAGGGTTTCCTCAATCCCAGCCAGCTATGCGCTAGCTAGGAGGCGCAGCGCTGGCTGGGACTGAAAAGCCCCTAAGCCGTCAATTTTTAGTATAAATACCCCCTCTATGATGCAGTTTTGCACCACACACCTACCTTGAAGCCCTAAACTTAGAATTTGTAGTAGGCAGCCGTAACCAAGCTTAGAATATGTCGTTCTTCAACTATGGCTCTAGGTCTCGCAAGAGCAAGCGTAAATGAACTTCGTTTGGGTGCTTTGTACTTATCTTATTTATGCATTTAACGAATTCGTCTTGTGTACTAAGTACTGTTGTTCTGTAGTGACAGATACTGAGAGGGTAATGCACAAGTTGAAGAAGCCGGTGGAGGAGGACTTGTTCGTTTATGAGGCAAGTGTGGTGAACTACTGGTGTGACTTAAGGGCGACTAGATCCGTTCGACCAAGTGATCTGGAACGCTATTTTGGCTGCCCTCGTGAGAGAGAGGTAAAAAAAAGGGTCTGAATTTAATTATTTGCATTTTCGTAGTTCTCAAAACCCTCTACGTTTGCCTTATGATCTGTAGGAGAAGGGGTGTGGTTATTATGAAAAACTGGAGGTGCGGGAGGCCGTGGATGCTGCGATTAAGGAGAAGGACCAAATCATTCGGGCGAAGGACGAACAACTTGTTCGAGCGAATAGGGAGAAGGATGAAGTCGTCGAGGAGAAGGACAACATTATTCGAGATCTGAGGGAAGAAATTTCATGGTTGCACGTTTCAATCAATAGGTTGCTGAGGGAAGGGCCTCCCTCTCCACCACCCGGACATCGTCCTTACAATTGAACAGTCCTTTGTTGTTTAGTGCCGTTGTGTTTTGTCGTTGTTGTCGTTGTGTCGTTGTGTCGTTGTTGTGGCGTCGTTGTCTCGTTGTGTCGTTGTCTCGTTGTCGTTGTTGTCGTTGTTGTCGTTGTTGTCGTTGTTGTCGTTGTCGTTGTTTGTCGTTGTGTCGTTGTTGTCGTTGTTTGTCGTTGTTGTCGTCGTTGTCGTGGTTGTCGTGTTGTCGTCGTTGTCGTTGTTGTTGTGTTGTCGTCTTGTCGTGTCTGTTGTCGTTGTTGTCGTTGTTGTCGTTGTTGTCGTTGTTGTCGTTGTTGTCATTGTTGTTGTTGTTGTCGTCGTTGTTGTCGTTGTCGTCATTGTTGTCGTTGTTGTTGTTGTTGTCGTTGTTGTTGTTGTTGTCGTTGTTGTTTGTTGTTTTGTTTTGTGTCGTTGTTGTCGTTGTTGTCGTTGTTGTTGTTGTTGTTGTTGTTGTTGTTGTTGTTGTTGTTGTTGTTGTCGTTGTTGTTGTTGTTGTTGTCGTTGTTGTTGTTGTTGTCGTTGTTGGCGTCATTATTGAAGTTAATAAAATGACTGGTCTGTAGTTGCAGTCACTTCTGAAGGATGGATTAATAAAAGTAACTTCACAGCACAACTTGAAACCAAACATTATATTGAAAATGAAACATGAAATTGACAACCAAACATTTCAAATACAGATTACCAAACACAGACTACCGAACACATCATACTAAATATTTAATAGTTCAATTAACCGTTCCTTGTAGGGTTTGGATTCCTGCTGCTTCGCCTCGCACGTCGGCACGTCCTCCTATTGTGCCCTTCTTGCTGGCAGTAACTGCAGTGCGGCTCAATATCTTCAACCCAGTCCATCTCGTTGCGTATGCGAGAATGTCGTGGTCGCCCCATCTCCCTGACCCTTCCTGGGTCCGGCATCAACTTAGGCCCTCCATGAGGCTCCCAGTCCTCTTTCGAGCCGATAGGGAGGAAACTCCGTCCATATATCTGTCGTACTGTTTCCAGCCTGTAATGGGCGTTGGCGTAGTATAACAGATCTTGATTGGCGGCGTTACATGCGGCCACGACATGTGAACAAGACATCTTCCACTATTGGAACTTCCCGCAGGAGCAATGACCGTCCCCTCCTCGTAGTCCAAGCGAACTTCTTGCCTATTGTTTCCCTTCCCGTTGCTGTAATTTATCGCCGTCTGTATTTCGAATATCCCAGCATCATAATTGAATTGCCTCACTGTGTGGGAAGTGGCCTTATTCACTCTTTTTTCCAGGCGCTTAAGACACTTCTTCGTCCAGATTGCACCGGCCGCCTGTTCTTCTCGAACCCTCTTCCGTCGATCTTCGAAATACGTTTGCAGCCTGTAGAAAGTGGATTCCACCAAGGCTGCAACAGGGAGAGCCCGGATTGACTTGAATGCCCCATTCACGCTCTCCGCCATGTTTGATGTCAATTGGTTCCATCGTGCCCCGTCGTGCTGAGCGTCTACGGCTCTTGACCAATATAATTGATCTTCAAGCGCCCACTTTTGATTCACGGGGTCGTCCCTCGCGAATCTTGTTGCCCCTTTGTGAACTTTCTCAAGGACCGTCGTTTAGCTTCAGGTAAGGGAGAATGGATTACAATGATATACGCTGAAATTGTTAAGTACTTGGTGGAGTGTCATGATACTTACCTAAATTCATAAGGCGGCTTTTCATTCTTGGGTTCTTGGCGGCTTTGTTGCAATTGCTTACATAGTGTCTGGCGCACCACCGCCAATGCCATCCAAATTGGATTTTCTCCATTGCACTCACGATGCCCACATGTCGGTCGGATATGACACATACTCCACGTCTCTGTGTCACTCGCCGTTCTATGCAATCAAAGAACCATTCCCAAGTCGCGAGGCTTTCAACGTCCACAATTGCGAAAGCCACAGTGAAGATGTTCTTATTACCATCGAACGAACTAGCCATGAGTAGTGTGTGCTTGTATTTTCCTGTCATGAAGGTACCGTCGACGACGAGCACAGGAAGTGGTCCACGGCTCCTCGGTGAGAAACTGTACGTCTAGTGACTCCATGATACCACTGGTTGATCTCGTCGTGGAAGTGATAGGACTCTCTCTCCTCGCTCCGCAGCCACGGGCCTGAGGCGATGTGGTCAAGATGAGTGGACCAAAGGTCCCGATATCCAGCAAATCTAGCTACCACATCACTACGATGCCATCCACGCTGTGTCAGCTCCAGGTTACTGATGACCTCACCTACTGGCTGATCGTACGTAGGGACAGGCTGGTCCATCCCAAACTGACGAAGCACTCTATCAGGTCTATGCCACATAGCGCTGAACAAGCAGATGAGAGGTGCGACGACGCGATGGTTGGGGAAAGTCCCTGGACTGTAATGCTCACGGTCCGCCGAGTACGGACACCACTATATGAAACAAATGTGACAATTAGACAACTATGAAACCTAAACTATAAGGGAAAATGACATTGCCTTTATAAGAATACAATACCACGAATGGAGTCTCATCGTCAAACAGCTGGCAGTACCCCCCAACAAGGATGTATCTGGTCTTCGCGTGATACCATTCGGACCAGCTAAAAAAATGCAGAATGAACCACGTCATTCATACAACTTGATCAGATGGAATAAACTATGAAAATGGAAGAAAAAGTCGAAGCCCGAACCTAGTCATACGTGGAATGGGGGAGTGCGTCGGTGCAATCTGTCGACTCTTGTGGACTCGACGAGCAATGGACGTAAATCTCTCCAGGGCCCACGCCTGAACCAGTGCCATCCAACCTCCAATGTCACCTACGTGGTCGCGGGACGGGTTGCTCTCTATGCGGAAAGCACACCGACCAAGCTCCCTATATAGCCATGAAAGTGCGGCAGCCCCCCAAGCGTACTCGCCTATCTGGCTCATGTCCTCGAGTAGTGGAAGGAAGAAGAGTGAGGCGTGTGATCCTGACCGATCAGCAAAGATGCAGCTGCCGAAGAAGTCCAGAATGTATGCGCGACAGTGCTGCTCGATAGTCTCCTGATCGGCGTCATCCCTGATGGTGCCAAAGTGGTTACGCAACCACGTCATCTTCACTCTGCCAGTAGACAGGTCGGCGGTAGATGGTTTCTTCCCAAGTAGCTGCTCAACGTAAATCTGCAGATTAGAATCCACAGTCGGAATGCGCCTCTGCGACTCCACAAACACACCATCGATGCTCAGACCAGTGAGAAAGTGCATGTCCTCGAGTGTTATGGTTGCCTCACCGTGGTACAAGTGAAAAGTGCTCGTCTCGGGATGCCATCTCTCGACCAATGCGGTGATCAGCTCAGAATCAGGGGTAAAATCCAGGCAGTCACGCAACTTATCTAGACCTATGGGGGCAAGGTATGTCTCGAACCTAGGATCGTACTTCACGATCTTCTTAGAGAAGCGACAATTAAGCGTCATATGTGGGTCCTAATAGTTGGGGGAAGAAGATGTAACATAATTAATAACTAGTACTCAATTTCTGAGTGCACCCTAGACACTTAAATGTAATTAACATTCAAATATAATTAAACATTCAAATATAATTAACGATCAAATATAAATAACTTTAAAATATAACTAACATTTACATATAACAAACAGTTATATATAACTAACATTTCAAATATAAGTAACATTTGAATAATTACTATATACTAACATTCAAACATAAATACTATGTAAATTTAAATAACAAATAAATATAAATAACATTAAATTATAACTAACATTTCAAATGTACTAACCTGAGCTTCAAAAATTCCCGACACTCGATGTCGGTCAGTATCACCCCATAAAATCGAAGGGTCCTCGGGACTACCACTTCGAACCCCAACCGGCACCTCTCCAAACATGTAATCCATCTACAATTTAATATCCACAACCAATGTTAAGTACATATAAATTGGTAAAACATAATTCATTTGGATATAATTTATATCATTATACCTTTTCAGGGAGGGTTTAGGCTTTCTTCAAACGAAATTTCCTCGACGGCCAATTGCTACGAACCTACAAATAAAAAACGTCATTAGCGTACAATAAAACTTATGACGAACAGAAACTATCATAAATAATACCTTAGAGACAATTGTATTTGAGAGAGTATGAGAGTATGAGAGGAGGTGTGAAGATGGTATGGGGGGGTATTTATACAAAAAAAATGGTAATATTGATCCCAGGTAGCGCTGCGCCGCCCAGCCAGCGCAGCGCTGCCTGGGATCAATACTACCGTTAGTTAACGGATAGTTTGTAACGGCTAGTGTGCCACATGGCGCAGCGCTGCAACGGAAATAATCTGACTGTGCAGCCAGCGCTGCGCTGGCTGGGTGGCGCAGCGCCATCTGGCTGGCGCAGCGCTGGCTGCCAGTCAGATTGTGCTATTTCTGGACATTTTTACGTGCTTGGCTACTGACGGTATATATTTTTTAAAATTGTGCTACAAAATTCCAATTCCCCAAACTCTAAGTGTATGATACAATCTCTCTAAGTTGGCAAAAAAACTCTTATCAAAGTTGGCATAGAAGCTATTCCAACTTGCTTCATATCCTGCATAGTCTCACCAAGAATATGAAATCAATGACATATAATTTCTTAGGGTTGTGTGTACTAGGGACAAGATATAATGTGGATAAATACAAAATAGTCATACTAATTTCATGTTTATTCATCTTATTCATCAAACATCCCAATTAACCAAATTTATTCATTAAACATATCACTAGACCAATTATAATTGAATTTGTAGAATTGGTTGGAAAGTTTACCCACACCCAACCGTGTGCTTGTGTATGTATATTTATAGATATAAAATAGGTACAAGAATATTGAGGATAAACAAAAGGTAACTAATAATCTTAATAAATACATTAATCATTATCACCCTCCCGCAAGCCAATGGCGGGGTAGACAGTGAGTTTGAGTCGAAGAGTTGTGAAGCGTGGCGCGGGTAAAGGTTTCGTGAGCATATCCGCAATTTGGTCCTTAGTGGAAATATACGCGATGTGGAGGTGCTTGCTCATCACTCGTTCCCGTACGAAATGGAAGTCGATTTCGAGATGTTTGGACCGTGCGTGGAAAACCGGGTTTGTAGATAAATATGTCGCACCAATGTTGTCACACCACACTGTTGGCAAAGACGTGGCGGGGAATCCGATCTCCAGTAGCAAAGAGTTGAGCCATAGAACCTCAGACGAGGCGGATGCAAGAGCCCAATACTCCGCCTCGGTCGAGGACAGTGAAACCGTCTGTTTCTTTCGATTCGACCATGATATAATATTTCGTCCGAGGTATGTAACGTACGCGCTATCGTCCAAGGGCTTGGAAGCAGTTCGCCATATTCTTAGCCTTCTGTAAATAATCAGCCATAGAGTCGTTATTTAAATGTAAATCAAGAAGTTGAGACTTGAGAGACCTGATCTGTGCGGGGCTCCCGGAGCCGAAGGCAGTCGCTAGAGCAACCCATGCTTCTCGAGCCGTGGTCACACCAACCAGCGTGTGTATCACCGACGACGAAAGTGAATTTATCAACCATCCCAAGACTAGTTGGTCTTGACGAAACCACTTCGTGAATTGAGCGGAGATAGCACCTTCAGTCGTGGTGCGGTTCGGGGTGACGAATGTCCCATCAACGTGCCCAATGAGATCGTAGCCGGCTAGGAAGGGCTCGATTTGGAGCTTCCATAGCGTGTAGTTGTTTGCATCAAGCTTAACCGAGAGTTGTGACAGAGGAGGAGGGATTTGTTGCGTAGCGGCAGCCATGGAAGCTTGGTGGCGGCTAGGGTTTCAACTGGAATAGAAAGGAAAAAAAAGAACGGCGGCTAGGGTTTCAGCCGAAGAAAAGAGAGAGAGGAAAAAGGATTTATTTGGGGGCTCTGATTACGGGAATTGGAATTTTGGAGCCTAATTTAAAATTTTATGTACCGTCAGTAGCCAATTGCGTAACTATGTCCAAAACTAGCACAATCTGACGGGTAGCCAGCGCATAGCCAACCAGCCAGCACGTAGCCAGCCAGCCAGTGCATCGTTGGCCAGCACGCGTACATAATAACTCTGAATTCATTTTGTCAATTGATGAAATATCAAATATTGTAACATTGCAATTTGGTCAATTTTTTTTATCTATTTTACAAATGGATTCTTATTATTATTATTATTAATTTGATAATATACGCCAGTCTTGATAAAATAATAATATATAAGCTATAATTAATTAAAAAAAATTATATTAGTCGTCACAATCTCTTGAGTTACGGATCTCGAGGTCACATTTGTTGGAGGCACAACGATGAAGGAGACGACTTCCAATAATAGTTTAAACTTTGAATCAATCAGCGCATAACCAGTTCAACGCATAGCTAGACTAGCGGGACGTGACCTCGGGTCACATTTGTTTTAACTTTGAATTACGAATCCCAATGTCACGTTTGTCGTTGTCTCCTTAATTGTTGTGCATCCAACAAACGTGACCTCGTGATCCGTAATTCAAGATATTGTTGCGGCTAATATAATTTTCTTTAATTAATTATAGCTTATATATATTATCATTTTATCAAGGCCAACTTATATTATCAAAATAATAATAATAATAATTCATTTGTAAAATAAGTAAATAAAAGTGACCAAATTGCAATGTTACAATATTTGATATTTCATCAAACTGACAAAAGGAATTTAGAGTTATTATGTACGCGAGGTGGCCGCGCTTCGCTAGTGGTTGGCTACGCGCTGGCTGGCTGGCTACAGTCACATTGTGATAATTTTGGACATAGTTACGCATTTTGCTACTGACGGTACATATAATTTTAAAATGTGCTAGAAAATTCTGATTCCCTCTGATTACCATGTAAAATTGGTTGGAAAGTTTACCCACACCCAACCGTGTGCTTATGTATGTATATTTATAGATATAAAATAAGTACAAGAATATTGAGGATAAATACAAAAGGTAACTAATAATCTTAATAAATACATTAATCCTTATCAGAATTAACACCTAATTTTATTTATTTCTTATTCGAAACGCGATATACATTGGCTATAAATGGAGGTGTTAAATCAAGGTGTTAACTTTTGTAGTATTACACAAGTGGAGAAGACGGTGGAGTCATTGCAATCTGCTCCCTCCTCTCATATTTTCTGGCCCAGAAGCGCTTCCCATTCGTATGAAATTCTGCTATCTTATCTACCAGAGTGACCGACTTCATCGACACTCTCGCAAATAATGGTTGTTGGTTCCCGTACACTGAATTTCCATGCATCATGACTCTCACCACACTCCCCTCCCCATACTTTTGTGTGAAGAGCTCCACCAACTCGTCCTTGATCACTGGGATCCCCCTTGAGAATGTTAGGAACAACGTCTTCTCATCATCGGTGGCATTGTTGGTGGGTTCCCATGCCAACAAACCATCCCCAGATGTCTCGTCCACTTGCTCCCCTCCCTTTGTTTGAGAAGGTGTCCAAGGGCTGGCTCATGCAAGGGATGCATTTACCTGTGCTTGTGTTAAATATTCATATACCATCATTATTAATTAGCGTTAACCAAATTATATATAAACACTTTAAAAAATTGTAAGAAAATTGGTATACCAAAAAGATATGGAAATAATTCGTAAGTCGATGAACAATTGTTTTTTTTCCGAAGCCTTCCATTCCACTTTTCAGCCATCAAATTGTATCCCAAATAACATTTGGAATTTTGAATCAGGCCAATCTCTCTAAATGGCAACAACAAACTTTGCTAAATTTAAAATGTCAAACACAGTTGAAACTATAAAACTTGAATTATAAATCGATGAGATTTGATAAACCATTAATATATTGCAGTCCAGAGACAAACAAACCGAAAAGCAGGGAATACGGGTTGAAGTTGAGATCGTACGACTGTGCACGGTGCATTAATCCAGATCGACGATGACGCCGGAACGCGAGATGCTACTGCTAGTGTTGAACCGACACCTGGAAATGGAGATGGGTTTGAGACCAATATGATTTCACCGTTTCAACATCAAAATTGCTAAATGATTTATTTTCAGACCAATAAATATAAATTACAGAGAGACATAAGCAAACCGAAAAAGAGGGAGTACGGGTTGAAGTCTAGATCGACTACGCTGGCAAGGAACACGGAGTACTGAGCCGCCGCGTGTAACGGTCGAGCTAAAGAAAGGAGAGGAACAGTGGGCAGCTGCCTACTTTTCTTTGTGTTTTCTCTCTTGGAGTTGAGTCCAGCTTACCATCAAACAAATTTGGCTTATTTGATAGTGTCAAGGAACAATTTCAACCATTGATTTATTTTTCCAGATCTAATTGTTTAAATTAAAAGGGTAAAATGATCATTTCCTATTTAATTTAATTTAATTTAATTTTAGTTTTTTTAATTCAAGTGAAAATAGCCGGTGACTGGAGCTCCGGCGACCAGAACTCCGTGACCGGAGCTCCGGCGACCGGAGCTCCGGCGGCCAGGACTCCGGCGACCGGAGCTCCGACGACTTCTCCGATGAATTTTTTGGACGATCGGAGCTCCGATTTCGAAAAAAATTTTGGCCACCAGACCACCGTCGTCGGGCCTATTTTTCTGGAAATTTTTTTCGGTGACGCTTCGTACTCGTTTTTAATGTGTACACACTTTTGTACATAAACTGTGTACTCATTTGCAAAGATTTTTCGTACACATGTGTACATGTTTCTATACATGTTTTGTACACGTTTTATACACGCACACGTTTATGTACTTAATTTTTGTATATGTGTACATTTATCTTGTAGATATGTACACACGGTGTACACGTGCACACACTCTTTGTACACATGTACGCTGTATCTTACATTTTGTTTATGTATACGTATACACACATTTTATACACGTGTACACCTATTTGTACACGTGCACACTTATTTTTTACACTTGTGTACACATATTTTGTATACATCATGTGTACACGTTTTATACACGTACACATTTATGTACTTACATTTTTTACACACGTACACTTATCTTGTACACATCTATAAATGTGTACACCTATTCGTACACGTGCAAACTAATTTTTTACTAGTACACATACTCGTACTCGTGTGTACATATTTTGTATAAATCATGTGCACACTACTTAATAATGTAATGTGTGTACATGTGAACGCGTACACGTGCACACCTATTTTATATACTAGTGTACACATATTTCGTACTCGTGTGCACATTTTTTTACAAACTATGTGCATCTATTTAATAAGATAATTTTATTATTATATAATATCACTAAGTGCTTAGTAGCATAGTGGTAGGAGTTTAATATTTAAATTGAGAGGTCATGATTTGAATCACATCACAACACTTTTTTAATATATAAATTATCTAACTAGGGGTGGCGGCGGCTGGGCGGCGGGGCGGCGGAGATCGGCGGCGGCGGAGCGGCGGAGATCGGCAGCGAGGCGGAGGTCCGGCGACGCGGGCCGGTGACGGCGGGTGGATGTCCGGCGCGAGCGCGGACGCGAGGATACGGCGGGCGGAGGTCCGGCGACGGCGGCGGTGGAGGTCCGGACGGCGGCGACGGCGCGGAGGTCCGGCGACCTAGTTGAAGGTGACATGGCCACCTTTTTTGAAAATACCTATAATACCCTTCTTTGATGGATCAAAGAACTCACTTCCTTGATCCAAGCTGGACCCCTTGGAGTTAGGGTTAATCAATTTATACTAGATTTTCTCTCTCACCTAACACTTGATTTTTAAGGTTAAAATCGTAATCATACAGATTAACTTATCACGCTAAACTCGGCCCGCCTACCATGACTACATAATTTTGTAGTTTAAATGACTACATAATTTTGTAGTTTAAATGACTACATAATCTTAATCATTAGATTATTATACTTAGTTAATAATTGTGATAAGAAAGGATAAATAAGGAATCTTAATCATTAAATTCTTCTATTTAAAATTCAAACTGCCTACCATAACTACAGAATTGTGTAGTTTAAATGACTACATAATCTTAATCATTAGATTACTATACTTATTTAATAGTTGTGATAAGAAAGGATAAATAAGGAATCATAATCATTAAATTCTTCCATTTAAAACTCAAAATATTACAACAAAAACTTATAAATCCCCCGCCTGCCTCCCAACTACCATTAATGTCGTCTTCATCCCCAAACTCAGTAGACGAAGACTCATCGGAAGTTCGTCTCCAACTGATTGCTTCATCAGAATACTACATATACAGGTACTAGTGCCACCAATGGAAGTACTAGTGCACATCTCGAGGAGCACTAGTACTGCGATCCTGGAAAAGAAAACATAAACACTAGCATCAACTTACAAGAACTAGTACTAGTGCTACCAATACAAGTATTAGTGCGCATGTTGAGAAAAAATAGGGAGCACTAGTGCCATGAATGAGAAAAAATAACATGCACTGGTAAAGCACTCGTACCGGATCTAGTCGACAAAGGGAAGTTTGAAGTCACTGATGGGTTGAGGCGAGTGAAGGGGACGATTCGTTGACGATATGTAGGTTGTGGTGGACTGTTGAATTAGATCTCA
Organism: Linum lewisii; assembly: GCA_034768395.1. Lineage (NCBI taxonomy): Eukaryota > Viridiplantae > Streptophyta > Magnoliopsida > Malpighiales > Linaceae > Linum > Linum lewisii. Next base: position 60,754,908 of record CM068299.1, read on the forward strand.
CCTTTGAATAATTTGAATGTCGCGGCGACTGCAGATGAGAACAAATAAGGTACTAGTACAAAGAACACAAACTTCAGATCTGAAGTTGATGCACTAGTACTAACAAAAATTAATCCTAAGATCTAAATTGGAACTAGTACTACCTTAAAAAATATACTAGTACTAGTGCACTTACCCTGCCAAGGAGGAAGAGTTGGTGTCGCTAAGGAAGAAGAAGATGGTGTCGTTGTGGAGGAAAAGGCGATGATGTCCTTGGGTGACCGAAGGTATGATGGTGAAATGGCGGCGGCGCTGAACGTACAGATGTGCGATGAGGGTACATCAACATCGCTGGGTGAAGGCACTGTCGGGGATTAAAAAAAGGCGTCGGAATGCTCTAGGGTTGGGGGGGGGGGGGGACGGCCGCGACACACAGAGTTGGGAAGATGACTGTGGCGAGGCTCTAGATTTAGGGAAGACAATTAGATGGAAAAGCTCTAGATTTGAGGTTAGAAGAAGGTAGATATCGTGATTTTCGAGAAAGAGAATTAAGAGAAAGAGAGAGGAAAAAAAGAAAATTATGAAGAGAGTCTTCATGGTCGGCATTAATTAAGGAGAATATATTTTTCCTTTCCCGAAATCACTCTTCTTAAATTAAAATAATTAATTGAAATATTTAATTAGGTTTATATTTAATTGGTTGTGGTTGATGTAGTATAAATGACTACAATTTGTTGTAGTCACCACAAAAGTTGCCCGCTAAACTAAGCGCAATTTTCACTAAGTGATAATATTTAAACCTCTATAGTCGACCCTATCTACCTTTGAATTCCAATGTTTTTATTTTCTTTCTGATTATATCTTGTTGCAACCATAACGACAATACTAACACAAACTAAATGTTCTATTTTAATAAAGTCACGTACACATAAAGAAAATATAGTTTGCTTTAATATTGTCGTTATGGTTGGAACAAGATATCATCAAAGGAAAAATTGCACACAAATCGCACGAGTCATACTAGAATCAAAATCAGATTTAAAATGGGGTGTGTTACAACTTATTCATTAAAGTGTTTCTCGGTACGAATCCAATCTTTCTAATTCTATTATTGCTGACCATAACTACCTCGTTTGACATTAGAACTGTGCATGGTTTGTGTCTAAATATTCATATCAACATTTAAAACCTAAATTTTAATTCACGAAACCCTAAATACCTAAAATATTACCCTTAAATCAAAAAAAATAATACTCAACTCGCTCGCTACCTGGCGAGCTCGCCGGATATTGGACATTTAAAAGTGGATAGGGATATAGTTTCAAAGTGTTACTATTTGGGTACATAATTTTTTATAATATTATTACTTTGATTAAATGGCTCTGTAAGTTATTCGAAATAATAAATCTACCATGTTTTCAAATTATTATAATATCTCCATTTTTCAAGGGGGTCATGAAATTATTTATAAATCTCAAAAGGAATGTAATGGAAAGTAATGAGGTGTCAATAAAAGATTATGCATGTTGTAAGTTTCTGTTCGAGAGGTTTTTGAACTATAATGAGTAAATATGTTATAACTGGCTCGTTTGAAGTCCAAACGAAGAACCGTTAGAAACTGTGGAATCAAAACAACGAGTGAGACATTTTCAGAAATTAAATTTGGAGTCTTTACCGTGGGAAAAGACCATTGAGAAGGGAGCAAACGACCATTGTGACCTATAGTATAAAAATTCTACAGTTGGGACGAACCATAGAGCCAATAATTGAAGGGAGGGATTGAGGAATTAAGGAGAACATCTGGAAGCGATCACTTGGGCTTTTCTTGGTCTTTGATTTGAGGTAAGTGTTGTTCCGATTGATGAGTTCTTATCGATTTGGTGTAACCCTAGGTCTGATCAGTAGTCGTGATTGGTGATTTGGGTCGGGTTGTCAGTGGTTTTGGGGTGTTCCTCAAGGAAGGGAAGTTGTGCGATCTTGGGGGAAGGAAAACTCGTTTTATCCAGGTGAGGGTTTAGTGTTGATAGGTAGCTGATATGAGGATTACAGTCAAACCTAATTAAATGTAGGAATGCACAAATTGGAGATTTGAAACGGTTAATTGTATGATGTTGTGTTTGATCGTTGATGTGTGATGCTTGAGTTGACTTGTTTGAATGAATGGTTGACTAGGTTGATAGATAGTGGGATTAAATTCTGCAACTATGTGTTTGGATTGTGGATGTGGATTTTGTATTGTTGTATGGTGGATGCAAGAAGATTATCCCAATGAAGAATCATCCTAAGAAGGACAAACAGGAGGGTGTCCCTAGACCTTGCGACCATGGTTGTCAATGCCGGATCAGGCCGACCGGTCCGACCTGTCCAACCCGAGCCGGACCTCCGCCCAAAAATGACCAGCGGTTTTTTGATAAGGAGTCGAACCAGACATCTGACCGGTTCAACCCAAAAACTCATCTAGTTCGGTCATAATAACATCCCCGGCTAGACCCTCACCAGAATGTTGCGTTTTCACTTTTGTCTGGGAATAAAAAAGGCCTAATACCCTCAAATATAACCAACTTTTCGGTTATTACCAAAATAAACATCACCTTTCATAATGATTTCGTGCGTCACAATCTTTGTATCTTCTTTTTTAAAATAACCCACTGATAGATTTTCCTATTTTGGAGCTGACGTGGCTAAACGATAAGCTAACAGTGTTATCTTAGTGGCCGAAAAATCTGATGTGGTTGACGCTTTCTTCTAGCTTAGTGGCCGAAACAACGTTAGATCAGTATCGCGGCTTCCTCCAAGCCTACTTCCAATTCCCCTGCTTCTACAGATATTTTCCTATGATTCCTCGCTTGTTGATACCAAAATTGACACCGCGAAGACGACTTAGTCTCAAATCAGCTGTTGGTTGTGATGGAGTCCAGCAAGTTGATTAAGTAACTCATATTCCCCTCAATTTCCACAAGATCCGCCAATTTTGACTTCTCATTGTCATTAATGTCATTGGAAGCGATTCTAGGGCCTTCTTCTTGAACTTGATCCCGCCGATCGAGAACCCAGTGAAGAGATCTCGGTTGAAGAATATGAGCTCATCCTTCTCAAATCTAGGGCTAGAATGGGATAAAATCTAAGGCAAGAATGGGATAAAATAATGTCGTTCAGGAACAAGAGCTTGTTGCCGAAGAAAGACGAAAGGTGGTTGCACTAGTCGGAGAGCGTGTGGAGGCAATAGAGGGTCGAGAAGAGAGTCAACAGTAGCGAGTGTGAGATTAGCTTTGAGTCGAGGATTTTCCATCGTCCGACGAAGTACTCGATGACAAGGAAAGAGACTAGGAGGAGAGAGAGAGGGTGTTGTTTTGCCATATCATCTACCATTATATATGACGTGTCAAATAAAAAATCTCCACGTATTTTGGTCGATTGCCAGCTAAATCGGTTTGAGAATCTCCCCTTACGGTGACTAAAAGTGTTTTATTTTGGAAATGAAGATCAAAATGTGATGATGCCCTGAAATATTATGAAAAGTGATGTCTATTTTGGTAATAACCGAAAACTTGGTGACATTTAAGGGTATTAGATCAGAAAAAGAATTGAAAATTAATATTGAAATGAGAATCGCAGTGACGTAGTTGTCTTCTTCACTTCTTCGGTCTTCCAAGGCTCAGTTCGCTCTTCATTTCACTAAAATTAGGCCAGCAACAATAGGGGAACCCGTCTCCTTCCTATGTCGGTCTATCCATGACACTGTTTCCTTCCTATGCCGGTCTATCCATGACACTGTCTCCTTCCTACGTTGGTCGCTGGTCGGTCGGTCGGCCGTCCTTCGTCATCTCTTAGTGTCGGTTCTTCAATCGGAAGTGTTGGTTCTTTCCATCGAGCAGGTGATGTGACTATTTTCCATGCATTTTTAGGCATGTGTTTAGTCTAAGAATCTCCCGTTTTGATCTCGAAATGTCATGACTTATATGCTTTTATTGAAGTTTTGTGCAAAGTGTCCATTTGTTGTTCGGTTGCCAAATTCGTAGTCTATTGGATGTTTCTCTGTGCATTTCAGGTTTTTGGCTTTGAAGTACGGATGACAAGGAGCGGATAGGAGCAAACGGGAGGTCAATCGGAGCTAGGACGGAGGAGATATGGCCGTTGTAAAATCGAGGAAAATACAGTTTTTTCTGAAGAAATTTTCGGCGAGAACTCTAAGTTCTCGCCGTTTGCAAACAGGAGAATCGGGGAAATTTGGAGCTGATTTGTGAAGTAGTTTTTGGCGAAAACATTCAGAGTTTACGCCGAAAACTATGAAGAAAGTCAAGGCCGGCTCAGTGATTTTCAAGGAATTTTCGGCAAAAACTTTCTAAGTTTTCGCCGAAAACTCCAGGCTTTTCCAGCAGCCTATTTAAAGCAGATTTTGGGAGAAAGAAAGGAGACAATTCATTATTTCAGAAAACACTCCTTCGTCAAAACCTTTTCTCTCAACTTTTCAATTGTTTTCTCCTCATCTCCAATCCACAACCCTAGAGCAAGGTGCAACTCAAAGTAGAGGAGCTTGGATTGAAGTCCACAACCTTGGAAGAGGAGCTTGCAAGAGGAGGATTGCCATGGTGTTCTTGGTGATCATCTCTCTTTCTCTTTCCTTCATTTCCTTGGCCATGTGTGCTGATTTCTTAGGTTTCCTTGGATTTATAGATAGTTGTGCTATGATAGAAATTGATTGTGTAAACATGCTATGATTGATCTTGGATGTAAGAAGATGATCTCTAGACTTGTTGTTAATTCCATTGATTTCCATGTTTGCTTGATTTGGTCTATTCTTTGTGATGTAATGCATGAGAGTGCTTAGATTACATGGATTGTAGGTCTAGGGATTGAAGAGAGTATGTTCTAAGAGATTAGATCATCTCAATTCAACCATAGTTGAATAATTTCTCTCTTGTGCATTTTATCGAACACTTGGTGTGCATTAGGTTTTTTCATTCAATTGAACTTTGATTAGTCTTTTGATGATTCTCTTAGTGTTAGGACATTGACATGAGAGTGTGGTGTCTAGCCTAGTGGTCATAGAGTCATAGGAGAGGGTTTTGTAGCTTGGCATTTCATCAAACACCTTTAATGCATCCTTAGTCACTTAGCTTGAGAGCGAGAGCCTAAGTTGAGTGGTTCTAGGATAGGAACTTAGTGCTACGAGAGTGCATTGAGTCTATAGAATGGATTTGCATGGTCATTCGATTGCAACCTCGATCATGTTTGGTTTGTTTGTGCATTTGTTCCTCTTGAGCATGATGAAGCTATCTTTCCAAGTGAACCTCCTTTATCTTTGTTTTGCACCGCTTTACTTTCTTGCTTTAGTTTCGTTTATGTTTTTGATTTTGTTGCTTTCAAACCAAACTCCTTTTAAATGAATAGACTGTCCATGAACCGTGTGAGTAGTGGCAATTGAGAGAGCCCTCGTGGAATACGACCTTGATAGTTGTGAGTTGAAATTCACACGTCAAGTTTTTGGCGCCGTTGCCGGGGACTTTCTCAATCCTATGAAAGCTTTTATTAGTGGACCGATCTATTCACTTCCTTCCGTTTTAGTTTTGCTTCTTTGTTATTTGTTTTTGTGGTTTTGTTATCCCGCATTGTTGTACTACTTGGTTGTGTTTTTTGTGCTTGTTTGTAGGTGACTTGTGCTAGTGTATGAGTTGATTCACCCGCTTTCAAGCACCAACTCAAGGCTTGGCGCAAGTGATTGATTCGCCAACACGTTCTCCAGCTCAATTAGTTCATGGGAGCAAGGTTGCAAGTAAGATGAACTCGTGGAATGGAAGTAATGGGTATGGTACCTATCAAGGGTGGAATCCATATCCTAACCCATATTATGATCATCATGCTTCATCCAACTACTACCAAGAAACTTTTGAGGGAGATGGCCAATGGTGGGGTCAAGAACAACAAGCTTCAACACCCATGTGGAATGAGCAATGTCCCTATTCATCTCCACCCTACTATCAAGTCTTGTCGGAGTGTTATCAAGAGGATTTCACAAGTCATGAACAACATTCTCCACCGCCTTCCATGCTTAGAGGAGCTCTTTAAGATGGTTAAAGAAAGCGAGCGTCCTCAAGAGGAGTTCATAAGTTATGAGCACCCCTCTCAACCTCCTTCTATGCTAGAGGAGTTCTTGAAAATGGTGAAGGAAAGTGAGCGTCCTCGAGAGAAGTTCGTAAGCTATAAGGAACCTCCTCCACCTTTTTCCATGCTTGAGGAAGCTTTGAAGATTGCGGAAGACAATGCAAACCAACTTAATCGCTTAGCACAAAGCATGGCGCACATCAATGGGATGCTTGAAAATGAACGTCAACCCCATAAGGTGGAGCAACACTCTCCCCCTCCATCCATGCTAGAGGAGTTCTCAAAGATTGCGGACGACAATGCGGCTCGGCTCAATCGCCTAGCTCAAAGTACGAATCTCGTCATGGAAGCTCTAGAGAATGAGAATCGGCCCAAGAAGGTGGAGCAAGTTTATGATGATGAAGATGACACTTGTGAATCCGAAAAGCTTGACACGGAAGAAGATTTGGTAGTGGAGGCGATTGAAGAACATGTTCTTCCCGAGAACACACCAAGTAACGATGATGATTGGATAGAAGAATCAAGGAGACTCGAGGATGATGGCACTCTAGAGGAGGTGAGACATGTTGTGAAGACTCTTCAAGAAGAGGTGGTACCGAGAGTGGAGCACGAAAGTGAACAACACCACCCCATTGTGGTGTCACCAAAGATTGTGAGTGCTCTTCAATCTTCTTGCTTGGTCATGAAGTATTTGTGCCAAGAGCCCAAGGACGCATGCAACTCTACTCCTCATACGGTGGTCATGGAAGTGGAGCCACCTCTCCTTGACCCGGAAGACTCCTTGTGTGGCATCACTAACTTGGTAACGATGGAGCTCAATGGTGGCACCACACCTTACTATCTTCCTCAAGTTTCGAAATTCAAAGGTAGCAAGCCATCCCAAGGTACCAAGTGCTATGTAAGCATCGATGTGCATTGGCTAGTCTACCATTCTCCCAAGATGTTTCTTGGAGCTCAACTTTCATCATGGAAGAAGCTTTTTGACTTGAAAGAGGTACTAAGTTGGACACCATAACACAGGTATCGTCAAGTTTAAGACGGTAACTAAGCGCTTCTTGGGAGGCACCCCATGTTATCTTTACTGTTTCGCTTTTAATTGCTCTTGTTAGTTTTGGTGTTGTTTTAGTTTTTGAATAAGGTTAGCAAGCATTTGGGATCACTCTTCACCAAGGATCATCATGGAACTCTTTCACCACTATTACCTCCTATGCTCTTCTCTACCAACGCGGTAATTTCGTTCCACCTTACCCTCTCTCTCTTGATCATTGAGGACAATGCTCATGTTAGTCGTAGGGGGACTTTGAGGTTTGGTGTGATTATTTGTGGTATAAATGTAATGTTATGCTTTGATGATTTGCATGATCCTGATTGAATGTCAAATTCCTCTATCGTAGAATCATTCGGTTCTTGACTTTTGGTAATTAATTGACTTCAAGCTTTCATAATGACGTTTAGACTGTTCCACTTACAACCTATAACCAGCATGTTAGCACTAATATCAAATGAGTCCAAGCCAGAAAAGATATTGGATCACTCTTGTATGTTGGTTGATTGGTTTGATACGTGTTTTTGTACCGCTCGATAACACCGTTCTAAGATGATAAAGGCAATTAGAAGTTCACCACATTCAGCAAAAAATCCTACCCGAGTCAGTTTCCTATAAGATAACCCGTTGAGCCTTGGCTGTTTGTTGGATCATACACATTTTCACCCTATTCCATGTTTTTCATCACCTTTTTTATCCCTCATGATTGTGGCTTGAGATTAGACGGAATCCAAATCAAAATCTTGTGTGGAAGTTGTAAGGGGCTAAGGATCAAGTGTCTAATATGTGAAGAAAATATTCAAAAGAAGATGCTCAAAAGAAAGTGGCCAAGTTGCTTTAGTTCTTGAAGTGCCGAAAGAAAAGCTAGGCAAGCTCGGCACCTAAGTGAAGTGTCGGGTTGAGCACTAGCAAAGGCAAAGGATGTGAGCTAGGCAGGTTCAACACCTAAGTGAAGTGTTGGATCGAGCACTAGAATGCAATAGAAAAAAAAAAAAAAAGAATTCTTAAAAGTGGCCCTTGTTATAGTGATCCTAGCTTGAGCGTGTGGAGTGCAGATCTAGAGGCGGACGAAGTCGAGTCGATAGCCACGTCACGATCACTCACCATTTCCCAAATATTTCCTACCCCCACCTAATCCGTTTCATATCACGAATTCAAGTCCTTTTGATTAGAGTTGGTGTTGTTGTGGTCGGTAAGAACTGTGTCGTAGTTAGCTATTACTTGAAGTGTGCAGAAAATAGTGAGGTCTAGACTTGTTTGGTTGACGTTCTAGCATGTGTAGGTTAAGTTTGTTCGTGGAACAGTCTAAGCCAAATTGTTATTGTTTGAATCTCAATGGGACCGATCTTGTCATTTGTGAACTTGGATGTTTTCTAATTCATTTGCTTGAGGTCAAGCAAAGCTTAGTCGTAGGGGAGTTTGATGTGACTATTTTCCATGCATTTTTAGGCCTGTGTTTAGTCTAAGAATCTCCCATTTTGATCTCGAAATGTCATGACTTATATGCTTTTATTGAAGTTTTGTGCAAAGTGTCCATTTGTTGTCCGGTTGCCACTTTGGAGCCAAATTCGTGGTCTATTAGATGTTTCTCTGTGCATTTCAGGTATTTGGCTTCGAAATACGGATGACAAGGAGCGCATAGGACCAAACGGGAGGTCAATCAGAGCTAGGACGGAGGAGATATGGCCGTTGCAAAATCGAGGAAAATACAGTTTTTTCTGAAGAAGTTTTCGGCGAGAACTTAGAGTTCTCGCCGAGAACTCGCGGCCGTTTGCAAACAGGAGAATCCAGAAAATTTGGAGCTGATTTGTGAAGAAGTTTTCGGCGAAAACATTCAGAGTTTTCGCCGAAAAACTATGAAGAAAGTCAAGGCCGGCTCAGTGATTTTCAAAGGAATTTTCAGCGAAAACTTTCTAAGTTTTCACCGAAAACTCCAAGCTTTTCCAGCAGCCTATTTAAAGCAGATTTTGGGTAAAGAAAGGAGACAATTCATTATTTCAGAAAACACTCCTTCGTCAAAACCTTTTCTCTCAACTTTTCAATTGTTTTCTCCTCATCTCCAATCCACAACGCTAGAGCAAGGTGCAACTCAAAGTAGATGAGTTTGGATTGAAGTCCACAACCTTGGAAGGGGAGCTTGCAAGAGGATGATTGTCATGGTGTTCTTGGTGATCATCTCTCTTTCTCTTTCCTTCATTTCCTTGGCCATGTGTGGCTGATTTCTTAGGTTTCCTTGGATTGATAGATAGTTGTGCTATGATAGAGATTGATTGTGTAAACATGCTATGATTGATCTTGGATGTAAGAAGATGATCTCTAGACTTGTTGTTAATTCCATTGATTGCCATGCTTGCTTGATTTGGTCTATTCTTTGTGATGTAATGCATGAGAGTGCTTAGATTACATGGATTGTAGGTCTAGAGATTGAAGAGAGTATGTTCTAAGAGATTAGATCATCTCAATTCAACCATAGTTGCATAACTTCTCTCTTGTGCATTTTATCGAACACTTGGTGTGCATTAGGTTTTTCATTCAATTGAACTTTGATTAGTCTTTTGATGATTCTCTTAGTGTTAGGACATTGACATGAGAGTGTGGTGTCTAGCCTAATGGTCATAGAGTCATAGGAGAGGGTTTTGTAGCTTGCATTTCATCAAACACCTTTAATGCATCCTTAGTCACTTAGCTTGAGAGCGAGAGCCTAAGTTGAGTGGTTCTAGGATAGGAACTTAGTGCTACGAGAGTGCATTGAGTCTATAGAAGGGATTTGTGTGGTCATTCGATTGCAACCTTGATCATGTTTGGTTTGTTTGTGCATTTGTTCCTCTTGAGCATGATGAAACTATCTTTCCAAGTGAACCTCTTCTATCTTTGTTTTGCACCGCTTTACTTTCTTGCTTTAGTTTCGTTTATGTTTTTGATTTCGTTGCTTTCAAACCAAACCCCTTTTAAATGAATAGACCGTCCATGAACCGTGTGAGTAGTGGCAATTGAGAGAGCCCTCGTGGAATACGACCTTGATAGTTGTGAGTTGAAATTCTACGTCGTGCCGGAGTACGGCCACAACGTGTACTTAATGGAGAAAGCAGATATATACAACTTGGGAGTTTTGATTCTGATGATTGTTTGAGGGAGGAGGTCGCTCCATGAGGTGGCATCTCCAATAAACCTGGAGAAGGCGAATCTGATAAGATGGTGAAGGAAGCTGGCTCCCTTCACCATTTTATTCTCACCTAATTAATGATAAGGATCCCCACATTTAATTATTATTATCTTGTTACCATATTATATTGTTGTATTTATCTCCAATTATCCTTATACATATATCCTTATAAGTATATGCGTATGATTGGGTGTGGGTAAACAATTCCAATCATCTTCACAATTAACACTAGCTAGATTTAGGGTTAGACAATTTCACCCAGGTTAAGTTTAATTTTTTTTTTTTTTGTTGGGTTTAAGGGTAGGATTTTAGGTGTTGAAGGTTTCCGGATTAATAATTTATGTCTTAGATATTGATATAGATATTTAGACACAAACGGTACACAATTTTAATATCAAACGAGTGAGTTATGGTCATTAAATTATAGAATCAGACACAAACGGTGCGCAATTTCCAATGATGAAGCTAAATGAAACCAAAGTTTCATGTTCACTTTTAATGAAGTCACGTACGACTGTGCACAGTGCAGTCCAGATCAGCGGCGGATCCAGGATGAATCAGAGCACTGGGCCGCATTTAAAAGAAACTTCGATAGTAAAGATAATAGGGTTTATACACCTTTTTGCCCCTGTACTATGCAAAGTTAACAAACATACCCCTCTACTATTTTTCAATCGAATTTGCACCTTCTACTTTATTACTTTTAACAAACGTGACCTGTCGTTAGTTTTTCCGTTAGTTCTCTATTTAATATGCTATGCTGAATGTACACGCCAAGTCAGCCTTTTGGTTTATGTGGATGTTGACTGTAAATTTGACTAAGCCTATTTATTTACAAAATAAATAAATAAACAATTTCATCTACATCCCTCCTCCGACAATTATTCTTCTGATACCATCCCTTTCCTTCCGATCAACCTTTATTGTCGCAGCTACCCAACTATCCTCCTCTCCTACACCATTGTCAAGATCCTCTCTATCTTTGGACACGAAGCCAACACCGCCATTCACGCCACAATCGGTCCTCCTCCACTTTCCTCCTTGGTTGTCACCATCGACATGGACTGGTTCTGTTTTACAGACTCGCTAACAGAGTATGGAGACCCTTCACTTACCCACCGGGAAAAAGAAATTGGCTAGGCTCAAGGAGCTGGTTGTGAGGATTGGGAAGGCGAGCAACCTATTAGTTCAAGTAATTCTTATATCTACGGTGATTTGGAATCACCCATCAACCAAGATCTGGAATCACCCATCGGCTATGCTATTGCTTGCAAAAGAATCGACCGTCGGCATGAGTTTCTTACCTTATGGCGATTGACGAAAAGATGAAGAGGGTTCGAGACATTCGGCTCAACAGGTGTTTGTGAGAATATGGTTAGCGAGTGCGAGATGGCTTCACGCTTTTGGCTTGTTTAATGATGCCAAGCAAAAAGAGCTGGTTTGTTAATGCTCTGTTTTCTGTCGCCCTGTTTTGGCTTGGGGATTGGATCTCTGTTCCGAGGAAGTTGTTCTCTTTTCGGGTTGGGGCTCTTGTGCCTTTCTATTTCCATCAGTAGGCGTGCTTTAGGTGTTTGTTTATTTATTTGCTTGAAGGACAATAATCCGCTCCTCGATCTGAATAGATTATCTCGTAGTTGAAGATCTTTAATGGCTGAAAATCAATGGAAAGTGGAGAATACTCTGGTGGGGATGGTACACAGCGTAGCAACTGAAATCTTCCTCTGATTACCAATATGAATGGACCAACGGAGCTTGGTGTCGGATACCATGGCGGTGATTGGTGGATCGAAGATTCAGTCGAGGAATTTCAGTGTTCATGGTTGGAGCAAAATGAATTAATGGGGAGAGGATAAGCAGAGAAATTACTTTGGTTATTTGGGTGAATGAAAGATGGAGAGTAGATGGTGAAGACATGGGAGATGGGGAAGGAGAGAACGGAATTTGTCATTGGGACTTGGAAAGGTGTTTGACGGAAAAAACAAGAAAGAATAAAATTAGTTTTACTTTCTTTTTAGTTTTAGTTTTATTTTTAGTTTTGATTTTACTTCATAGGTCAGACCATGTGGACAAATGGTGTGACATGGCTTGACAGTCAGCATACTTAACGGAGTTTGGACGGAAAAATTAACGGAAGGGCAGATTTGATAAAAGGGTTAAAGTAGAGGGGCGTAATTCGGTTGAAAAATAGTAGAAGGGTACCTTTGTTAACTTTGCATAGTAGAGGGGCAAAAAGGTGTATTAACCCAAGATAATAATATAACATAACTATAGATTTCATTAAAGTATCAATTGTACATGACGGTCTTTTATTTTAGCAAACTCATCAATAATAGAGTCTTCATCTATATCATTAACATACTCTCTCCTAAAGAAAATAGTCAAGCAATCAGCTAGAACAGTATGCCTTTTCACTTCCTTCCTCAAAGATTAAGGCACATACCATATAATCTGTGTTTGTCTTTCCATTATCTTCTGAAGATGAACTTCGTGCAAGAGATCTATTGGTCATTGTAGCACCATTATCACGCATGTTGATGTAATTATTGAGGTATGTAGTTCCTCATTATACGACATTTTTTATATTTTCTTTGACCATTATATTTTACATTAATTTTTGTGAGTTTTGTACCTTGGCTCTTAATGTTGTTTTATGTTGTTTTGCATGTTTATGATTCATTTCAGGTGATTCATGACGATTGGGGATGAAACGGGAGGCTGGAAACACTTGGAAGCTAATTTCAACTAGAAAAAAAAATTCCCAAAAAAAACTAAAAATTTTGGGATTTGAAAATTGCGTGCTCTTGGCTAGTCACACATACATTTTTTTGGTGTTTTATTGAGTCCGTCAGTCTTGTTTTGAGTTAGTCGTTCATTTTGTTTCCTGAATGCTCTAATCTCGTGGCGAGACTCGTTTCCATGTCTCAAGATGATTTAGTTCTCTCAATGCCTCGAGTCCGATCATTCCAGTGTTTCACTCACTTTTTGGTAACCCTATAAATTTTTTTTTACACTTTTTATGTGGTCCATTACGGACAATGTCCTGTTTAAGTATGGGGTGGGATGTTATTTATGAGGGTTGTTGTGATATCTATATGATTCCTCTAATTAGAGTATACTCGATTCTTGACTTGAAATGCTAAATTGGATTTCAATTTTTCACAATGATGTTTAGACTGCTGTATCTAGAACATGTAACCAACATGCTTGCACTAATATTAAATGAATCCGGTCAGAACAGATTTTAGAATCACTCTTGTAACTTCACCTTGAAATGCACATCATGATTTTAGTTTTACTAGCAGCTTTTTTTGAGATTTGTGCCAACTCGGTCATTACATCCGGTCTTTTATTCTGTTACACCTCGAATCTCGGAACCATAAATTTTTTTTCCATACGTTTGAGAAACTTGACGTTTAAATGATTTCAAGACGGATTTATTTCACCAATGGAAGGCAGAGCGAGAGGTCAAACGACTGACTCGACTCAAACAACGTCTTTGATCTCTCCTCTAGGTGTTTTCAATGATCTATCAGCAAAGACAAGTTGTATGCTAGTCGGTTCAAGTTCTCCTAGATTCAATTTCTTAAACAAACTCATAGGCATAACATTGACAGACGCGCCTAGATCAACCAAACTACGTTCTATCTCAATATCATTAATGACTAGAGGTAGCGTGAAAGAACCAGGATCGGAGCACTTAGCTGGATATGGCGAGGAAGACTTATTGCTATGGATGGCAGGATATCCTTCTTTGTTTCCCCACATGCCAGTCTCGATCCTCACGTTCGGTAGCATTGCTCTTGGAAAAGGAGGCTTCTCGTAGTACGGAGCAAGAGGAGGATCGTACTCCTTAGGCGCCTCTTTCTGTGCTTCCTTCTTCTCCGGAGTTTCATCGGTCTTGCATAAAATAGAAGAAGCATTAGTAGATGAGTTTGTCAGATCTTGAATAGATACCATCTTAGCTTGCTCCTTTCTCGGATTCGGCTCGGTTTGGCTTGGAAGCTGGCCAAATGGTCGACCAGATGTTAGCATGCTAGAGATCTGGTTCACTGCATGTTCTATTCTTTGACCGGAGGCAATCTGTTCTTAGTTGAGGAGAGCTTGAGCTTTGAACTGACTGTCAGGATCGTCAAATCTGGTGATGATCTGACTGAGCTTGTTGTCGAGTTCACTAACGTTTTTCTCCTTCTGATGCTGTTGTCCTGTATAAGTATTGTTCAGATATTGGTTATGGCGATTGCCAGGAGCAGTTCCATAGTTACCCGGATTACGGTGTGGCGGCTGGTAGACAGCTCCTGGCTGATGGTTAGGCTTCTGATCCTGAGTTGGACCAGTTGGTCGGCTATTCTGGTTATGGCCTTGGTTCTGGTTGGCACCGACATTGTAGGGAGGTCGATCTTGGTAATTCCCCTGTTGTCTGTAGTTGCGGTAGCCAACATAATCGTTCTGATTGTTGTTGAAGCCTTGTTGAACGAAATTGACTTCTTCGGCAGACCAGACTTCTGTTTTACCAAAATTCTGGCATCGCCTCCATTATGTGCACAAGCTCCACACCACTCGCAATTAGCAACATAGACAGAGGCTGCTGGCGGCTTGATGGGTGTAGAAGACTTCTTTAGATGCTTCTCAACTTCTGCTTTAATGGTTGCTTCAAGATCGAGCTTGCTCTTTGATCCTTCTGACTGACGTTCCCAGTTCCTTGACTTGGAGGCACAGTTAGCAAATGAAGAAGAGCAGCTTCAGGTGTGAGTGTAGTGAAATCCCCTTCAGCTAGGGAATTGACCCATTTCGCAGATTCTTCACGAAGACCTCGAGCAAAGATTTCAACTAACTGCCTCTGCTCGAAACCGTGGTGCGGACAGTTGTAGAGAAGTTCTTGGAATTCATTCCAAGTATCATATAAGCTTACTCCTTCATTCTGAGAGAATCTAGCGATGCTGTCCTTGAAGGCTGTTTTTCTGGAAGGAGGAAGTACTCTTCGACGAAGTCTTGAGCAAGAGTCTCCTAGTTTGTGTAGTAGCCAGGTGGTTTGCCAGTGAGCCACCTCTTAGCTGCGCCTTTCAGAGAGAACGGGAAAGCTCTCAAGCAAAGAGTGTTCTTGTCGAGATTCCCATTCTTGAACGTGCCACAGAGATCAATGAAATCCGCCAGATGCGTGCACGGATTGTCTAATGGCCTGCCTTCAAATTGTAGATCCCTAGAGATCATAGTCAATAAAGGAATCTTGATCTCATAGTCAGGATCTCTTTCAATGCGTGGCACGGCGATAGAAGATCGAACGCTAGTCGCGCTCTGCTTGTTGTAGTCAGCTAGACTCTTCGGTGCACCGCCTGGTGGTGGGAGTGGTAACTCGTCGTCCATCCTAGGAGATGGAGGAGGTGAAAGTGATTCGGTGTATGAAGCGGATGAAGATGACGGTGAAGATGAAGATGAGGAACTCTCCTTCAGTTCCTCGATCTTAATTGGATTGACGATGGGGGTGGATTGGTTATGCCTCTCTTTGGAATTTGTGATTGTCTTGGCGGAGCAGAATTGCCTGGTCTCTTTACACTCTTAGCCTTGTCGTTCTTGGCGGTTTGAGAGCGCGTGAGAGGGCGGCGGTGCATAAACCTGTGAACAACCTACAAATGACAAAAACAAACAAAACCAGTGTAAAATCGAAGTGGATGGAAAGATTAAAGATGGAAAGTAGAAGAATAAAATGCAGTTCTTCTTTCAAACAATTAAAAGAAGTCCCCGGCAACGGCTCCAATTTGATAGACCTATCGTAGAGCGGGCAATCAAATAACTACCAAGCTAAAAGCTAGGGTAGATCGTATTCCACGGCTCTTCTAATAATTGTTTACTCAAACATAAAGGCAGATTACTCAGGTTTAACACTTCGTGCGTGGTGTGAGTTTCACGACTTCTATTCTAGGAAATTCAAGCAAATTAAAACTTAAACTGAAAGACAGATTGGAAAACTGGTTTACTTAACAGAGATGACAGAGAAGCTTAGACTTCGAATCCCCCTTCGTTCACCAGAGCATTAGCAATCAACAGATCAGCGGATTTCAATTCTCGTTCAATCAATTCTAAGACACCACCATAACTCCTGACCCTTAGGTTTAAGACTGGCGAACGTTCGCTCTATCCGATCTAGCTACCAAGATTAATTAGTCGTCCGGGTACGGTCGCCTCTCGCAATGACTTAACTAACTGGTGGAATTACTAATGATTTATGAGTTACTCTTGCAGTGGATTAACCCTAACTGGTTCCTACGAAAGACACATTCCAATGAATAGGTTAATTGTTCGATTTGGTGTTTTAAAGTAAGGCGAGCGTTCGCTTCTATCCTTAGCTTAACAAGAATCTAATCTAGGTGATCAATCCAGACAAGAAACATAAACAATGAAGAACAAATCAAACATGAAAAAGAAACTGACTGAATTTTGAATTAATCACCGCCGATCCGTGACCGCTTTAAAGTCCTGGGTCACTTAGGGTTCATCTAGTCTAAACTCTACGAGTTTAGCTACTCATGTTCATAACAAAAGAATCAAAGACAGGAACAGAGTTCATCATCAAAAGATAGAACAAATAGAAACTGTAAAACCTAATTAAGACGACTCTAGCAAAGCTTCGTTCTCCGGTAATCTTCAATCCTAGCTCCAAGTCTCCGAGGTGAAGGGCTGGCGTCACGATCTCTTCCTGGCTCTTCGAACTCTAAACTCTACTCCAGAACTCATGAGAATTCTGAAATTATGATGTATTATGAGGTATATCTTTATTTGGGCCGCCGGTTAAGTATTTATACTTAACCCTAGAACCGCCGGATTTGTGAAGGAATTTTCGGCGAAAACTTGCTGAGTTTTCGCCAAAAACTTTAGTGCAAATGGAGGCTTCCGTCGGCTGATTCTCCTGTGATTTTCGGACTTAGAGTTTTCGCCGAGAACTTGGGGTTTTCGCCGAAAACCTTTCTTGTGATTGCTCAGTCGATTTCTTGTCTGGAGATTTGTTCAACCGAAATATGGTAACTCTAAGGATTTTTAGGGCGCCGTAAAATCTCAAGTATAATACTATAGGGGAGTAGAATTTTGGTGATTACTTAATGATTTACGTTTCTATGGAGATATGGTTCCCCGGTGCGGTTATTCTCGACGGAGGTTTGCTCAAATGCCTTAGACACGTCCTTGGTTACTATATTTGACGGCAAAAACCTGTGCTATCATGAAAACACTAGAAAACCATCAAATAGACCCGAAACGGGCCAAAGTAACACAAATGGCACGAGATAGAGCAGTTGAGTGAATATTCGTTATTCTACCCTAAAAACCATGTCTTAAGCAAGGAAATGTCGCTTAAATGAGGCTGATAATCATATCAAATCGAGTGTCATCAAAATACCCCACACTTAAGCTTTTGCTTGTCCTCAAGCAAACTGAATAGAACACGCTCATGTTCACAAATGATAAGATCGATTAAATTGACGTTCAAGCAACACAATGAATTATTAGACAGATAATCCCTAGAAAAAGAAACCTAACATGCATACCGATCAGCCAAACAACCTGGTCTCACTAAAAACTGCACACGACAAGTAATAGTAACCAATCATGCACGAATTTGATCTGACCGACCAGACTCCTCACACAGGAAATATTTAGTAAACAGGGAAACTCTCACTCTCTGTGTTTAAGGACGTGTTTCTGCTCTCAATCATTTTCTGTTACTAAATTCTGTCATAAGTTTGCAATTCGACCACATCTCCACCACTGTGACAACACGAGGAACTAGTCAAGAAGGACTTCCCTGCTAGGACTGTAACGAATTCTACACTACAAGGGTTTATAATGAGATGGATGATGGGAATGTATGATGATGGCTTTGGTGCGGTGTAGCTAGGGGTGGGAATCGGGTCGGGCCGGGCTAAGCCCGGACCGGTCAACCGGGCTTCCGGGCCTCCCGAATCCAATATAATCAACCCGAGCCCGGCCCGATGATAGTGACCGGGTAGCCCGGAGCCCGGTCAACGCGGGTCCGGGTTGGGCCGGGTACCCGGTTGACTACCCGAATATCATAATATATAAAAAAAATCATTATTCTATTTCTGAAATTCATCTTCTTTCTTCTTTTTCTCCGACTTCTCCTTTCTTTCTCCGACTTCTTCTCCTTTCTTTCTCCGTCTCCTTCTTCTTCTTATCAAACACAGTTCTCGAATCGAGCTCTAGAGCTCCATCTACCTTCTTCACCAGAGCTCCAATAATAGATCAGATCTAGGAGATGTACAAGAAGCTCGAAGCCAACTTCTGGACTGCTGAGGAGGTGGACCACTCCAAGGCTCCGCCACTGGACGACATCACTCCCGACGAGCACCAGTTCAACACATGCGTCCTCACCTTCATCGATGCCGCCTATGACGACATCATCCTCGAGAATCTCGCCCAGATCGCGCCATCAAGATGATTCTTGTCTAGCTAAGAAGTCGCAGTGGCCATTGAAGTGGATAGAGGGCTATGTTGCAAGCTTCATACGGCAAAGAGAAGGTTGAAAATGTTGTGGGCAGCACACAACAAAGATTAGGGTTTGTGGCCGTTGTCGGCAGCAAAAAGATTGAAGATGATGGAAGCTTCTAGGGTTTTGTTTTATGATTGTGGGCTTGGGCTGTTTTATAATTAAGTTATAAATGATGTATTTAATTGTAAATTCATGGGCCATTGCCAACATATCATATTATTTATATTAAGTTTAATGAAATTTCATTACCAGGTCGGGCCGGACCGGGCCCGGGCTTTTTCCGGGTTTAGCCCGAAAAACCCGAAGCCCGAATTCTTTGATTTCCCCAGTCCGGACCCGGCCCTAAGCATTATTGACCGGGTTTCCGGGTAGCCCGAAGCCCGATTTGACCGGGTCGGGCCGGTCAAAACCCGGTCAAACGGGCCGGGCTTCCCACCCTAGGTGTAGCTTTCGACTAACTTCCCTCGAATCTAGCCTATGGCTTCCTACCGTCTAACAGACACTGGTGAAATAGTGTACGCTCGTCCTATGATACCCTCAAGCAACCTAGCACTTTATTTTCTTTACACATTTTTTCTTTGAATTTTCTTTTGACTTCGTTCTTCCATATGTAGGGAGAAGAACGTTATTGAACTAAAACTTGAAACTTTTGAACTTTTCTGAACTCTTTCTTCTTTTCTTTTTTTTTAATTTTCTTCTTTTCTTCTTTTTCTATTTTTTTTTTGTGCCGATTCTTTCTTTTTAGTTGCTAGAGGGGTTTACACGTCTGGACATAATAGCTAAGACCACCTGTTTAATGGCTATAGGCAAGTTACCACAAACTGACTTCTGGTAGGCTAATCTAGAACTACAACCACAGGGATCAACGGGGAATGAAAGAATGGGAAACAGCTGTAATGTATATCGAACCGAAAGAACAGGCCAAGCTCAAGGGTTTAAACCTAATGGATCCAATGTTTCTCGGTACGAATCCAATCTTTCTAATTCTATTATTGCTAACCATAACTACCTCGTTTGACATTAGAACTGTGCATGGTTTGTGTCTAAATATTCATATCAACATTTAAAACCTAAATTATAATTCACGAAACCCTAAATACCTAAAACGCTACCCTTAAATCCATAAAAATTACTTAACTCGCTCGCTAGCTAGCGAGCTTGCCGAACATTGGGCATTTAAAAGTAGATAGGGATATAGTTTCAAAGTGTTACTATTTGGGTACATAATTTTTTAAAATATTATTACTTTGATGAAATGGCTCTGTAAGTTATTCGAAATTATACTTTTGATAATGTCGCTAAAAAATTATAATTTTGTGACATTTACTCAAAATGTCTCAAGAGTTACAAAATTTAGCATTTTAGTGACATTTAATGAAATTATCGTTATAGATTACTCAACAAATGTTGCAAAAGCTTGTTTTTGTTGTAGTGGTCTTCAAATCTTTCTACATGTCCAAAGTTAGAGGAATGTTCAAACTATATTCCAACTCGTGTCATGAACAAAACCCACCATAGATTATGGAGTAATACATATTATTTACTTTAAAGGTCCGATGTATTTTTAAACATTTAATTTAAAAACCTAAAAAATAAACCATTCTAACTTAATTTTTTATTCGAATGGAACAATATACATACATAATTTATTATTTACTTCAAATTAGGTGTATCTTTTTACCTTTAACATGAGAATGCTAGAAAATAAAATATTCTAACTAAATTTTATATTTGATTTATTATTTACTTCAAAGTCATTGCACCATCTTGACCACATTATTTTAATATGAGAAATCTAATTTATAATGTCGATGACCCTCTTAGTTGATTGATTAACACCTTGATCATATTATTTTTATATGAGTTATTTTATCCTATAGGATTATAATACTCGTATATAAAATAATTTAGATAAAAATATATTATTTTCTTTTCAAATTTATATCTTAGGTTATATTTATTTATCAAAGTGGAAATGTTACTATTATAGGACGATTTAAAATTATAGAAGAAGTATCATATATTAGATCGATTTAGGATGCTTTTAACATTAAAATTTTCAGTGATTTATTATGTTGAATGAATCGTATATTAGGCCCGTTGACGTTGTGAGAAAAAAAAATTAATGTGTTTGAATTTTTGTAGTGTATAGTAGATTGTAAAACTATCAAAGTGTGTATTAAGGGGCGCGGTATCTGGTCCCTTAAGGGTGGTTAAGGGTTTTGGATGTGGAGAAGATTGTTGAAGATTCTATCCGTGATAGACGACCCAATGTTCCTTGCGAGCATGGTTGTCAATGCCGGATCGGTCTGACCAGTCCAACCTCGAGCAACCTTCACCCAAAAATGGCCAATGGTTTTCTGACAAGGAGTCAAACCGGACATCTTGCCGGTTCAACCCAAAAAATCGAACGGTTCGACTAAAATAACAACCCCGGTCAAACCCTCACCAAAACACTAGGTAGTTGAATCAGATAGTCACTAAGGTTTCACCCGATATCAACAAGGTCACAATTTTTCATAACTTATCGCAGATGTGACTAACCTTTCAACTAATTAATAAGTTACTTTTTTCGTCCACTTCCGTTCATTTTTCCATCCACTAGCTGATCTGACAGCTAATCTCAGTCAGCGCAAATAATAATAAAATATTAACAAATAAAAGAAAATAAAAAATATTAATATTAATATAAAATATTAATATCCTCTCATCTTCTCTTTTCTCTTAACAAAGTCAGTGTTCTCGGACTTCGAGCTCCAATCGACGAAAGGGAAGGAGGTTTCCGGTGAGGAGCTGGATTGCAGCGTTGCTGATCAGGAGGAGGTGTTGGACGACGAGAACGAAAACAATGGGGAAAGAAAGATTGGTTGAGGAGGCAAGACGGAGGGAATGAAGAGCTCTGCAACAAAGATTACGTAATGGAATGGATCGGCAGCCAGATCTATCATTCCTTGAACCCTAATTGGAAGGAGGAGGAGTAAGATCACAAAACGATTATCGTCATTTCTGCCGCTCATCTTCCTGCGGCAGCGGAAGCTCCTCCCTCGAACGGACAAGAAAAGAAGAACGATCGTGTAATTAATAGACGGGGGAGAAGAAGAAGAAGAGGAAAATGAAGGAATGGTGGAAAGACGAACACTTCGAGGAGATGAGCAAGAAAGGAAGATTGACCAGTAGCAAAATTAACGTCCGTGTGTATCAGAAGAATTGAAGAATGGTGCTGATGACAGTGAAGAAAAGGCAGTCTGCAAACAATCAGAAGATGCTGATGGTGGGATTTGAAATTGAGAATCGACGACTGCAGGAGTCTAAAGGCGGCATCGTTTTGGCTTATCTTACCCCTTTTAAGTCAAGTGACGTCGTCTGGCATTAGCCACTTAATGAACTCCTTTTTGTCAAATAGAATTATGCCACCTGTTTCGTTTATATTTTGTAATACTGTTGGTCGTTAATTACCGTTGACCAACGAAAATCCTACTTCTGTTTAAACGAAATGGCAACAGAGAGAGGCTGCTTTTCGCCCCTGCTCCTTCTGATTTTTCCGCATAGAAATCTGAAAGTGCGAAATTGAAGAAAGGATTGAAGATCCTTTTCCACCGATGAAAGAGATCATCCATGGAGAGGATGCGAGAAGATAAAGGAGAGTTCAGTTTCAGGAAAGGGTGGAGATGTGGAGTGGGGATCTGCTCAGCAGCACGACGACCCGCATGAAAGGGACACTCTGCTACGTCGTGCTAGAGTACGGCCGCGACGGGTACTTAATGGAGAAAGCAGATATATACAACTTGGGAGTTCTGATTCTGATGATTGTTTGAGGGAGGAGGTCGTTCCTTGAGTTGGCATCTCCTTTAAACCTGGAGAAGGCGAATCTGATAAGATGGTGAAGGAAGCTGGCTCAGGGGAGTTATAAGAGAATGTGGACATGGTTAGGATATTGAATGAGGAGATGGAGGTTCTGGATCTTTCGTTTGAATTCTCGCCGTCTCCTCCTGCATCGAAGTTGTTTCACAAGTCGAGGAGAAAATACAAGGGTAACGACAACATTGCGAGTACAAAGTATATGGAAAATTACATGGGGATTATGTGGTGTACAGTTTGAACGAATGAATTCAGTTTGGGGATTATGTCTCGAAAAATATGCGCTCTGTTTAGCAGTGGTAGTTTTCGTTTCATTATTCGTTTTATTAAAATGTCATATTAATAAGTTATTACACAGAAATTAATATAACATTATGAACTTTCTATACATCCGATTTCATCTTCATCGACAACTGAAATAATTAAACTTGTTTTTGTCAAAAGAAACTACATGAAGTCGACTACTGCTTTGACCTCTGACGGAAGCTGTTGTAGTGCAGCTCATGCAGTCACTCCCTCCATAAGCAGAATGACTGTAGTCAGAGTGGCAGCTCATGCAGGGAGTGATTTGTAATTAACCAATACTATAAATACCTCTTCGAGTAGGTTTTTCGACTGATAATAAAAACTATGGATTAGCTGACTCTCTGTCGATGAACCAGGTTAATCTTGTAAGGGACACCCTCTGTACCTCTTCCTACTCTCCCTCTCCTCAGCATCCCCACAACTCATCCTGCTGCATCCCCATTATCAATATTCATTATTATTATTATTATTATTGTAAGATCATAACAATGTAGTAGTAGGCAGCAGTAGGCTGTAGACTAGTAGTACCTTATATCAGCAGTACCTTATATCAGCACATTTCCAAGTAGGCTAAGAGAGAAGAGCATGATGAAGTCATCCCCTCCATTAGCACTATGGCTGTAGTACTTGCACAGCTCAGCAGAATGACAGAAGCTAAACTGTTTCCCACATTTTCAAGATCAGTAAAGAAAGCAAATATATATAAGCATCCAAATTCATAAACATTAATTTTTAGACTCAAGTAAGAAAATTATTATACCAAACAAGTGTGGAATTTAGTCATAGGTCGATGAATAATTGTTTCTTTCTGAAGCCTTCCATTCCACTTTTCATCGCAAATAACATTTGAAATTTTGAATCACACCAATCTCTGTGGACAACAACAAACTCATGTTAAATATAAACAGTCATACACGGCCGAAACTGTAAAACTTGAAGTACACTTACCTAAATCTACAGTCTAACTCATCTCCATCGGCCTCTTTATAATCCATGTTGTCAACTCCTTACCTAAATCTACGCTTACCTAGATCGTATGACGACGCCGGAACGGGAGCTGCTACTGCTATTGTTGTTCAGACCTTGAGCTGGAAATGTGTTTCCAGCAAAGAGAAAGAGAGAGAGGAACAATGGTGGTGGGCGGCGGCTGCCTATTTGGTCTGTCTTCTTTGTCTTGCTGCCTATCAATTTATACTAACACTAGATTTTATTCTTCTCACCTAATTAATGGTAAGGATCCCCACATTTAATTATTATTATCTTGTTACCATATTATATTGTTGTATTTATCTCCAATTATCCTCATACATATCCTTCTATATAGTTATAAGTATATGCATATGATTGGGTGTGGGTAAACAATTCCAATCATCTTCACAATTAACACTAGCTAGATTTAGGGTTAGACAATTTCACCCAGGTTAAGTTTATTTTATTTTATTTTGTTGGGTTTAAGGGTAGGATTTTAGGTGTTGAAGGTTTCCGGATTAATAATTTATGTCTTAGATATCGATATAGATATTTAGACACAAACGGTGCGGAATTTTAATATCAAATGAGTGAGTTATGGTCATTAAATTGTAGAATCAGACACAAACGGTGCACAATTTCCCATGATGAAGCTAAATGAAACCAAAGTTTCATGTTCACTTTTAATGAAGTCACGTACGACTGTGCACAGTGCAGTCCAGATGATGTGGCGAGGGTGTATGGTCATGAAACTCTGGCTGCGGCTGGGGCTGCTGCTGCTCAGAATCATCTTCTTCCTCCAACTCGTCCATATGCTGGAGGGGAGGTTCTGCTGCTACCTGGGGACTGAGGTCCAGCTCGAGGTCGTACTCGACCGTCAAATCTCCTCCCACGGTCCGTACCCTGCGTCGTGGGATGTTCGGGCCGTATTCATTATTGAGGCCGAAGGAAATGATGAGTCGGCCGATGAAGTTGCCTCCCAGGAGTGAGGAGGTGGCGTCCGCCTCTTGGTCTTCTGGGGAAGATGCGAGCAAGCACCCAGCCGGGATGAAGAGGGTAGCTCTCCCGGATGGCGCGAAGAAGTAGAAGCTCCTCCTTGCTGATATGGTGGGGTCCTTCTCTGGAGCATATAAAAGCGATCTACGCTAAACCATATGAATGTATTTATAGAGAGGGTGAGAGAGAGACTTAACTGAGTTATGGTCCGTGAGGCGATCGCCGGGCACTCCAGTCATATGGCTCCAGAGTGCATGGTACTCCTCCTCGTCATCATCGTCGCCCCAGCCGAGGCGATGTCCATGGTAGTGCTCGTGGGGTATACCTAGATGAGCAGCAAACTCATCATAGGTGAGCGTCCTGTACACCCCGCCCAGATAGAAGGTGACAACCTTCTTGCCCTGCCTCCTCTTGTGCTCGTCCAGATCAAAAGTCGCCCACAACTCCTGTAGAGCGATGTCTGGGAAGTCGGAAGCTATGGTGGTCAGCTCTAGGAGGCCGACCGGTGCCAGGGCGTCATGCACGTTCCGGTGGTAGTCCTCATCGTGATCGAAGAGGGACTCCATGGAAAGTGGGTGAACATTACTCCAGGAACATGCTCGAGCCTCTGGTAGCACTCGAAGTAGTAGTCGGGTAGACGAGCCACAGTGCGATGGTACCCATCACGGCTAGGGAATGCTGGTGGAGGGCCTTGGACGGCGGGTGTGACGGGAGCAGGGGCTCTGGAGCTCGAGGCGGCATCAAGTCGCGCCTTGGTCCTGCGCTCATAAGTGGTGTTCCTAAAACCAGAACGAAATTAGATTAGTCAAACTAAAACCCTACCCCACACTTAGTAGAAAAACTCAATTTCACAAAGAAATGAGGAAAACCGAGTGGGGGTAAGGAAAGAGATTAACCGGTAATCACAAACAATAAATTACATGCTTAGGAACAGCCAGAATGAAATTATCACAATCAGAGTTCAGAAGTCAAACCGACATTCAGAAAGTCAACATCATAGAACATTGAACCCTAATCATGGCAAGACTATCACAACGTGGAAAATGACGGTATAATGTGATCTCTGATGGCAAACACAATGATATGACGTAACTGAGCACATAAGGCAGCCAAATGATCAAAAATAGTTCATGGTCAAACCGACATTTCTCACAAGTCAATATCACAAAGAATCAATCTTATGCATAGCAACACATGATCAAACGATATGGAAATTAAGCACAATACTCCCTAATCATGCTAGAACAGCTCAAAAAATTCAGCTAACCTAGTTCACACGAAATCAGTCGGCACGCAAATCGAGGCAAACCGAAAAGTCAACCGATAGTCAACCCTGACGAAATTCAGCAATCAACATCTCAAAAGATTGTAATGAAAAGTTCTACGACTTACCTTGAAGCCCTAGATGCTAAAAATGAACGGATTGGAAGAAATCGGTGAAAAATCGAAAGATTTTTAGGGTTTGGGTGAACTAGAGTTGTAGAGCTCTGATTCGGCTGTTCTAGGGCTCGGATTGATCGGAAATGAAAGGGGAATGGAGCGGCGGCAGCGGCGACGGCGTTGGCGGTTGGCAACGGGCGGAGCCGGCGAAAATGGGTGGCGGTCGGCAGGTTTTCGGAAAACAGGGAGAATTTTCAAAAATTTCGAAAATAGAAAGTGAGGAGAGAGGGAGAAGAGGTCCGGATTTTTAAGTGAAAAATTTGTTGATTTTCAAACAGATTTTCGGCGAAAATAGGTGCAATTTTTCGCCAAAAATGTTAGTTAAAATAGTACTGCCAGTTTTCAAAGGTATTTTCGCCGAAAACTACAAGTAGTTTTCGCCGAAAATGTTAACAAAAATCGTCTGAAACACAATGGGATTTCAAAGAGAGTTTTCGTCGAAAATAAGGTTCATTTTCGCCGAAAATTTTGAATTGTTGATTGAAAATATTTTCGCAAATCCGGCAAACTTCAGAAAATCACAATTAAATCCACAAAAATCGGAATAACCTTCAAACGACTTGCGAATGACACTACGACATACAGACTACACACGAAAAATAATAAAACAAATAAAATGACACTTTTGGCTCCCCCGAACCGACTCTAAAACACTAAGGTTGACACAAATGAAAACTGACTCCAGCCGTGGGTTGCCTCCCACGAAGAGCTCTTTTATTAACGTCCTTGAGCTGGACGATACCTGGACGATATTAGGAGACATCCCAACTCAGATTCTCCTTAATGCTAGCATCGGAGTTCATAAAGTAGAGCTTCGGGGCTTCTCCGGTGAGCATGAATTTCTTCCCGTTCGCATGTAAGAGTTTGGTACATCCGTCGGGAAGGTGGTCAATGATCTTGAATGGTCGAATAGTTCTGTCAAGGGATCATCTTCCACAAGGAAGACAGTGGATGTGATGAGAACGATCGGCTCCTTCTTTTCTTTAACCTCCGGCTTGATATTACCAAGGATCGGTGATCGTCAGTATTTCCTTAGGAGATGCTTTTGGCTTCTCCTTCCATACTTGTTCTGGCGCCGGTATCTCGGAACTAATTGGCGGTGCAGCTGGCTCGGTAGACGGTGGCGGAACAACTGGTCTCCAGACCATTTGAGTCTTTGACTTTTTGTTCTTTCCCCGGGGCCTACCAGGTTTTGTGCTCGGTGGTTTAGAAGAGGCTTGCAGTTCCTTCTTCTTTGTCGGCTTTTGGGGAAACATATTTTTATTTCTTCTTGATAACCTGTCCAGCACCTGCAATAACAACAGATCTAGGCACACTAGGAGAGACATCGGCAATGAATTTGACCGAGGCCAACTCCACAGTTTCTACAGTTAAACAATGTGATTCTCCCCTAGGAATGTATTTCATATTGTCATTGAGGTGGAATGTTGCAGTATCCTTTCCAACCCTTAATGTTAACGAACATTTGAACATTAATGTTAATGCCGGCTGTCGCCATGAACGGTCGACCTAGGATAAGGGTAGAATATGTCTCTTGGGTATCCATTACTACATAATCAGCGAAAAACCGGAAAGGGCCACAGCAAGTGATTACATCCTTGATTATTCCTCTAGGTTCTTTTAAAATTTGTCAGCGAACACTAAATGCATGCTAGCAGGTTGTAGTTCACCTAGGTTCAGTTTCTTATATAAACAAATAGGCATAACATTTATAGATGCACCTAAATCAACCAAACTACGCTCAATTTCGATGCCATTAATGATTATAGGTAACATAAAAGGGCCAGGATCAGAGCACTTAGCTGGTATAGGTATGGGTGGTGATTGAGAGATGATAGCTGAGCATTCTCCCGTGGAGGGAGTAGAAAGTGCTTCCTTCTTCTTCTCCAGGCTGTTCTGCTCAATGCTCCTGGTTGTGATGGCTTTAGCATGCTCATTCTTCATGGTGGGGTTGTTTCGAGACAGTGCCTGATTGGAGAGAGGAAGGTTGGCTAACATGCTAGCAACTTTATTTACCATGCTCTCTATTCTCTGACCTTGTGCGATTTGTCCTTGGTTAAAAGCATCTTGGGCTTTAAACCTTTCTTCATGATCATCGAGCCTTGCTGCAATCAGGTCAAACTTCTTGGCTATCTTCCTCTCCCAAATATTCTCAGACGTAAAATTTGAGGTTGCGGTGCTCCGGCGAATCTGGGAGGGTCTTGATAACTATTGTCCTACCATTGATTCTGACTCTGGTTGAATCCGAAGTTGTGAGGAGGACGATCAAGGAAGCTTCCCTGTTGTTGAGGAGGTGTTCTAAACTGACGGTAGTCAGGGTAGCCTCTTTGATCAATGGTGAAGCCTTGATCAATGAAATTAACTTCCTCTTTAGACCAGTTATTAGCTGTACCGAAGATCTCCTCCATGTGTTTTTGTGCTTCGATCTTGATCTGCTCTTCACAGCTTGGTTGGCTCTTGGCTGCTCCAAACTGTCTCTCCCAGTTTTTGGACTTAGATGCCCAGTCTGCAAAGTGAAGAAAAGCAGCTTCTGGTTCGAGTGTTGTGTAGTTGCCATTAGCTAAAGTGTTGACCCATTCAGCCGTTTCTTCATTCATACCTTGGGCAAAGATTTCGGCTAGCTGCCCTGGTTGAATCCATGATGAGGGCATTCAAAGAGAAGCTCTTGGAATTCGTTCCAAGCATCGTGTAAGCTTACTCCTTCCTTTGAGAGAATCTAGCGATGCAATCCTTGTAGAATGTCGTTCTTGAAGGGGGTAGTAGTCCTCTATGAAGTCCTGAGCTAGATTATCTTAGTCGGTGTAGTAGCCAGGTGGTTTTGAGCTGAGCCATATCTTGGCGTTGCCTTTAAGAGAGAATGGAATACTCGTAAGCAAAGATTGTTCTTACCGAGATTCCCCTCTTAAACGCCTCGCACATGGCTAGGAAATTCGCCAAGTGTGTGCATGGGTTATCTTGCGGCTCCCCTTCAAATTGTAGATCCCTAGAGACCATTTCCAGGAAGGGAATTGTGATTCATAGTCAGGATCGTCATCGTTGTGTGGCACAACAACGCGAGGTCGAAGTTAGCCGCACTTGGTCTACAGTAATCCGCCATGGTGCGTTGAGCAGCAATTACGGGAGGAGAAGGTGGTGGTGAATCTGAAGTAGTGGATGAAACGGACGAAGATGAGGAGTTCTCCTTCAACTCCTCGATCTTTTCAGGGATAGGTGGTGTAGGCGGAATGCTCATGACTTGCTTCTGAGCTCGCGGTTTCCTTGGCGGAGTAGAATTGCCCGGCTTAAACTGAGAATGAGCGATCGAGCGATTCATAAACCTGTAGAACGACCTACAAGCAACAAAAGCAAACATAACCGGCGTAAAATCAAAGTGGATGGAAAGGTGAAAGATGGAAAGTAGAAGAATAAAATGCCAGTTCTTCTTTCAAACAATCAAAAGAAGTCCCCGACAACGGCGCAATTTGATGAACCAGGGATTCGTTGTGCGGGTTCAAACAAATAACTAACAAAGCTAACAAGCTAGGGTAGATCGTATTCCACGGGTCTTCTATGATCGACTACTCAAATAAGCTGGCAAATTACTCGGATTTAAACACTTCGTGCGTGGTGTGAGTTCCACGACTTCTAATTCTAAGAAATGCAGAGAAATTAAAAATTGAACTAAAAGCAGATTGGAAATTAGGGTTGAAAACAAAGATGACAGACGAACTTAGACTTTGAATCCCCCTTCGTTCCCCAGAGCATTGGCAATCAACAGATCAGCAGAATTTCGATTCTCATTCAATCAATTCTAACACACCACCATAACTCCTTACCCTTAGGTTTAAGGCCGGCGAACGTTCGCTCTATCCGTTCTAGCTACCAAGATTAATTAGTCGCCCGGGTACGGTCGCCTCTCGAAACGACTTAACTTAACTGGTGGAATTACTAACGATTTGTGAGTTACTCTTGCAGTGGATTAACCCTAACCGGTTCCTACGAAAGGCACGCTCCAATTATAAGGTTAATTGTTCAATTTGATGTTTTAAGGTAAGGCGAGCGTTCGCTTCCATCCTTAGCTTAACAAGAATCTAATCTAGGTGATCAATCCAGACAAGAAACATGAACAATGAAGAACAAATCAAACATGAAAGAGAAACTGATTGAACTTCGAATCTAATCACCGCCGATCCGTGACCGCTTTAAAGCCCTGGGTCACTTAGGGTTCATCTAGTCTAAGTTCTAAGAGTTTAGCTACTCATGTTTATCACAAAAGAATCAAAGACAAAGAAAGTGCTCATCATCCAGAGGAGGAACAGAAAAGAATCTGAAAAACCTAATTAAGACGACTCTGGCAGACTTCGATCTTCGGTAAACTGCAATCCTAGCTCCGAGTCTTCGAGATTTGTGTATAGTGTACTAGGACAAGTAATGCAGGCTACAAAATGAATTATATCTGAATAGCATGCACTAGGACAAGTAGTACGAGAATACGAGCACAAAAATGTTTGCACTAAAACAAGTATGTCTGCACTAGGACATGTATGACATGTATGCTTTGCACTAGTGCAAGTATGTTTGCACAATAACAAATGTGGTCATTATTATTTTTTAGCAATTAATTACTAGTAATTAATTAAATTAAAATATGTTTAATAACTAAAATAATTATAATTAATTTAAGACGATTTTGGTAACTAGTCCTCCTCCCAATGTCAAAACAAAAAAAAACTAATCCTTCTTTTTTGTGTGATTCTTTCCTAATAATTACCTATCCATCCATTGATTCTATAATTAAATGACAATATTTGATTCGATGCTTAATATTTTAATATTAAATGAAAGACTAAGAGTAATTTAGTTTAGTGAAACAAATATTGATTTGGTCACCGAACAAAAATGCGGAGTTGGAGTATCCATTAAAAAGTTGAAATAAAATATGCAACAAATAAAAACTCTCATATAATAGAAAATTTCAAATAGGGTTAATACACTTTTTTGCCCCTTCACTATGCAAAGTTAACAAACTTACCCTTTTACTATTTTCAAATATAAATACAAGCAGTAACGCCCGCCTGAATTTCGTGTGCTTCGAGTATTCAAATACCTTCCATTCACTCTAATCCCTCTCTGGATTTTTCGTAATCTTCGGCCGTCGACGACCGATACGTGACGATGGTTCTCGAGGTGAGTTTACGGAAGCTCAATGTTCACGATCTCACCGATTCTAGATTTCGCGATTTGTAACATTTTTTTTGCGATTTTGATCCATTTTAGGCGACGATGATATGCATCGACAATTCGGAGTGGATGCGCAACGAAGATTACTCTCCGTCTCGATTCCAGGCTTAGGCTGACGCTGTCAGTCTCATCCGTGGAGCAAAAACTCCACGTCTTCACCTTGGCTGAGCTGAAAATCATTACCCAGAGCTTCTCATCCAGCAATTTCCTAGGTGAAGGAGGCTTCGGCCTCGTCCACAAGGGTTTCATCGACGACAAGCTCAAACCAGGCGTCTTGAAGGCTCAACCAATCACCGTTAAGCTCCTTGACCTTGATGGTCTCCAGGGCCACCGCTAGGTGAACATTGCATCGCGCAGCTCGCTCTTAAGCATCAACAGAACAAGAATCAGCGGCAATGATATAGAAGTGATGAAAAAGAAAACAAGAGGGCATTCACATTACTCCTCCACAGTGCTACCTTCTTCCCATTCTTCACCATCCCCAGATGTCTCATCCACTTGCTCCCTTCCTTGTGTTTGAGAAGGTGACCAAGGACTAGCTCATGCAAGGGATGCATCTACCTGTTTGTGTGTTAAATATTCATATACCATTATTAATTACCCTTAACCAAATGTATAAACACTTTAAAAAATTGTAAGAGAATTGTTATACCAAAAAGATATGGAAATGATTCACAATTCGATGAACAATTGTTTCTTTCTGAAGCCTTCCATTCCACATTCCAACCATCAAATTGTATCCCAAATAACATTTGGAATTTTGAATCAGACCAGTCTCTTTGTTGGCAACAACAAACCATGTTAAATTTAAAATGTCAAACACAGTCGAAACTATAAAACTTGAATTATAAATCTATGAGGTTTGATAAACCATTAATATATTATAGACGGTGCACGGTGTAGTCCAGAGACAAACAAACCGAAAAAAACAGGGAATACGAGTTGAAGTTGAGATCGTACGTGAGTGCACGGTGCATTAGTCTAGATCGACGACGACGATGCCGGAAGCGCGAGCTGCTACTGCTGGTGTTGAGCCGAGACCTGGAAATGGAGATGGGTTTGAGACCAATATGATTTCACCGTTTCAACATCAAAATTGCTAAATGATTTATTTTCAGACCAATAAATATAAATTACAGAGAGACATAAACAAACCAAAAAACAGGGAGGACTGCTGCTCAGTTGTTGTCTGGAAATGGAGCCGCCGCGTGTAACGGTCGAGCTAAAGAAAGGAGAGGAACAGTGGGCGGCTGCCTACTTTTCGTTGTGTTTTCTGTCTCTTGGAGTTAGGGTTAATCAATTTATACTAGATTTTCTCTCTCACTTAACACTTGATTTTTAAGGTTAAAATCGTAATAATACATATTAACTTATCACGCTAAACTCGGCCCGCCTACCATGACTACAGAATTTTGTAGTTTAAATGACTACATAATCTTAATCATTAGATTACTATACTTATTTAATAGTTGTGATAAGAAAGGATAAATAAGGAATCATAATCATTAAATTCTTCCATTTAAAATTCAAAATATTACAACAAAAATTTATAAATCACGCGCCTGCCTCCCAACTACCATTAATGTCGTCGTCTTCATCCCCAAACTCAGTAGACGAAGACTCATCGGAAGTTCGTCTCCAACTGATTGCTTCATCAGAATACTACATATACAGGTACTAGTGCCACCAATGGAAGTACTAGTGCACATCTCGAGGAGCACTGTAACACCCCAACTAGATGGGCCTTAATCAATACAGCGGAACACTAACAAGGGTGTTACGATGCACGAATATCACAAGAAATTGATTTTTTGTCATAACTCAAGTAAATCTCTTTAAGAGTTTTAAAACAACTCGTAATGATCTGAAAACTTATATCTTCATTTAATCATGATCCAACAGAGGATCCTCATGAACACATAACAGAGGAGGAGTCACATGCTCCACAGATACCACAAGCGTTTCACTTCTTCCATACAGTTCAACAAGCATTTCATATACTTAGTCACACTGACATCATATGGTACCGACAGGTTACAGAACATAGACATATACACAATACGTGACTAACCATGACATATGCATATGACAAGGTAGTGTATCTTAAAACGTGTGAAAACTCAAAATCAGAGGACGAGGATCAAGACACATTCTTCCAATTCTACCTGGCCACATCGCCACGTCTGCCAACCCAAATAGCTCTCTTAGGTGGCATGCTGCTCTCGTAGAATCAAATGTACACCTGCACAGACTACTCAAGGTCTGGGGAACAAATAAGGGTCAGTGCTACTTCACTGAGTGAGAGCCTTGAGCCCTGGGTCATACTAAGGTGCAAGCAAGTCACATAACAAGTATGGCAACATGTATCACATAAGGTCACCCTGTAAACCTAACTTGTTAGCTCATATTTTAATTGGGATCCCGGCTCACGTATGCTGGTAGACTCCTGGGCAGAACAGGCAGTACCCAACCGGTACTTCATAAACATACAGCTCTCCGTGGTAAGAGCCTCGAAAAAAACCGTTCAGTCATTAGGCTCAACCGTCCTAATGACCTACTCCTAGCAGAATTGACCGTACATGGTTTTCTGCAACATAACACATGTAGTCTCCAGCATACGGGCCCTATCTACGTGATCAAGCAGTTCCAGATTATTCTCCTTGAAACATCAATCTAGGTTAGTTGTTATCACAATCAGATCACAACAGAACACTAACATCATATCAGGTATAATATCAAGTAAGCAGAACGAGTACAATAACATATTCATGTATACATATCAATAACAACAATTCACATACGGCCCTAGGGTTGTAAGCCACTATCCTAACATGCATATAATTCTTTAATAATTAATGGACACATAAAGGAACGTCTAACCCGGTAGGATACGCAGGAGACCCTCACCAGAAATAGTTGATGAACACCAATAGTAATCAAGCTAAATACCCCAGCTTCCTCTATCTCCGAGGCACCACCCGAAAACCCCACAACACGTTCACGTATTAACTCCTTCTTATTTGCTCTGTCTAACCGAAGCTTAATGCTTCCTACCACTCTATTTATTTATTTCTCCTTGAACAATGCCCTATGACCTATTTATACCCAAACTAGGTGGCAAGCTAATTATTATTTTAATCTCTTTCATTCCTTATGATGAAGAAAGTAGCTTTGTCATGGTTACTTTCCAATGTGACATTCAAACAAATGGCCCGTGACTAAGGAGCTTTGTTATGTAGTGTTGATTGAATCAATTTACTTTATCCTTAAGCTTGATTGAGGTAATGATAAAAATGTGGGGTGGTGGCAAATGTTGACTACGTGTCTCATTATTCCAACTCCCCTCCTAACAATTACTTAACCATTATATTCATACTCATTCACCCATGACTTGTTCATTTATGATCATGAATGCATACTAGACCAAATAATGTCATATTAGGGATAAAGATGAAATGGTGACAACCAATTCTTCCTCCCATCAACACGTGTTCCCTTCTTCTAAATATCTTTAACCAATGCTTATCTACTCAATATATTTTTCTTAATTAAGTCATCTCATGATTATATTGTAGTGGGTATTCCACCAATTATTTAATCTTACGTGTACTGGGTGAAGAAGAAGATAATGCTTGTGGTCCCATGCATGCATGTTGAAGTCAAAAATGGTGGGTTGATTACCCTTTTTTTCCATGCTCCACCTATTATATGAATAATTTCACCAGAATAAACACTATATCGATTTTGTCAATAATTTCGGTATAGTCGAAATGGGATGTTACAATTCCTCCCCTCTAAAAAGATTTTGTCCTCGATATCTAAGTTCTAATGTTCACTTCTAACAGTTATTCCAACAATCTAACCAATTACTATTCTAGCAGGTTGGGTGATTCCAAACAATCAAACATGTAACACATCAGGTTTCAAATCTTAGATATACAATTCCTACCTTTGTGATCACATCAAGAGCACATTAATCATATCACATAACAAAACATCAATCTGCTAAGTAAGCATCTACAAGTTCGGGATACTTCTCTCACATACTCATCTCTGTCTCCCACGTAGCAGACTCACTTTCATGATTTCTCCACACAACCTTCAACATTGGAATCTGCTTACTTCTCGAAATTCTGACTTGTGCATCCACCATCCGTACTGGCACTTCTTGATAACTCAAATCCTCTTTCAGTTCTACCTCATCAGGTTTGATGATATGACAAGATCCACATAGTACTTCTTAAGCATACTCACACGATACACATTATGAATTCTTTCCAAATCACTAAGCAAAACTAGAACGTAATCTACTGGTCCTGCCTTGCCAATGATATCCTACGGTTCAATATACCCTGGGGCCAACTTTCCCTTCTTCCCAAATCTCATTGTACCTTTCCAAGGGAATACCTTAAGAAAGACCTTTTCACCAACCTCATCACTTACATCTCGAGCTCTACCGTCCGCATACTGCTTCTGACGGTCTTGAGCCACTCTGAGTCTTTCACGAATAATTGTCACTTAATCAAATGTTTCTTGGACCAACCCAGAGCAATTCACCACGCGGAAAACTTATTTTTTTCCATTCGAGAAAACAAAAAGGAAAGGTGTTGTCATTGAGCCTTGCCCACTTGGGAGTGTCGGCAAGTACGGGTAAACAAGTGTGTATTACAAGATCATCTTAAATTCGTTAGTTAAAGTATCGATACAATCTATTGGCATCTCTTAGTTCACCTGTCATCCCAGGGATTCCGAGAAACAGAATTCTTACTAACTAGCCAAAGATTAAAGAACGTAGGCACCGTCTGAGACCATACATGCTTAGGTCCCAGGCAAAAACCACAAGAAAGAGAATAAGGGTACAATCATGAATTTGAGGAAATACTAAGGCATGCGGGATGGGTCTTCTGTTCGATTCCGCCGAATTGTTCCTTCTTGAAGATTTTCTTGACGCCTTCGTCGGTTTATATGTTTGCATATCTTTAGGATGAAGGTGATAGCCACGAAGAGAAGAATGACTATTAGAAGGACGAAATTTATCCAACACAAAGTTTCCGTTTCATCAGAGCTAGCCATCTTTCTTTAGAGAATGACTTAAAGGAAGGGGGGTGGATTTAAAGAGGAAGAGGTTACGGTTAGCTTGCCCAAAAAGCCGCCGTTTCGGACTCGAAAGTCAAAAGTAAAAAGAACGACATGACAACACATGCTTAGTGCTTTAGCGGTGCCTCAAAAGTAGAGCTGATGCGGTGGCCGATTCTTAGCCGCCCACGCGTCCTCGCCGAAAGCGAGAGGTTTCTCAGCCGTCCATGTGTCCTCGCCGAAAGCGAGGGGTTTACGTAGATTTCGTATCAAGATCAATGTTCCCTTCGCTTGGGTATTTAACCCGGATGAAGCTTGGTTCCGAGTGTCACTCGCAAGGTATACTGAAGAGATTCTGTCAATACTTACAGAAGGTTCGAATGGAAGGTAAAAATGCAGGAGTGATTCCATTCCTCAACCTTTTTCCCTCCACCGAGAGTCCACCAGTCCCTTCTGGTAATCCTTTCTTGATCGATTTCTGTTCCTTTTGTGATTCTATTAAAATGGAATGGACACTAGATAGTAGCTGCCCTAATCACATTACTCCGAATGAAAACTCATTCGTTTCTCTATATCGTAACTTTCGCCAACTCGTTTCCTTTGGAAAGGGTTTCAAGGAAAAATCCAAAGGGAAGGGTTCCATCAGGTTGGGTCCCTTAATTATACCGGACGTGTTACTGATGCCTAGCATGGTCGGTAGTTTCATTAGCATGAGCCAGCTTATGGAACTAAATTTTGCCTTCCTTTTTAAGGGAGGGTGGTGTACCATTTTTGATCAATTCGGAAACCCTTTTCTCTCTGTACCAAAAGTAGGCAGGTGCTTTCCGCTTAACATGGCTCATGTTACGCAGACAGGAGTGGCCATCAGAGGAAAACCAGACCAAGCGGAAACAGTCAAGATTTGCTGCGGAAAGAAGCGAGTTAAAGACGGAATGCAAGAAGCGGCCAGTAAGATACTGGAGGCCGACAAGGGGAAGAAGCGAGAGCATCCGATCGGTTAGTGGATCTTTCACGGAGTTAGTTCCAAGAACACGGCCTGAATAGCCGTTGTACTACCAGTTCATGTACCCAGTTCCTTCTTAATAATAATAATTTCTACTTCTCTTCCACCTTTAAGTATTCAAATCAGTTATTCCCTTAACTCAAAACGCAAAATCATGACTCAAAACATAAGTTACCACAACAACAGTTGTACAAAATTTAAGTGGTCTACTCATCATGCAAGTTCTTGCGATCGAGTTCCTGACGTCGTTCCTCGGCTGTCTCTAACATCAGCTTCCGGATAACGAAAATTTGACCACACAAGAGG
This sequence comes from Linum lewisii, assembly GCA_034768395.1. Classification (NCBI taxonomy): domain Eukaryota; kingdom Viridiplantae; phylum Streptophyta; class Magnoliopsida; order Malpighiales; family Linaceae; genus Linum; species Linum lewisii. The sequence continues at coordinate 60,792,868 of CM068299.1, forward strand.
ATCAAAGCAAAGATTACCAACCCTACGTTACTCTCACCGCCATCCTCTTGATAGCTCATTTTCGAAATTGAGAGAGTTTACTAATCAATGGAGAGAAATGAAAGAGAGATGGTGATGGTGGTCAAGTTTTCAAAGCTTGATCTTTATGGAAGCCAATTTCGAAAGGAAAGTGGTCACAATAATTGTGACACCATCCACTCACTCATGCCGGCACGTAAGGACAAGAAGGTGGCCAATAAGTCAAAGGCTAGGAAAATAGGGTTCGTCCCTTTAAATAGACGGTACCGAAACACCTCGGATAACAGAGAAATACCTCATTCATCTCTTTTATATCCACGAAATGGCTACGATTCCCATTTGCCGGTGCGGGGAAGCCACAATTATAACCACATCCTGGACGGAAGAAAATCCAGGGCGAAGGTTCTTTAGCTGCAAAAGACGTCGCTCGGTAAGTCAAAAGTGCTTTACGAGTTTCGATCATTTCAAACTAACCAGAGAAAAACTCATCTATCCCCTTGGTTTATGGCAGAGGATGAACAGCCATTACAATTACTTTGCATGGTTAGATCCCCCGGTGCAACATCGAGCCAAAGTCGTGATCAACGGTCTCTTACGAAAATTAAATGTCTACAGCGTACCTTCGGCAGTGAAAGACAAGTAATTTCAGGGGAGACTATTCCTGATACTGCTGTGTAATCTGCATCTTCCGTCAGAAACAGAGCTAGTAGTGGTTTTTGTAATAGAAACATAGATGTTACCTACAAAACTTTCTTAGCCGTTCTTGCCTTTGTTTGTATCCTTGTTGGAGTCCTTATCGTTCGCGTGTTAAGCAAGTAAATTCTTACTTTAATCCGTGGAGGTCTCTATGCTTTTCCTTTTAAAATCATAAGAATGGCTTCCGCATCAGATCGATTTTCCAGTGTTTCTTGGTAACCCGACGCTATAACAAATGAATCCTCATCATTTTGAGCCATGGACTCCCACCGAGTCCTTGTGTGCCCTTGAAACAAGAAGACAAAGTAGCGAAGTCGCTCATCCGGTGTAGCGTTCAGATGACTAAACACCACCCTCATATTACGAAGCCAATCAACGGCTGCTTGTGGATCCGAGCTTTCTCCCTCAAAGGGACTCCACCTAACTTTTTCATCTTATCATAATCTAATACCGCGGTGGCGGTTTCAACGGAACATCGTCACCTTGTACAGAACTCCCGTGTACAATTGCAAGAAGAATGGTCTTTTAATGATCCTCTTTCAGAAAACATTCGATAATCAGAAATCCTCTTTTTCACTTTAAAAGGTTTTCAAAAATCATTTTCAAATTATGATGCACATGTACAACTGACAATGCATCACACAAGACATGACCGCTCGATCGCCAGTGCAAGTACGGGCATGGAATACCTCCACTCTTTCGGGGTTTGCGACGTCCCAAGAGAAGAAGGTAGCATACCTATAATGCAGAAGACAACCAGCTCTGATACCAACTTGTAACACCCCAACCAGATGGGCCTTAATCAATACAGCGGAACACTAACAAGGGTGTTACGCTGCACGAATATCACAAGAAATTGATTTTTCGTCATAACTCAAGTAAATCTCTTTAAGAGTTTTAAAACAACTCGTAATGATCTGAAAACTTATATCTTCATTTAATCATGATCCAACAGAGGATCCTCATGAACACATAACAGAGGAGGAGTCACATGCTCCACAGATACCACAAGCGTTTCACTTCTTCCATACAGTTCAACAAGCATTTCATATACTTAGTCACACTGACATCATATGGTACCGGACAGGTTACATAACATAGTCATATACACAATACGTGACTAACCATGACATATGCATATGACAAGGTAGTGTATTTTAAAACGTGTGAAAACTCAAAATCGGAGGACGAGGATCAAGACACATTCTTCCGATTCTACCTGGCCACATCGCCACGTCTGCCAACCCAAATAGCTCTCTTAGGTGGCATGCTGCTCTCGTAGAATCAAATGTACACCTGCACAGACTACTCAAGGTCTGGGGAACAAATAAGGGTCAGTGCTACTTCACTGAGTGAGATCCTTGAGCCCTGGGTCATACTAAGGTGCAAGCAAGTCACATAACAAGTATGGCAACATGTATCACATAAGGTCACCCTGTAAACCTAACTTGTTAGCTCATATTTTAATTGGGATCCCGGCTCACGTATGCTGGTAGACTCCCGGGCAGAACAGGCAGTACCCAACCGGTACTTCATAAACATACAGCTCTTCGCGGTAAGAGCCTCGAAAAAAACCGTTCAGTCATTAGGCTCAACTGTCCTAATGACCTACTCCTAGCAGAATTGACCGTACATGGTTTTCTGCAACATAACACATGTAGTCTCCAGCATACGGGCCCTATCTACGTGATCAAGCAGTTCCAGATTATTCTCCTTGAAACATCAATCTAGGTTAGTTGTTATCACAATCAGATCACAACAGAACACGAACATCATATCAGGTATAATATCAAGTAAGCAGAACGAGTACAATAACAGATTCATGTATACATAGCAATAACAACAATTCACATACGGCCTTAGGGTTGTAAGCCACTATCCTAACATGCATATAATTCTTTAATAATTAATGGACACATAAAGGAACGTCTAACCCGGTAGGATACGCAGGAGACCCTCACCAGAAATAGTTGATGAACACCAATAGTAACTCAAGCTAAATACGGGAATTGGAATTTTGTAGCACAATTTTAAAAAAATATGTAATGTCAGTAGCCAAATGCGTAAAAATGTCCAGAAATAGCACAATCTGACTGGCAGCCAGCGCTGCGCCAGACAGATAGCGCTGCGCCACCCAGCCAGCGCAGCGCTACCCAGCAGGCGCAGCGCTGGCTGCCTAATCAGATTAGATACCGTCAAATCTCCGTTAGGGTTTCCTCAAACTCAGCCAGCAATGCGCTGGCTAGGTGGCGCAGCGCTGGCTAGGTGGCGCAGCGCTGCCTGGGTCTGAAGAAACCCTAAGGCCTCAATTTTCAGTATAAATACCCCCTCTATGATGCAGTTTTGGACCACTCACCTCCCTTGCCCTAAACTTAGAATTTGAAGTAGGCAGCTGTAACATCCCCGCCCAACCGAACGGGTTAGAACTCAAGTCTGGGTGACTAGAGTGCCGGAAACGGTACTTAAGAGGGTCTCTTGAGGTCTGGGACGTTTGGGTGTGTGCCGGGTTGAAGTTGCAAAAGAGGGGAACAGTGTACAGTACCAAAAGTGCTGATTTTGGGCCCTAAAGTGCGCAGGCGCACATTTAGAAGTGCCAGGCGCACTTTTCAATTAATTCAGCAAACTTTCGGCGGAATATTCAAAATGTGCGCCTTTTAGGGTCAATGTGCGCCGGCGCACATTTTGACATGCCAGACGCACATTTCGTGCATAAAAGGACGGAATTGCACGGAAATCCGTATTTTCTTTCCCCTTTCTCTCTCCCCGAAAAACCATTGACGAACTTGGAGCGAGCAACCTTCGAAGGGTGATTCCGGGAGCTGTAGAGGTCGGAATTGAGTTCCGTTTGTTGCTATGGATTCGTAGCGACGAGGAGAAGAGATCGCTAACCTCTATTTTGGGTTTCTGGGTGTAGGTCGTGAGCAGTAAGGAAGGGTAGAGCTACGAGTTTGGTGGTTGGAAATCGAGTTTCTGGGGAATTAGAAGACGATTAGAGCCTCGTCTTCTATTCCAGGTGAGGGCCTAGTGTTGTGTAGGTAGTTTGGACAGTGTGACATTAGGCAAATCCCACATCGACAAAGCACGGGGGATCCATGGCTATGTGGAATAGTTCAACCTTACTGACATGACGCATTTGGTGGTGTAGTGGTGGGGGTTTGATCTTGAAGGAGGAGGTCATGTGTTCGAATCCACAACACTCAGAAACAAATCCGTGAGGGCTGGGCCCAAAGCGGACAATATCTTGTCAGAAAAGGTTGGGATGTTACAAGTGGTATCAGAGCCCTCCCCGTCCCTCTTGAACGATGGTGGGGCAAACCTCAACGAGGACGTTGAGTCCCTGAGGGGGGTGTATGTGACATCCTAGGCAAATCCACATCGACAAGCACGGGGAGATCCATGGGCTATGTGGAATAGTTCAACCTTAACTGACATGACGCGTTTGGTGGTGTAGTGGTGGGGGTTTGATCTGAGAGGAGGAGGTCATGTGTTCGAATCCCACCAACACTCAGAAACAAATCCGTGAGGGCTGGGCCCAAAGCGGACAATATCTTGTCAGAAAAGGTTGGGATGTTACAGACAGCGTGAGGAGTTTCAATTGGACTTAGAACAAACCTAGGTTATGCATGAAAATGATGAGCGTAAAAGGGGATAAACTGTTCTGTGAATGTGCTTGATTGCTATTGATGTTTGCCGTGGTTGATCGTTGTTGTTGATTTCTATGATTTGGGGTTGGTTGTGAACTGAAGTGAATTAAGTAATGGTTTGACATAGAAGTGAGAGTTAGGATGGTTGGGAAATGAGTGCGGGTGCTAAGTTATTATGAATTGCTGGTTGTGGATGCAGGAGGGTTGCCCTGCCAATGTGGGGTCGCTCTGAACAAGAGGAACAGGTGGGTGACCCCTAGACTCATGACATGGCTTCCCCTGTACTTGCAGGTGGGGGAGGCCGGTGAGCTAGCCGGTTATCCTATTGATTGTGATGTGTGTGCTGTGAACATGACAGGGGCATGAAGGATGAGATGTGTTGTGAACTATGGACTGTGAATGAGATGTGGCTGTTTTGTGTTGTATGCTGGTAGTGGATGTGATGTATGATTAGAGAATGTGATGTTGAGAATTGTATGTGTGGAAATAGAACCGGAAGGAGCCTGCACTGCCCCCTAAAACTGCACTATGGGTGCTAAGTGCCTCTTCAAGGGAAAGAGGTGCGGTCACGTCTTCAAGGGAAAGGCGTGATTTGTTTGGTTGAGTCAAGTTAACGATTCCTTCAAGGGAAAGGTTTCGTGGTATCCTCCAAGGGAGAGGATGCGTCCTGGACCTCTCCAGGGGAGAGAGGTGCGTCAGGCCGGCAGGGGTGGTGCGGGATAAACTCCTTATTGGCGCCTAATAACTCACCTAGATAATGTGAATGTGAACGGTTGTGTGCTTGTGGTTGTGGTTGTGGTTGTGACTTGGTTGATGGTTGTGTTGTGATGATGCTGTGTGTGCCGTGGATTGATGTATTAGTTCTGTGCTATTCTAATGCTATGTATCGTGCTTGAGAACAAGAACTGACCAACATGATCACCTAGACTGTTTTAGGGAATTAAAATATGGAAAGGGGGGTTGGGTTTGGTTCCATTGTTGAATGTCTTGTGCGGAGTTGGGACCGCTCCACAGAGTAGGACAACGTGTAGGTAGGCCCAGTGGGTTCACTCAATTTCAATAGGAAATTGATCCCTTTCTCCCTTTCAGGATCTCGTGGCTAGAGAGAGTGGTGTGGTGTCAGAGTTGAGGGTGGAGTCCGAGAAGTGCTGGGCTGAAGCTATGAGGTGAAGACTGGAGCCTACTTGGAGTTGACCTATTTTTACATTTCAGTTGACTTGGGACATTTTGGGGGTTTTACTTGGATTTATGTATCTTTCTGATGTCGTTGGATTTTATGGGTTTTATGTTGGATTTGGAGTTGTAAACAGTTTATGTTTTTCATGGTTTATGGAGGCCTCTCACTTAAACTCTGATTTAAAGTTTGGATTTGATTGTTATCTCTGTCGTTTTTCACTGGGTAATACTCGACACCGGTTCAACCTCGGGTTTCACCGAGCTGATTCGGGTTGGGTGTTACAAATGGTATCAGAGCCTGGTTGTTGCTGCTGTGTTGGTGATTCATCTCTTCTTCTAGAGGAGTAATTAACCTCATAGGAGGAAGGGAAGAAGCACCGACACAGGACCAACTTTCTAGGGATTTTCAAATCGTTTTGAACTGGGTGGGAAGTTTTGAAAGGAAAGTGTTGTGAATTTGAAAGGAAAGTGATTTGAAATGAAATGTGATTTCTGAAAATTGGTCAACTGAAACGTTTTGTGTCCTCCTGTAGTGAAGAGGGTGGCGGAGTAGTTGAGAGTGGAAGTAGTAGCAGGTTGGGAAATTGGTTAGAAGAGTAGAGCCTTGTAGAATTTGGTTAAGTGAGTAGAGTGCTTGAGGGTGTGAGTTTTAGTCGAAGGTGTTAGCTTCATAGTTCTTGTTGGTGTGAGTGTGCTTTGTTGAGCTCTTGCGTTGCGGTTGTGCTCTTGAGTGAGTTTTGTTTGATTGTGTTTTGGTTGTGTTCTTGTTGTGAGTAGTGCCGTTGAGGTTCGGTTGTGCGTGTCTGTTAGGTAGAAGTTTGAAGTAGTGTGGGAGTAGTGCCCTTAGAAGGTGTGTGTTGCTAGAGCCGTTAAAAGGGAGTTTCGGGAGGTGATGTGATCATTGTGTTGCTGCGTTATGCTGTGATTTGTGGATTCGTTGCTAGAGCGAGTTGGGTTGTGATTTCGGGGACGAAATCTTTTGAAGTTGTGGAGACTTGTAACATCCCCGCCCAACCGAACGGGTTAGAACTCAAGTCTGGGTGACTAGAGTGCCGGAAACGGTACTTAAGAGGGTCTCTTGAGGTCTGGGACGTTTGAGTGTGTGCCGGGTTGAAGTTGCAAAAGAGGGGAACAGTGTACAGTACCAAAAGTGCTGATTTTGGGCCCTAAAGTGCGCAGGCGCACATTTAGAAGTGCCAGGCGCACTTTTCAATTAATTCAGCAAACTTTAGGCGGAATATTCAAAATGTGCGCCTTTTAGGGGTCAATGTGCGCCGGCGCACATTTTGACATGCCAGGCGCACATTTCGTGCATAAAAGGATGGAATTGCACGGAAATCCGTATTTTCTTTCCCCTTTCTCTCTCCCCGAAAAACCATTGACGAACTTGGAGCGAGCAACCTTCGAAGGGTGATTCCGGGAGCTGTAGAGGTCGGAATTGAGTTTCGTTTGTTGCTATGGATTCGTAGCGACGAGGAGAAGAGATTGCAAACCTTTATTTTGGGTTTCTGGGTGTAGGTCGTGAGCAGTAAGGAAGGGTAGAGCTACGAGTTTGGTGGTTGGAAATCGAGTTTCTGGGGAACTAGAAGACGATTAGAGCCTCGTCTTCTATTCCAGGTGAGGGCCTAGCGTTGTGTAGGTAGCTTGGACAGCGTGAGGAGTTTCAATTGGACTTAGAACAAACCTAGGTTATGCATGAAAATGATGAGCGTAAAAGGGGATAAACTGTTCTGTGAATGTGCTTGATTGCTATTGATGTTTGCCGTGGTTGATCGTTGTTGTTGATTTCTATGATTTGGGGTTGGTTGTGAACTGAAGTGAATTAAGTAATGGTTTTACATAGAAGTGAGAGTTAGGATGGTTGGGAAATGAGTGCGGGTGCTAAGTTATTATGAATTGCTGGTTGTGGATGCAGGAGGGTTGCCCTGCCAATGTGGGGTCGCTCTGAACAAGAGGAACAGGTGGGTGACCCCTAGACTCATGACATGGCTTCCCCTGTACTTGCAGGTGGGGGAGGCCGGTGAGCTAGCCGGTTATCCTATTGATTGTGATGTGTGTGCTGTGAACATGACAGGGGCATGGAGGACGAGATGTGTTGTGAACTATGGACTGTGAATGAGATGTGGCTGTTTTGTGTTGTATGCTGGTAGTGGATGTGATGTATGATTAGAGAATGTGATGTTGAGAATTGTATGTGTGGAAATAGAACCGGAAGGAGCCTGCACTGCCCCTAAAACTGCACTATGGGTGCTAAGTGCCTCTTCAAGGGAAAGAGGTGCGGTCACGTCTTCAAGGGAAAGGCGTGATTTGTTTGGTTGAGTCAAGTTAACGATTCCTTCAAGGGAAAGGTTTCGTGGTATCCTCCAAGGGAGAGGATGCGTCCTGGACCTCTCCAGGGGAGAGAGGTGCGTCAGGCCGGCAGGGGTGGTGCGGGATAAACTCCTTATTGGCGCCTAATAACTCACCTAGATAATGTGAATGTGAACGGTTGTGTGCTTGTGGTTGTGGTTGTGGTTGTGACTTGGTTGATGGTTGTGTTGTGATGATGCTGTGTGTGCCGTGGATTGATGTATTAGTTCTGTGCTATTCTAATGCTATGTATCGTGCTTGAGAACAAGAACTGACCAACATGATCACCTAGACTGTTTTAGGGAATTAAAATATGGAAAGGGGGGTTGGGTTTGGTTCCATTGTTGAATGTCTTGTGCGGAGTTGGGACCGCTCCACAGAGTAGGACAACGTGTAGGTAGGCCCAGTGGGTTCACTCAATTTCAATAGGAAATTGATCCCTTTCTCCCTTTCAGGATCTCGTGGCTAGAGAGAGTGGTGTGGTGTCAGAGTTGAGGGTGGATTCCGAGAAGTGCTGGGCTGAAGCTATGAGGTGAAGACTGGAGCCTACTTGGAGTTGACCTATTTTTACATTTCAGTTGACTTGGGACATTTTGGGGGTTTTACTTGGATTTATGTATCTTTCTGATGTCGTTGGATTTTATGGGTTTTATGTTGGATTTGGAGTTGTAAACAGTTTATGTTTTTCATGGTTTATGGAGGCCTCTCACTTAAACTCTGATTTAAAGTTTGGATTTGATTGTTATCTCTGTCGTTTTTCACTGGGTAATACTCGATACCGGTTCAACCTCGGGTTTCACCGAGCTGATTCGGGTTGGGTGTTACAGCAGCCGTCACCAAGCTTAGAATATGTCGTTCTTCAACTCTGGCTCTAGGTCTCGGAAGAGTAAGCGTAAGTGAAATTCGTTTGGGTGCTTTGTACTTATCTCATTTTTGCGTTTAACGCATTAATCTTGTGTACTGTTGTTCTGTAGTGACAGATACTGAGAGGGTAATGCACAAGTTGAAGAAGCCGGTGGAGGAGGACTTGTTCGTTTATGAGGCCAGTGTGGTTAACTGCTGGTGTGACTTAAGGGCGACTAGATCCGTTCGACCGAGTGATCTGGAACGCTATTTTGGCTGCCCTCGTGAGAGAGAGGTAAAAAAAGGGTTCAAATTTAATTTTATTCATTTTCCTAGTTATCAAAACCCTCTACGTTTGATTTCTGATCTGTAGGAGAAGGGGTGTGGTTATTATGAAAAACTGGAGGTGCGGGAGGCCGTGGATGCTGCTATTAAGGAGAAGGACCAAATCATTCGGGCGAAGGACGAACTACTTGTTCGAGCGAATAGGGAGAAGGATGACATCGTTGAGGAGAAGGACAACATTATTCGAGAAATGAGGGAAGAAATTTCATGGTTGCACGTTTCAATCAATAGGTTGCTCAGGGAAGGGCATCAACTTAGGCCCTCCATGAGGCACCCAGTCGTCTTTCGAGCCGATAGGGAGGAAACTCCGTCCGTATATTTGTTTTACTGTTTCCAGCCTGTAATGGTCGTTGGCGTAGTATAAGGGATCTTGATTGGCGGCGTTACATGCGGCCACAGCATGTGAACAAGGCATCTTCCACTGTTGGAACTTGCCGCAGGAGCAATGACCGTCCCCCTCCTCGTAGTCCAAGCGAACTTCTTGCCTATTGTTTCCCTTCCCGTTGCTGCTCAGAGTATCGGGTCTGCTGGTGATGTGGATCCCACTGAGGCAATGTCGGCTCCCACAATCGCGGGACAGGGGGGACATCTACATGCTGTCGGACTCTACGTGTAGAAGGAATCCTGGCGGCTGGCGGGTCAGGCACTGGGTAGTCAGCATGTCATGGATGGGTGGCCTGCCGGGGTGCCCTCCTAGACTCAGACGTCCTATGGATCCCGCCTGAAGCATGCATCATTGACCTCAGTGTAGCATGCATCTCCTGCTGCTCCTGAGGCGTGATATGTGACTGGCCAGTAGTCACGTATAGCCTCTCCATGCCATCAAGCTACAACACATAATTAGAATGGTTAAACATGTAACTAGAAGTAGTTGTAATAATTATGACAGAACCTACGTACCAAAGACTGGTCCACGGCTCCTCGGCGAGAAACTGTACGTCTAGTGATGCCATGATACCACTGGTTGATCTCGTCGTGGAAGTGATAGGACTCCCTCTCCTCGCTCCGCAGCCACGGGCCTGAGGCGGTGTGGTCAACACGAGTGGACCACAGGTCTCGATATCCAGCAAATCTAGCTACCACATCAGTACGATGCCATCCACGCTGTGTCAGCTCCAGGTTACTGATGACCTCACCTACTGGCTGATCCCATGTAGTGACAGGCTGGTCCATCCCAAACTGACGCAGCACTCTATCAGGCCTATGCCACATAGCGCTGAAGAAGCAGATAAGAGGTGCGACGACGCGATGGATGGGGAAAGTCCCTGGACTGTAATGCTCACGGTCCGCCGAGTAGGGACACCACTATATGAAACAAAGTGAAAAGTTAGACAACTACGAAACCTAAACTGTAAGGGAAAAAAAACACGATCTTCTTGTTAGAATACAATACCACAAATGGAGTCCCATCGTCAAACAGCTGGCAGTACCCCCCAACTAGGATGTATCTGGTCTTCGCGTGATACCATTCTTTCCAGCTACAAAATTGCGGAATGAACCACGTCATTCATACAACTTGATAAGATGGAATAAACCATTAAAATGGAAGAAGAAGTCGTAGCCCGAACCTAGGCATACGTGGAATGGGGGAGTGCGTCGGTGCAATCTGTCGACTCTTGTGGACTCGACGCGCAATGGACGTAAATCTCTCCAAGGCCCACGCCTGAACCAGTGCCAGCCAACCTCCAATGTCACCTACGTGGTCGCGGGACGGGTTGCTCTCTATGCGGAAAGCACACCGGCCAAGCTCCCTATATAGCCATGAAAGTGCGGCAGCCCCCCAAGCGTACTCGCCTATCTGGCTCATGTCCTCGAGCAGTGGAAGGAAGAAGAGTGAGGCGTGTGATCCTGACCGATCAGCAAAGATGCAGCTGCCGAAGAAGTCCAGAATGTATGCGCGACAGTGCTGCTCGATAGTCTCCTGGTCGGCGTCATCCCTGATGGTGCCAAAGTGGTTACGCAACCACGTCATCTTCACTCTGCCAGCAGACAGGTTAGCGGTAGATGGTTTCTTCCCCAGAAGCTGCTCAACGTAAATCTGCAGATCAGAATCCACAGTCGGAATGCGCCTCTGCGACTCCACAAGCACACCATCGATTCTCAGACCAGTGAGAAAGTACATGTCCTCGAGTGTTATGGTTGCCTCACTGTGGTACAAGTGAAAAGTGCTCGTCTCGGGACGCCATCTCTCGACCAATGCGGTGATCAGCTCAGAATCAGGGGTAAAATCCAAGCAGTCACGCAACTGACCTAGACCTATGGGGGCAAGGTATGCCTCGAACCTAGGATCGTACTTCACGATCTTCTTAGAGAAGCGACAATTAAGCGTCATATGTGGGTCCTAATAGTTGGGGGAAGAAGATGTAACAAAATTAATAACCAGTACTCAATTTCTGAGTGCACCCTAAACATTTAAATGTAATTAACATTCAAATATAATTAACATTCAAATATAACTAACATTTACATATAACAAACATTTATACATAACTAACATTTCAAATTGAAGTAACATTTCAATTATTACTATATAGTAATATGAATTAGGACTTACATTATTTGTAATTATATCAATTAGTATTATAATATAAGTAACATTTAAAAATAATTAGTAATCACTATTAGTAGTCAATATGTAATCTTTTAGGTTACTCTACTTTTAATCCCCATTAGTAGTCAATTAGTTTTAGTGATTTAAATCTAAGTTTAAAATTTATCAATATTAGGTACTACTATTAATATTCAAATTTGATCATAATATTGTAATATAAGTAATTAAATTATGAATATTATTAAAATAAATGCAACATTCAAACATAAATACCTTGTAAAAATAAATAACATTTCAAATGTACCAACCTGAGCTTCGAAAATTCCCGACGCTCGATGTCGGTCAGCATCACCCCATAAAATCGAAGGGTCCTCGGGACTACCACTTCGTACCCCAACCGGCACCTCTCCAAACATGTAATCCATCTACAATTTAATATCCACAAGCAATGTTAAATACATATAAAATCGTAAAACACAATTTAATTACCATATAATTTATAGCATGATACCTTTTGAGGGAGGGTTCAGGCCTTCTTCAAACGAAATTTCCTCGCCGGACAATTGCTACGAACCTACAAATAAAATACGTCATTAGCGTACAATAATAATAACAAAAAATTTATGACAAACACAAACAAACTATCAAAAATACCTTAGAGAGAATTGAGTTTCAGAAAGTATGAGAGGAGGTGTGAAGATGGTATGTGGGGGGTAGGGGGTATTTATACCAAAAAAAAAACGGTAGTATTGATCCCAGGTAGCGCTGCGCCACCCAACCAGCGCAGCGCTGCCTAGGATCAATACAACCGTTACTTAACGGCTACATTGTAACGGCTAGTGTGCCACATGGCGCAGCGCTGCAACGGCACAAATTTGACTTGGCAGCCAGCGCTGCGCTGGCTGGGTGGCGCAGCGCTATCTGGCTGGCGCAGCGCTGGCTGCCAGTCATATTGTGCTATTTCTGGACATTTTTACGCATTTGGCTACTGACGGTACATATTTTTTTATATTGTGCTACAAAATTCCAATTCCCAGCTAAATACCCCAGCTTCCTCTATCTCCAAGGCACCACCCGAAAACCCCACAACACGTTCACGTATTAACTCCTTTTTATTTGCTTTGTCTAACCGAAGCTTAATGCTTCCTACCACTCTATTTATTTATTTCTCCTTGAACAATGCCCTATGACCTATTTATACCCAAACTAGGTGGCAAGCTAACTATTATTTTAATCTCCTTTCATTCCTTATGATGAAGAAAGTAGCTTTGTCATGGTTACTTTCCAATGTGACATTCAAACAAATGGCCCGTGACTAAGGAGCTTTGTCATGTAGTGTTGATTGAATCAATTTACTTTATCCTTAAGCTTGATTGAGGTAATGATAAAAATGTGGGGTGGTGGCAAATGTTGACTACGTGTCTCATTATTCCAACTCCCCTCCTAACAATTACTTAACCATTATATTCATACTCATTCACCCATGACTTGTTCATTTATGATCATGAATGCATACTAGACCAAATAATGTCATATTAGGGATAAAGACGAAATGGTGACAACCAATTCTTCCTCCCATCAACACGTGTTCCCTTCTTCTAAATATCTTTAACCAATGCTTATCTACTCAATATATTTTTCTTAATTAAGTCATCTCATGATTATATTGTAGTGTGTATTCCACCAATTATTTAATCTGACGTGAACTGGGTGAAGAAGAAGATAATGCTTGTGGTCCCATGCATGCATGTTGAAGTAAAAAATGGTGGGTTGATTACCCTTTTTTTCTATGCTCCACCTATTATATGAATAATTTCACCAGAATAAACACTATATCGATTTTGTCAATAATTTTGGTATAGTCGAAATGGGATGTTACAAGCACTAGTATTGCGATCCTGGAAAAGAAAACATAAACACAAGCATCAACTTACAAGAACTAGTACTAGTGCTACCAATACAAGTATTAGTGCGCATGTTGAGAAAAATAGGGAGCACTAGTGCCATGAATGAGAAAAAATAACATGCACTGGTAAAGCACTCGTACCGGAATCTAGTCGACACAGGGAAGTTTGAACTCACTTATGGGTTGAGGCTAGTGAAGGGGACGGTTCGTTGACGATATCTAGGTTGTGGTGGACTGTTGAATTAGATTTCGCCTTTCAATGATTTGAATGTTGCGGCGACTGCAGATGAGAACAAATAAGGTACTAGTACAAAGAACACAAACTTCAGATCTGAAGTTGATGCACTAGTACTAACAAAAATTAATCTTAAGATCTAAATTGGAACTAGTACTACCATAAAAAATATACTAGTACTAGTGCACTTACCCTGCCAAGGAGGAAGAGTTGGTGTCGCTAAGGAAGAAGAAGAGTTGGTTGGAACAAGATATCATCAAAGGAAAAATTGCACACAAATCACATGAGTCATACTAGAATCAAAATCAGATTTAAACACAAATCACATTTAGGTTTTGTAGTGGTTTTGGGGTGCTCCTCAAGGAAGGGAAGTTGTGCGATCTCGGGGGAAGGAAAACTCGTTTTATCCAGCTGAGGGTTTAGTGTTGATAGGTTACAGTCAACCTAATTAAATGTAGGAATGCATAAATTGGAGATTTGAAACTGCTAATAATATGATGTTTTGTTTGATCGTTGATGTGTGATGCTTGAGTTGACTTGTTTAAATGAATTGTTGACTAGGTTGATAGATATTGGGATTAAATTCTGCAACTGTGTTTGGATTGTGGATGTGGATTTTGTATTGTTGTATGGTGGATGCAAGAAGATTATCCCAATGAAGAATCATCCTAAGAAGGACAAACAGGAGGGTGTCCCTAGACCTTGCGACCATGGTTGTCAAAGCCGGATCAGGCCGACCGGTCCGACCTGTCCAACCCCAAGCCGGACCTCCGCCCAAAAACGACCAGCGGTTTTTTGATAAGGAGTCAAACCAGACATCTGACCGGTTCAACCCAAAAACTCAGCTAGTTCGGCCAGAATAACAACCCCGGCCAGACCCTCACCAAAATGCTGCGTTTTCACTTTTGCCTAGGAATAAAAAAAGGCCTAATACCCTCAAATATAACCAACTTTTCGGTTATTACCAAAATAAACATCACCTTTCATAATGATTTCGTGCGTCACAATCTTTGTATCTTCTTTTTTAAAATAACCCACCGTTAGATTTTCCTATTTTGGAGCTGACGTGGCTAAACGATAAGCTAACAGTGTTATCTTAGTGGCCAAAAAATCTGATGTGGTTGACGCATTCTTCTAGCTTAGTGGACGAAACAACGTTAGATCAGTATCGCGTTTCCTCCAAGCGTACTTCCAATTCCCCTGCTTCTAGAGATCTTTTCCTATGATTCCTCGCTTGTTGATGCCAAAATTGACACCGCGAAGACGACTTAGTCTCGAATCAGCTGTTGGTTGTGATGGAGTCCAACAAGTTGATTAAGTAACTCATATTCCCCTCAATTTCCACAAGATCCGCCGATTTTGACTTATCATTGTCATTGGAAGCGATTCTAGGTACTTCTTCTTGAACTTGATCCCGCCGATCGAGAACCTGGTGAAAAGATCTCGGTTGAAGAATATGAGCTCATCCTTCTCAAATCTAGGGCTAGAATGGGATAAAATAATGGCGTCCAGGTCGTTCAGGAACAAGAGCTTGTTGTCGAAGAAAGACGAGAGGTCGTTGCACTAGTCGGAGAGCTTGTGGAGGCAATAGAGGGTGGAGAAGAGAGTCAACAGTAGCGAGTGTGAGATTAGCTTTGAGTCGAGGATTTTCAATCATCCGACGAAAGACTCGTCGACAAGGGAGGAGACTAGGAGGAGAGAGAGAGGGTGTTGTTTTGCTATATAATCTACCATTATATATGACGTGTCAAATAAAAAATCTCCACGTATTCCGGTCAACTACCAGCTAAGTTGGTTTGAGAATCTCCCCTAACGGTGACTAAAGGTGTTTTATTTTGGAAATGAAGATCAAAATGTGATGACGCCCTGAAATATTATGAAAAGTGATGTCTATTTTGGTAATAACCGAAAAAGTTGCTGACATTTAAGGGTATTAGGTCATAAAATGAATTGAAAATTAATATTGAAATGAGAATCGCAGTGACATAGTTGTTTCTTTACTTCTTCGGTCTTCCAAGGCTCAGTTCGTTCTTCATTTCACTAAAATTAGGTCAGCAACAATAGGGGAACCCTTCACCTTCCTATGCCGGTCTATCAATGACACTGTCTCCTTCCTACGTCGGTCGCTGGTCGGTCGGTCGGCCATCCTTCGTCATCTCTCAGTGTCGGTTCGTTCAATCGGAAGTGTTGGTTCTTTCAATCGGCAGGTGATTTGTCTTAGTCTCCGATTTGATAAAATAGAAGAAGAGGGTTATGAAATTGAATTGGTAGGGTTAGGAGAAGTTAAAAAGATTTGGAGATTACTAAGATTAAAGAAGTAGAGGAAGAAAATAAGGAAGAAGAACAAGAATAGATGAATATGGGAAAGAGGAGTTAGGCGGCTGTCAAAGGTTAGGTTAGAATTAAATATTAGGATTTTTCAATATATACGTGTGGTTTATTATATTTTGGTCCTTGAAAGTATAATAGTAAGTTATTACACTGAAATTATTAGCTATAACTTTATTTATATTACATTTTGAACTCTCTATACCTCCGGTTTGATCCAATTTAAGTAAAAACGTGGCTCAAGTAAATCCTCATCATATATAATATTCAAAATTATCTATAACAAAAGCTTCAATTCAACAAAAACCAAAGTCTAAAACAGTCTCATTCCTTTGAAAATCTTTCCACAACTGAAATAATCAAACCCACTCCCCCAACTTCTTTTTGTCAAAAGAAACTTCTTTTTGCATGAAGTCGATGCAGGTACGACAATTACAGTCGATGAATCTGCAAGTGAGGCAACCAAGACTGTAGTACAGCTCAGCACCTCTTGCAGTACAGCTCAGCACCTTATATAATTAAGGTTGAATAAAAGATTTAACCACATGAGCTGTACCAGCCCTTTCTCAAACCATCATCGATCAGATCTGTACCAGCCCTTTCTCGTGAGTTGATTCCTCCAATAACCCATCATACCAGGTATTCCGACATGAGTCTGAGAAAAAGAAATTGATTGATAGACTGAAAGAAAAGGTGACAAAGAGAAGAAGAAAATGATTAATGGAGAGGAGGAGATGGAAGACGAAGACATAGATGCTCAAGAAAAAAAGAGAAGTAGAGAGAGAGAAAGAAAAGTGAAAGGGACGGCAGTAGAATGATTTAGGGTTTGCTCATGTATAGTATTTATATGTACTATTATTACATTTTGGTACTTAATGTATATGTAATGACTAAAACAATTCTTTATTTCAAAAAATAGTATGACCGGGTTTATATACCGTTTTTTACGGTTCAATCCTGGTCGAACCTTTAACCCTTAAACCTCTCATTTGACCGGTTCGATGACCGGTCCGGTCTTGACAACATTGCTATTTATACTAGATTTTTCTCTCACCTAACATTAGATTTTTAGGGTTAATTTTTATTTTGTTGGTTTTAACGGTAGGGTTTTAGGTGTTTAAGGTTTCAGGATTAATAATTTAGGTCTTCGATTTCGATATTAATATTTAGACACGAACGATGCGTAATTATAATGTCAAATTAGGGAGTTATAGTCATGAAATCGTAAAATCATAAAGATCGAAAACGTACCGAGAAACACTTTAATCATTTATAATTCACCAGTTTTTAACTCTGATTTTGCTTATGCTAGTGTGGTATCTTGTTCCAACTATAACGCCAATCCTAACGTAAACTACATTTTTTTTACGTGTGTACCTGCATGGGTCCATTTAAATCGAACATGACATTTTGGTTTCATTTGGCTCCTTTATGAGATATGGATAAATATTGACATACAAAGGATAAGTGAAAAAAATACATCCATAACATCTACGTCATCTTCTATGTTTTACTACATTCAAAACAATGTATTTTCTAGACGACCTCGCTAGATCTGGCGGATGTTTTAACATAATCATTTTAGTTACTTTGTTTTCTTTTTTAAAATGCGAGAATCTTTATGACAAAACACCTTGTTTCCACCGAGTTAGAATAAGAAGTCAATGTATATGGTAAGTCAAAGCCATTGTTTAATAGTTATTTTTCTTCAACCTCCACTATATAAAAAAATGAAGATTTAGTTATGATTCGAAACGTGTTTTTCTATTTAACCATGGATTCTTTACTCATATTTATTCTAAACAACGTACTTTCTAGATGACCTCGCTAGATTTGACGGATTTTTTAATAAAGTCTTTCTATTTCGGATCAATTTTAATAAACTCCTTGTTCTATTTCGGTGAAAACAAAGTGATTTTTCCTAAAGATTATCGCACACTAAAATAGAAAACAAAGTAATTAGAAAGATTCTATTAAAAAACTGGCAGATCTAGCACGGTCTTCTAGAAATTACGTTGTTTTCAATGTAATAAAACACAAAGGCTGACATAATGTTATCGGTGTAATTTTTTCACTCACGCTTTGTACGTGAATATTTATGCATTTCCCATAAAGGGTCTGAATGAAACCAAAAAGATTCATGTTTGGTTTTAATGAAGTCACGTACACAGAGAAAATTTAGTTTGCTTTAGTATTGTCGTTATGGTTGTAACAAGATACCATCAAAAGAAAAATTACACACAATTCGCATGGGTGCTAATAAAATTAAAATTAGAGTTAAATGGGTGACTTACAACTAATTAAAGTGTTTCTCAGTACGAATTCGATCTTTCCTATTATATTATTATCTTACCATAACTCCCTCATTTGACATCAGAATTGTGTGTTCGTGTCTAAATATCCACATCAACATCTAAAACCTAAATACAACTATACCCTTAAATCAATGTCCGTGGAAGACTATAAATTCTAATAAAATAAGTACGGGTAAAGAACCTACGGATAAATAGAAAAACATGTTTGCAATCATAACTAAATCTTGAAATTTTTATATAGTGGAGATTGAAGCAAAATAAGTATTAAACGATGTATTTGGTCTACCATGGACATTGACTTTTTCATACACCAAAACTGCTTCTTATTACTAATTATGGCAAATCAAACAAATTGTCATACGAAACTGTTGCTATAACCACTCCGGAGGTCCCTCCCTTACATAGGTTTGGGTTGAATAACTAGAATTACGAGCAATCATGTGTGTAACTCTATTATTATTCATCCTAACAGCAACTACCGTGGAATTACGTTGTCTCTGAAGCTTCCTCATGCACTCGTCCATTATTCTTCCGAATTGTGTAAGATCACTTTCTCCCCTATTCGCCGCATGGCACACCACAGTACTATCCACTTCAAAAACCACCCCTTGCAAGTCGAGCATGGTCACCCATCGAATAGCTTCGCGTAGGGAACAAGCTTCAACTTCCTTCGGTGGCAGAGTCCCACTGAGGAACTACTGCATCATACCCTTAAACTCACCATTTGAGCCCAAGTACTGCACCAACCCCATGCTGATTTTGCTCATAAAAAATGGTGCAAACTACATTTTTTAATGAAGTCATGTATACATATAAAAAATATAGTTTGCTTTAGTGTTATCGTTATGGTTGGAACAAGATATCATCAAAGGAAAAACTGCACATATATCGCATGAGTCCTAATAGAATCAAAATCAGATTTAAAATGGGTGTGTTACAACTTATTAATTAAAGTATTTCTCGGTACAAATCCAATCTTTCTAATTCTATTATTGTTTGACCATGACTACCTCGTTTGACATTAGAAATGTGCATGGTTTGTGTCTAAATATTCATATCAACATTTAAAACCTAAATTATAATTCACGAAATCATAAATACCTAAAACGCTACCCTTAAATCCATAAAAAAATACTTAACTCGCTCGCCGAACATTGGACTTTTAAAAGTAGATAGGGACATAGTTTCAAAGTGTTACTATTTGGGTACATAATTTTTTTAAAAATATTATTACTTTAGTGAAATTTCCCTCTAAATTATTCAAAATTATAAATCTACCGCGTTTTCAAATTCATTATAGGAATAATAGTCCGGGAGGCCCATGTACTATTGAAAGATAACAAACAAGCCCCCTACTTAGTACGCTTAACAAAGAAGGCCTTCCGTTAGAATTTTGATAAACACCGTTACGATTTGCTGACACGTTTATGCTGACTCAGCCCGTAGCTTGTCAGATTTGACATGTCAGCAAACCGAAACGATGTCGTTTTTCCTTTTGGTGGATTTTCAGTGGGTCGGGAATTGAAATCCAATTCTCAGGCCCAATTCCATCAACCAAACCACCCATAATTTGAGTAGAGTACTATATATGAATTAAGTTGAGTAGAGGAATCTGTTATTCTATTATTGATACAAGTTTTGTACCCAGCCCATTGGCTGGATAAAATTGTCATTTCTTGAAATTGTTCACATATCAAACCTATAATAAGATGAACTCATAATATGACTAACATTCACCTCTATTTAACTAAACTCAAATTCAATCAAGTTGCACAACATTTCTAAATGCATATGATAACAAAGAATATTATCTTTATTATGTATATGATAAATAAACATAACAGTGAAAGAAATGATATTTTTTTTATAAAGTTCAAATTTATTCAAATAATTCTACTTTATTCCAAAGCATATAGTGATTGATAAAATTTTATAATTAATTTTAATATATTATTTTATAATTTTTTTTTATGAATTATTTTTATAAATTAAAATATATTAAAATTTGATTTATATTATTTTCTAAATATTTTGTGTTAATATATATTAAAAAATCATTTTATTATATTTAATTCATAATATATTTAATGTTGAAGTATTTAATATATGAGCATTTAATAATAGGAAAAATAAATAATTAAATTTTAATTTAAAAATTGTGTGATGATGTGGAATTTTGTAAGGAGGGTTCTACCTATGTGTCAAAATCAAATCCATCATACTACCATTAAGATTATTAAGATTTATTTAGATAGAAACTGTAAACATAATCACTAAGTAATATATTGTAATCAGTTACTAAATAAAAAAGGATTTGTTTTTGTGACAAATTTGATAATTTTATTCATCCATAGATGGAATTTCCTTACAATAAAAAAGTAATGTAAAAATGTTATGTCAATTGTAAGGTAGAGAGTCCTCTCTACACGGGTGGGCCACCCAATCCGCTCTATTAAGCATATGAAGAATAAAAGATAAGGAAATATTTTTGTGGTCTCAAAGGATATCTTATCCATCAAGAGGAGCCATGCATGGCAAAGCTAGTGCCAAGAGGAGTGTGGTCCTCGAAGGGTAGTGATAAGAGAGAGGCAAACATATTTGACGATCGTGCGCTGAGTTGAGTTTTTTGCTTCTTAAAGGGCAATAAGGAGGGCTTTTGCTACCAATGGGGATGAACAAACTAGCTCACCGACTTTTCCTCTAGTCACCTGCCTATGGACGTTTGTAAAACAACCTCATACCTCATTGTGGGTGAATTTTGGACAAAATAATCGTCGTTGAAGAAAACCCTTTGACAATTGTCGGTGGGCGAACTAGGTATCGAGTTTGAGCAGGGAGCTAAGGCTCTGGAAGTGGTGTTTGTCTGAAGGCAGATCCAATCATTCAGGGTCTTGTGAGTCCAAGAGATGATACCATTTGCACTGGGGTGACACCCTTAAACAGTTTGTCTGTCTCGGGATTGAAGTCGTGGTGGTGGTTGTTCATACGATACACCCAAGAGAGGAGTCCATCATTGCTCTGGGGTAGAGGGATGTTAGGGAAGAGGCAGCCCAAGTTTTGGAGGGAATTGAATTTTCTAGCACAATTTTAAAAAATATGTACCGTTAGTAGCCAAATGTGTAAAAAAGTCCAGAAATAGCACAATCTGACAGGCAGCTAGCGATGCGCCAGTCAGGTAGCGCTGCACCACCCAGCCAGCGCATCGCTGGCTGGCTCCCAAAATTATTTCCGTTGAAGCGATGTGCCACCTAGCAACATAGCCGTTACGGAAGTAGCCGTTACTTAACGGTCATCTTGTTTCCAGCCAGCGATGCGCTGGCTGGCTGGCTGGCGCTGGCTGGAAACAAGTGATGGTTTTTTTACAGCTTGTATAAATACCCCATACCCCATACCATTCTTCACACCCTCTCATCCTCTCTCAATTTTAGTTCTCTCAAAGGTATTTTCGTTAGTTTGTAATCGTCATTAGTTTCGAGTTATGATTATTGTACGCTAATAACATCTTGCTTTTTGTAGGTTCGTAGCAATCGTCCGTCCAAGCAATCATTTGAAGAAGGCATAGACCCTCCCACAAAAGGTATCATGCTCTCAATTTTATCCGAATGAAATGTGTTTTACGATTATATATATACTTAACTTTGATTATGGTATTAAATTGTAGATGGATTACATGTTTGGAGAGGTGCCGGTTGGGGTACGAAGTGGTAGTCCCGAGGACTCTTCGATTTTATGGGGTGATGCTGACCGACATCGAGCGTCGAGAATTTTCAAAGCTCAGGTTAGTACATTTGAAATGTTATTTATAATTTAATGCTATTTATATTTATATGTTATTTATATTTACATGGTATTTATGTTTGAATGTTAATTGCATTTAAATTTACATGGTATTTATGTTTGAATGTTAATTTTATTTATATTTACGTGGTATTTATGTTGAATGTTAATTGTATTTACATGTTATTGATAATTGAATGTAATTTATATTTATGTTTGAATGTTACATGGTATAATTTAATGTTATTTGAATATGAATAGTAGTAGCCAATATTCGACCATAAAATAATTACTAGTTGACTACTAATATGAATTAGTAGTGAACATTAGTTACCTTAAAAATTTACTAATAATAGTAATTAGTAGCGAATATTAGTAACCTAAAAGATTACATATTGACTAATAATAGTGATTACTAGATATATGTGAATGTACTAAATATATGGTAATTATAATACTAATTGATATAATTACAAATAATGTTTGGGTATTGAGGGTGGAGGCAGGAGGGTGGAGGAAGGAAAGAGGGAGGTGAAGGATTGAGTTTGGGTATTGAGAATCGATTGGGTAATCGAATTGGGTGTTTGGATTTTGTTTTGGGTAGATAAGACATGACATGGATTTTAAATGACGTGGCAACCCACGTGGCAAGTCCACATAGGCGGATAGATGGAATTATGGATGTCCGTAGCTAACAGTGACCTCTAGGATAATCAGCCAAAGTTCAGTGATGGCTAGGAAACTTTTTGAAGTTCAGTGATCACTGGGTTATTCGGTTAAAGTTCAGTGACCATTTAAGTAACCAACCCGAAGTTTCTTTTATTAATATTCCGAGCTTGGTAGATGACTGCTTGCTGCTTCAAAATTCTATGTTTCGGGTTTGAGAGAGGTGTGGTGAAAAACTTCATCTTCCAAGGGGTATTTACACTAAAATGGGTCAGTTAGGGTTTCTTCAAACCCAGCCAGCGCAGAGCCAGCCAGCCAGCGCATAGCTGGCTGGGTTTGAGGAAACCCTAACTGCCCAGATCACGGAGTTAGCTTTGTGAAGACAGCCAGCTATGCACTGGCTGTCTGGCGCTGCGCTGGCTGGCTAGCGCTGAGCTGGCTAGGTGGCGCATCGCTAGCTGGCTGCAACTAGCTGCTGCAGTCAGATTGTGCTATTTTTGGACTTATTTACGCATTTGGCTACTGACGATACATATTTTTTAAAATTGTGCTCGAAAATTCCAACTCCCAGTTTTGGAGGGGAACAAATAGTGGAAAAGGCAATGGTGCACATCCTCTTGATCAAGGGTGCAAGTAGAGCAAGAGTCGCCCAAAGCGCACATTCTTATCATGAGATTTTTCCTAGTTGCAATGACGTTCCTGATGGCTCTCCAGTTGAAATTTTGGAGGGATTGGTATCCGCTACATCCACTTCCATAAGCTTGTATCAACACAATGCAAACGGTCAACTAGGGTGATGGTGGTTGATGAACAGATGGTGTGGTACGCAGATCTAACCTTGAATTTTTCTTGGGGGTTGGGGTGCCACACCCAGTGGTCACTTTCTAATTGAGGGTCGGCATACCGAACATCAAGCCTTCTAGTTCAGTTCTAATAACATCAAAACATCGACTCGATGAGTTTAACTATGTGTGATTCAACTGCGTAAATCATTATAAGCCGTAATTTAATAGTAATTAAATTGAAGTTATATCATATCATTATGATGAGTGGTTCAAGTTAAACCTGTCAAACAGTCTGTATTGATAGGCATTTTATTTTGTTTATATATTTTAATTAAAGTAGACTTACTATAGTTTTATTGAGTTCTGTTATCTTATCATAACATTCACCCAATCACCCCATCAAAATTGGAGGTTACATGTAAACCATTTTCTCTACAGGATTGAATCGTGCCATTGAAGATATCTTCAAGTCCGTACTTGTACTCGAAACCAGCATCCATTAGCTTCTTTGACGAGTATCTTGGTCTTTACGTCCTTTTATAACATGTTCCTTTAAGGATCTAGCAATAAGAAACGAACATAAACTTATATTTTAACTTGGATAACCACCAAAGTATTTTATCTTGGATAACAATGGGGGAAAGAAAGATTGGTGGTGGAGGCAAGACGGAGGGAATGAAGAGCTCTGCAGCACAGATTACGTGATGGAATGGATGGACAGCCAGATCTGTCATTCCTCTAACCCTAATTGGAAGGAGGAGGAGTAAGATCACAGAACGACTATCGTCATTTTTGTCGCTCATCTTCCTGCGGCAGCGGAAGCTCATTACAAACATGAAAATATTATAATGTTGGTTCACTGCTATAGAAGGACAGAGTACTCATTTGAGGAGCTATGACCATACCTGGAAGTGACTAATAGTACATAAGCAGGCTCTTTACATCATTAAGAGAAAGAACAACAATTGTCACGCATGAAGAAGAGCTTAATAATGGAGAAAGAAAGAAGCTATGGGATTGAAGAAATGATACCCTAGTGACAATCAGACTCATACTGCTTCATTTGAGCTCCACCAAAACGATCTTCACATGCTTTATTCAAACTCACCTAATTCAACCAAACATTTCCATAATTGAGAATCATTATTCTGCACTCCTAACACCAAATGACCACCACCTTAAACCCGAAGGCAAAGCCAAAGTTTGGTGGCAGTAGCATATAAGCAAGTGAAGAGCCAATCACAAACTGGTCAACAATTGAAGAACTTCTTCGACTTTCATCAAACTGTTGGCTGGTAAAACCCAACTCTGTGTGTGGTGCCTTGAAATTAAGGTAATTTTCCCTTCTCTGAAAATGAATAGCACGACAACAACCATCTAGACAATATCCTAGCATATCATCAACAATTAACTCCCATTTCTTAACATCACGTCCATAAAAATCAATCACACATACACCAACCATTGTTGAATCAGTATTTGGGAAGTTGAGTGTCGTGGAGTAGGGAAAGAAGAAAAAACCTGCAATGGTTCATTCTTACTTGTCACCGGAAGACGGATGAAGAGAGACACGCAGATTTCGTGGGAGTAGGGAAAGAAGAAAAAACCTGCAATGGTTCATTCTTACTTGTCACCGGAAAGACGGATGAAGAGAGACACGCAGATTTTATTAGACTGGATGCAGCAACGGTGTTTGGGGTAGAAGACCCAAAACGAGATAGAACGGCTCGAGAGAACTCGTCCCACTCTATCGCAATTCGGCCATTCTCCCAGTCAAGAAACCAAAAATATGATGCATTCTCAAGAAACCATCCAGCTTCATTGACCATTTCGTTAGCAGGAACTTTAAGCTTCGAGCCATGAAGAAGGATGAGAATCACCAGCAAACATAGGAGGCTCAAAAGCTTGAAGTGGGTTGTCCATTTGAGCAATAGAATTTGGGAGAGGACTTTCGTCGACCACCTGGGGGGCATTATTCAAAACACTTCCTGGAGCTGTGTTTTCCCGAGAAATGGAAGCTGGCAGCTTGAGTTCCTTCATCTCGCAGAATCGTTCGAACGTGGCCATTAATTGTTCAAAGGAGGCGTTGTATTCTTCCATAGCCATGAAATGAAAGTTGCCAGAGATAGGCTCTGATACCATTTGTCGTGACTGGACTAGTTGAGCTATTCTCCGGCAAGTAAGGATAAGCCGTAAAGGCGAAAGAGAGTTAGAAGAGAAGAAGAATTGAGGTGAAGTTAAGAAGAAGAAAGGGGAGAAGTATAGAAGAAGAGGCAGAAGCCTTCATTTGGGAGAAATAGGGTTTAACATTGTTCATTCATTCATTACCAACATTACAATATCTTGGCTTTTATAGCCCTACCAAATACTGAATTCCAAACAGATCCTTCTACTATCTAATCATTACAAATTGGTCACTCCTATAAGTTGGGTCATTACAGAGAATACAGTGGGGATTTTGACTATGGCGGGGAAAGGACTGCGTGTTTTGACTACTCCGACAACTGATCTTGGCAAGCTCTGTTCTTTATGCACGGTAATGTGACTTTTTTTGAGTTTTTTTGATCAATTTTCAGGTCTAGGGTTCTTAATGGTAGACTTGACATTATGTTGAAAAGTACTCCATTCGATTGAGATTAAGCTTACTGGGAAACTTATTTATCAGCAAATCTGGTAGAGGATCGAAAGGTTCTACATTATGTGATTCTGTAAGCTCTTAATCGAGAATGTGATAACCAATTCGAAGTATATCTACAGGTCTCGAAATAGGAGGAGAGGTGAACATTGCATCTGCAGTCCAGATCGCGCAGCTCGCTCTTAAGCATCGACAGAACAAGAATCAGTGGCTGACGATATAGAAGTGATAAAAAGAAAACAAGAGGCATTCAAATTACTCCTTCTTCCCATTCTTCACCATCCACAGATATCTCGTCCACTTGCTTCATAAGTCGATGAACAATTATTTCTTTCCGAAGCCTTCCATTCCATTTCCAAGCAATCAAATTGCATCGCAAATAACATTTGGAATTCTGAATCGCACCAATCTTGTGGGAAACAACAAACTCATGTCTAACTCATCACCATCGACCTCTTTAAAATCCATGTTATCAACGCCAACTCCCTGGAACATATATTGATCGAGAACAAACAGATGAATAAGAAGAAACACAAAAATCAAAGTTGAATTATATATAGAGAGACAAACAGATGAATAAGAAGAAACACACGGATCATGGGTTGAAGTAGGGGATCTTACAACTGGGCGACGGTGAGCTGCTACTGCTGTTGTTGGCCGGAAATGGTCAGCAAAGAGAAAGAGAAAGAGAGGAACAGTGGTCGGTGGCGGCTCCTATCAATTTATACTAACACTAGATTTTATTCTTCTCACCTAATTAATGATAAGGATCCCCACATTTAATTATTATTATTTTCTTACCATATTATATTGTTGTATTTATCTCCTATTATTCTTGTACATATCCTTCTATAAATACATAAGTATATATATCTATATGATTGGGTGTAGGTAAACAATTCCAATCATCTTCACAATTAACACTAGCTAGATTTAGGTTAGGCCATTTCACCGAGGTTAAGTTATTTTATTTTATTTTGTTGTTTTTAAGGGTAGGGTTTTAGGTGTTTTAGGTATTTTATTTTATTCTAATTTTCTGATATTTCATGTTTAATATATGATCATACTATGGGCTTGACTTCATGTTTGTTACGGACCAAATCTCCAATAATCACGTCTTATTTTATCTCTCTTGGTATGTAGATATGTTCATGTGAGTTTACATAGTCAATTATCTATTTCTACTAAAACAAATTTAACTTTTAAAATTTATAGACAGTTTGTAAAGATATTTCTCTATTGAATTTAATCCATAAAAAACTCTTCTAATAATTATGATGGTGGATGTTAATTCTAACTTGACCATTCTATAAAAAATATAAATCAAGTTCTCTTTGTTTTCTTTCCATACTTAATTCCTAATAAAAGACTATTAAATGAATCTATAATCTATAATATAATATCTTTGCATAAAAAAGGATATAAAAATAAAGATCCATGGAGCATGAAGGGAAAATATAAAGATTATAGAAAAAGAGCCAAACTGCAATTTTCAAGACTCAAACACGTGACCATCAAACTACAGAACGCCATCTTAATCATTAGGCTAGCTGCCTATATCTGTAGGGGGCCATGGCCCCCTTCTAAAAAACACAGCTCCGTCCCTGTCTTTGATGATATGATTGTAATGTGCCAGTCAAGTGGATGATTATCAGATTTCACGTGTGTACAACAATACTAACGCAAACTACATTTTTTACGTGTGTACGTGACTTTACTAAAATCTCATGAAATTTTAGTTTCATTCGGCTCCTTGATGAGATATGGATAAATATTCATCTACAAAGCATAAGTGGGGCCATAACATATATGTCAGCCTTTGTGTTTTACTACATTCAAAATGATGTATTTTCTAGACGAGCTCGCTAGATCTGGCAGATTTTTTAATATAATTTTTCTAGTTAATTTGTTTTCTATTTTAAGGTGTGAGAAATGTTAGGATAAAAAACTTTGTTTATACTAAGCTAGAACCAGAAGTCTATGTCTATGGTAAACCAAAGACATTGTTTAATACTTATTTTGCTTCAACCTACTATATAAAAAACCTGAAGATTTTGTTATGATTCGAAACGTATTTTTCTATTTATTCATAGATTCTTTACGAGTAAAATATATGAGATACTATCAAAATTTCATCTTTTTCACATTCGCCACTTAACTAATTTTCCTACATGTTATACTATTGAATTATAATTTATGTTTCACTCATTACCACTCTGGTCCTTTTTAGATAAAATAATGACGTGTCTTGCTGGATTGATGGTACGGTCAACATATATTATTGAGTCAGCTGTCAACGAAGTATTATGCTGCTAAAAAGTTAAAACAATGTGTTTTAAAAACTTAACACGTACGTGAAACCATTTAAAATACAATTTTTTCAATTTTTTGGCTGCATAATACCTCATTGGCAGCTGACTCCACAATATATATTGATTGTACCATCATACCGTCAAGATATGTTACCATTTCGTCCAAAAAGGGATAGAGTGGTATTCGATGAAACGAAAAATATAGTTTGATGGTATAAGGTGTATTAAAATTAGTTGAGTTGTGAGTGTGAAAGAAAATGAAAATTTGATGGTATTTTGTGTATTTTACTCGATCCTTTGCTCATACTTATTCTAACAACGTACTTTCTATTTACGACCCTACTAGATTTGGTGGATTTTTTAATAAAATCTTTCTAGTTACTTCGTTTCATATTCCAAGGTGCGAGAATCTTTAGGAAAAAATTATATTGATATGCTCAAATTAAATAAAATCTTTCTAGTTACTGCTGCGTTGATCTCTGACGGAACCTACGTTATCTCTAGAATTACGTTGGAGCGACACTTCAATTGAATAATTATTTCTCAGTAAAGAAAGCAAATATAAGCATCCAAATTCATAAATATTGTTGACTCAAGTAAGAAAATTGTTATACAAAAAAGATATGGAAATGATTTATAAGTCGATGAACAATTGTTTCTTTCTAAAGCCTTCCATTTGGAAATGATTCATTTTCGAGCGATTAAATTGCATCCCAAATAATATTTGGAATTTTGAATCAGACTATTCTCTGTCGACAACCAAAAAATTATATATAGAAAGACAAACAAAAAAACACGGAATACGGGTTAAAGTGGGGGGTCGTACAACTGTGTCCAGATCGAAGACGACGACGCCGGAATGCGGGTTGTGCTGTTGCTACTGCTGTTGTTGTTCGCTTCCCTTGGGCTTGAACAGACACCTGGAAATGGAGATTTAATCACATGAGCTGAATCCATATATAATATATATATGTGTGTGTTGTGTGTGGTGCCCACTTCGGTGCCCGCGGTATCGATACCCGCGGGCACGTGGCAAGCAGACATAGGCTGGAAATTTTCGCCTGGAATATATGTCGGTTTGTTCCCCAATTATTTTAACCTTTGCATTGTGGTCACCACAAAAAAGCAATCTGTTTTTCCGTTTAATCTTCAAACGCCTTCCAACTCCTTTCCTATAATCCCTATCTACCTTATCCTATTATCCAATGTATGTTCATTCCGACCCTTATCTTCCATTTTCGTAGAGATTGAAACCTATCTTCCCTCCTGATTAGCTGCTCTGTCTCCGGCTTCCCAAACCTAGTACTCGAATTCCGTCAATGGAGCGTCAATCAGCATCCACCGCCAAGAAGATCCTGAAGCAGAAGCAGGAGCAGGAGTTCGTGGAAGAAGACCCGTCAATGCTCGACGCCCCCGGTGAAGAATACCACCAACTTGACGACCCCAGTGAAGTGATTCATTTAGTTGAAGCTGTGGCCTCTGGTGAAGAAATATATTAACACCTCGGCGCCCCTCTTTATGAAGTCGAGAGCCTCTGTATGAATTGCCACGAGAATGTTAGTTTCCTTAATCTTAAACCCTTCTCTTCTTTGTTCGTTCTCCTCCTGTTTTATTTCCAGTTCTATGTTGTGGATTGATTAATGCTTCTTGAAATTCAGCTATTCAGGGCATTTGTTTATATCCAATTCGATTAATTGATTCTGTGTTTCTTTGCTAACCTTCTTTTGCACTGTCCGGTTTATTGGCATTGACATTGACATTGACAATGTGCTTCGTACTTGTAGAAGAGCTGAATTGGAGTTACTTGTAGAAGAGCTGAATTGGAGCTTCCATCTATGGAGACCTCGTCATTTAAAGAGTTGAAGTTTGTAGAGCCATGGAAGAGTATGTGTATCTAATCTCGATATTTCCTTCCTTGAGTTTCATGTGATTGGTTTTTTTTTCTGGTCTTGTGACTTATGGAGATTGTGACTTTTGGATGTTGTTAGCGTAAATGTGGTCGAGCTTCTGCAAAGGGACAGGCGGGACAGGCGTATACTTATGGACTTTATGCTCTCTGGAATCTTGATTAAGAAAGTAGTTATGCCTCCTGGGGCTGTTACGCTGGATGATGTGGATCTTGACCAAGTTAGTGTTGATTATGTACTCAATCGTGCCAAGAAAGGTAGGGGAAGCAGTTTTTTTTTATGTTTGTCATGGTGTTTATATTATGATTTGTCCAGTTATGGTTTCTGCCTTTCCTTATAAAGATTTTTGTGGTTTGTGTAGGTGGCATGCTTGAACTCTCCGAGGCTATAAGAGAATACCATGATAGCACTAGCATGTGCCAGATGGTAAGGATCATTATAGTTGTTCCTTTCTTGATAGTTTGGTTTCCTTATATTGATTAGTTCTGTTAGAGGATGTTGTATGTCAATGCAGTCTGTTGTTTCTCATTACCAAGTTTAGAGTTAGGTTTTAATAAACTGTATCGGCTGAGGATAATACCAAAATTCAGCTGTTTATTACATTTTTGGATGTCAAAGTAAGTGATTTTTTGTCTATATTGATTACAGTAGCTTTGTGTTTTCAATTTCAGAATAGTACGAGTTCTGCAGATGAATTTTTCTTGGTTACCGATCCTGCATTTTCCGGTTCACCTCCTAGGAGAGCACCGCCACCTATCCCAGTTTCCGCACCTGTTTCTTTGGCAGCTGCCGCTGCTCCTGTTTTTGCACCATCGCCGAATGCATCACTATCGAGTGTGGCAAAGTCAAAGTCATTTAATTCCGTTGAAGAGCGCGAACTGACTGTGGATGACATTGAGGATTTCGAGGATGATGATCTTGATCCAGAGGAATTTGCTGGTTCGAGGGTTGTAAGACGCAGTCAAAATGATGCTTCTGATCTTGCCTCCAAATTGCCAACCTTTGCAACAGGTAATAGCAGTCTAAAATTATCTGTGCCCTTGCCAGACAAGACTCAGATATTAAAATTATTGATCTTTTCAGGGATACTTGAACATGTTCACATGGACACCGAAACTATAAACATTGAATTTGTTCTACTGAAAATTTGATTGTGATTTTTGTTAGGCATCACTGATGATGACCTCCGTGAAACTGCATATGAAGTCCTCTTGGCTTGTGCTGGGGCTTCTGGGTAAGTTTCTTTAGGTTTCTTTAACGTCTTAATCTTTTATCCCAGATGGAAAATTCTCTATTTTTAATCCCCCTTCCATTGCTTGATTTTTTATTCCATGTTTGGCATGTGCGATGCATTTTTTATTTTTCTTCTTGTCGTGATCATATAAAAGAGGCCTCATAGGCCCTCTAAGGAGAAGAAGAAAGAAAAAAGTCCAGATTGATGAGGAAACTTGGATCGCAGTAAAACCCAGAGTCTTGCAAGTCAGTCTGACCGTGCACCTGGAATGGTTGGTTTGTTGGAAACTATGCGCCCCCAAATGGAGGTATTCGTTCTGTTAGATTTTTAATGTCTACAGAGATAATGGAATAAGATTACAAAGGTATTTATGGAATCTTAATGTCATGTGTCTATTGTGGATGTAGATATCTGAGTCAATGGATATACGAACAAGAAAGGGGCTGCTGAATGCCCTTGCTAGGAAAGTCGGAAAACGAATGGATACTCTGTTCATACACTACACTTGCTATACCTGGGTTTTATTCCGTCAGGTATTTTAATTTAGTTCATCTTGGAGTCATTCTAAGTTCACAAGGGCCATAGAATATCTCGTTTCTGCTGAATTGACATATGTTCAATGTTGTCTTCTCGGCTCATGTCATCACAGTTCGTCATCACTCGAGAGCTGTGAGTCCTGCACCATGCCATTGAACAGCTCAACAGAATACCATTAAGGGAACAACGGGGTCCACAAGAGAGGTTACATTTGAAAAGTTTAAGTTCCAGAGTTGATGGGGAAGAGTTATCCTCTTGCAGTCCTTTTTGTCACCCATTCAGAAGTGGGTAGATAAGCGGCTAGGGGACTACCATCTGCACTTTTCTGAGGTACGTGGGAAGAAAATTTGGATTATCCAATTGTGGCTGTTATTTTGGGATATGATTCGATTGTGGCTGTTGGATGTTTTGTGCCTACTCCCGTAGTTGCTTTTCCATACATCTATTCCATTGTTGTAGGATCCAGCAACAATGGAAGGTATTCTTCAAGTTGCAATAGTTACTCGGAGGCTTCTAGTTGAAGAGTCTGAAACTGTAAGTAAAACCTTCTTGCAATTCATTTGTGTCTCCCAAAGCAACTTTCTGGATAAGGAACCATTTAATTTCAGCCCGTTGAATGCTTTGTAATTTATGATTCCATTTTATATTTTCAAACAGACTTGTTTGTTTTATGGTTTCTGCAGGGGACACTTTCTAAGTCTGCCATGGATAGAGATCAGATTGAATTTGTTTGTTTTATGCTTTGTAATTTGTTTGTTTTGTGGTTATCTTCATCAGGGTTTAATTTGGGATATGTTTTTCACTTGTGCTCATTATCGCAGTACACTGTATCTTGTGGCTTTAACATATTGACCCCTGAAGTAATGCACATTTGTTATTGCAGGCGCTAGATCGACAAGTTGTAAAATCTCAGTCTGCAACGATAAAGTTAGGTTTCTCGGACAATTGTATTCACTGTGATTAGATTTTTTGATTTACATTTGTATATCTGATTTTCTGACTTTAGCACGTTATACATAATCAAGCCAAATCATAATGGTTCTTTCAGACTATCCCGCAGCACTTACCTCTTCCTACCAGTATGCTCGGCTGGGATGCTTGTAGGAAACTTATCTCTTCCCGTTACCCAGTTCCATTCTTAAATAATTTAAATTATAACAAAAAGGAAATGCACATTGTTGCAACCAACTATGATTTCGAGATATACAATATGGGATGAAATCAATTATGACGTTAAAAAACTCAAATCAACACTTTCTCTTTAATCTTAAACAGCCAACCGACAAATGAAAAAAAAAAAACAGAAAAATAATATTCTAACAATTCAAAATATCATAAGATGCATTTTAATTTTTAACTATTCTGTTTCCTCTCTCTCGTCCTGTAAATCTCCCGTTCCCGCTCTTGCTGCTTCTGTTTCTTCGGCCAATTTCTGTGAACAGTTAGTTTGATAATGACCTAACTTTTTGCAGTACCCACACTTCCTTTGTTTGATAGCTTTTTTCCCCTTTTTCCCGGCGGAGCCCTTGAATGCCACGTTTTTTCGGGTCTTTTATTCCTTTAAGTTCCTCAGGTACAATCACTTGGGGTGTCTGGATTGGACCTTGGTCCATATTTCTCAAATTTTCAATCGCTGCCTTCAATACTTCTTGAGCAACCTTACAACTCTCAGCTGATAACACTCCCCTTTGAAAAAATTCCACTGCCGTATATGTTAGAATTCCATGCCTTAGTCTAATTTGTTGTGCTTCGTCGACATGCATCGGTTGAGGCATGTTCGCGTATTCTTTAGGTGTCTTCGTCCAACAATGCTTCACAAAGCTACTTGGAATCTGCAACTTTGACTCTTCTTTTAGCACAAATAACATGTGTGGGCACGAATTCCCATCCGAATAAACTTATCACAACTGCAGTGCACTGTATTCTTTGTATCATCATAAGTCACCTTCCAACTAATATCTTCTGCTCCAAACATACTTACTGTGTACGTGTGACAACCTCCGTCAATTTCCTTGCCCTCCTTAATGCATCCCGTAGAACATTCCAACTCATCCCTGAATTTGAGGAATGCTTTCAAGCTATATACAACAGCTGCACTTTCTTCTAGAGACTTCAGTGCTTTTGACTGAATTTCTGGTGTTGAATGAATAGACTGGTAGTCTAATCGTAGTTCCTCCTCACGAAGCTCTGTCATCCAACGATCGAAGCTAACGAAAAAATCAAGTAGCTTTAAATTGGCACCGTTTTTTTACCTTCTTTCCGAGTTGTGAATTCAACCCTTCACATCTAGAAGTTGTCCTCATACCTGCAAAAAACTTCTTCCTGAAGTATGTGTCCGCCCAATCTTCCCGTTTCAACGTGAGGTTTGTGTTAATCCAAGTGTTATCCGATAGTGTGCAATCTTCCAAGAATGCATTCCAATCTGCAAGCCACGCTTCAGAGGAAGGGTAGTCAGCTTTCACAAACCTCGTCCACTCACTTCTGAATTTATGATTCTTCACATGTTGGTAACGTTGTTGTTTAGATGCATGAACACAAACGATGAGTCGCCTCAGGGAATTCACTCTTTATTGCACTGGACATGGCACGGTCTCCATCTGTGATCACAAAGCCAGGTTTTTTACCACCCATAGCCTTGTTGAGTGTGTTCAAAACCCATCGATAATTCTCTTCTCTTTCGTGTTGCATGAATGCACACCCAAATACACAAGTTCTAAAGTGTTGGTTAATACCTACAATGAATAAAAGCAAAATATTAATATATTCCACGTTTATAAACAGTACACTTAATTGTCACATATTTGTGTCATGTTAATCTAATTCATGAACAGTGAATTGGCCACATATATACATTACGGTTCATAAAAATTCATCAGTTTACTAACCTAGGTTACATTTTACAAATTTGTCAACATATTCAGAATACATAAAACAAATGAAAGCAACATTACAAATATTAACCACAAATGTACTCGTACTCTAGTAGCATGCTTATATGAACAGTACATGCTTTTTTTTAATTGACTTTTGAATAAACCATTTGACTTACACTAATAGAATTTGTTCTAAAGGAATGTCAAAGCATAAATGTAATAACATACGGAATAGAATTCAACAGTTATAGTATGTTTGGTTACGTACCCGAAAATATACCAAAGGCAGGTTATATTTAATCTTCTTGTAAGTCGCGTCGAATTCCAATATTTCGCCGAAGCAAGCGAAATCCGCGATGCTCATGCTGTCTGCCCAAAAAACTTTTTCCAACATATTGTCTTCATTCAGTGTGTACTCCATAAAAAAATTTGGATCCTGCTTCGTCTTCGACTTCAAATATGCTAAAGCCGTTGCGGCATCACCTTCAGCTATCCTCTCCGCTTCTTGCCGCGAATACTGATTGAAGGCATCTAATTTAGTGTAACCCACATGTGCATGGCCACCATATTTTCCCACTTCCATTCTGTATGCGTCGGCAGGTCCCACGCCCACAGATTTGGCCTGTCTCAGTGCTTCCATCCCTGCATCACCCACGTCACGGTTTTTGTGCATATAATGAGCCAAATGTTTTGCAGTTAATTCGTAAGAGTGCGCGTTATTAAATCTGGCCACCGAATATGTCGATGTTTCTTTCTTCAACTTTAACTTAATTAAAGCTTTGCAACCACATCGTTTCTCCGATCTAGGTAGATTCTTTCTTGGTTTTTTTGGTGGAGCGCGAACTCCCTCTTTGCTGCATACAATAATGCGCTCCAAAATTGCACCGTCTTTGTCATATTTCATATCATCAAGTCTGACATCGAAACCCTATGCTTTCCCATATTTTGTGTACCAGTCTCGCCCTTCCTCGTAACTTTTGAATTCAAGGCCCTCCACTTGTACATTCGTGAGCTCGCGTAATTCTGCGTACTCTTTCATTAAATCGTCCAAGATATAGCCTTCTGCCCCGTCTTGATCCAAAACAACAGTCATATTCTCGTTTGTATCTCCCAATATTCTTGATCCAAGTGATTCGTTTCGTCGTCGTTCTGTGTTTGTCATTGTGTTTTTAATTTTGTTGTGAACTAGTTTGAGTGTACCGAATTAAGACTATGTTGTCTACTAGTGTTCATTTTGTTTTTATCTAATTAATTGTTATCGCAATCAATTAAGCTAATTTACTTCTAATCTCTTACACAATACCTTTTCTGGGTGATATAGTATATTATAACGTTTGTATGTACTCGTAGGGAAAAAAACACATTAGATATACGTCTTGCTATTGATGATAAAAAAAAGTAATCCCACATAAGAGAAAGCTCCCCTCTAACAATAATCCACCTCAATCATTAATTTATGTCTTAATTTCTAGCTAGGCTGCGAGGCACAATACCTTTTATAATAGGCTTTCAAACCCAGAACTTGAAGATCACGAGGCTTTGGTGACAGCCGTTTGGCCGACCGAATAACTTCACAAACTTAATTTCTCGAGCATTAATATGTGTTAATACACGCAAAGAACCAATGTTCCAATGTTTATATACCAAAGAACCAATTTTTCTGTTTCTTTTTACCTTCACTTTGGAACTGCTGATGCTGAACTGTCGCCCTTTTTTCTCGAAAGCTCTCGAAGTGCCGTTGCGCTGACAGAAGAGTAATACACGCAAGGTGCTATGAACTTGCTCTCTCCTCCAAATCTAGTAGTATCGAATCCATTTATACCGAATTTTTCTAACTTCATTTCGACCGGGCTGCCTCCTTCTCTGTCAACCCTTTCTGCATAAACAATGCAGTGTCATTAGTGATACCACACATTAAGAAACACAATGTAGTTTCATTAATGAGATTCTAGTCAAGCAAAGCTCCTAACTGTCTGTCGGGGCCAGATTCGGGAGCAGCTTGAAGTGTGCGTACGGAACATGACAAGGGTCAATCAGATTTACGGTCAAGATTTCATACCTGCACACATTTCAGTCACATCAAGTGAGAACCAGCTATAATCAACAAGAACTGCTCAAGAGAACTATGAAGATAGCAGCAATTTCAAAGGACCTTAAATTCTGAAGTAATCAGCAGACCATACCCGAAAGGGAAGTCTCAGTTCACAAATGGCTTAGTGAACGAAGGATCATCTAGCTCTGAAATGTATGGAGGATTCTGTACTGAAAGAATATCTCTGTATTTGGGATCACTGTTTGGCCAAACCCACAAAATACCGTTCTGGACATGACTTGGATATACTGATGCACAAGCTCTCTTGGATGTGTGTACCTATAGAGATCAACAAAACACAATTCCTCAACATTCAAGCAATGAACTATCAAAATGAGCAATGAACTTCTTCTAAAGCAATGAACTATCAAATTCAGTGTTGATGATATGTAGGGAGAACCACATATGAACTTTTGTTACTAATATGACGTGATGCCAGTAGACAGCTGATCTATGAACAGAATGAAGAAGAGTGAATGATGACCATACCTTTCCATTGGGTAGGATATTGAAAACAACATCTTTGTTTCCAACCTTGTTCCCATCACTAGTGTTTTTTCTTTGGTTCAACATATATTTCTCTTCTAGCTTCTTGATTGATTCCAAATATTCTTTCTGATACTTGAAGCGTTCCTTCTGGATACAGAAAATACACAGCGTCTAGATCAATGGAGATAAACAAAGACATACAATGCCATGGCAATACAGAATTACACATATTGATGGAATGGTCAGCAACAGAACTGCAGAAAGGGGCAAAATCATCAGATATTGTCTGGTTAATAACTTGCCTCTAATGCTTGCGTGTAGTTTCTTTCAGCATCATAAAGTTGTCTTTCTGCTTCTGCAGTTATTTTTTCGATTTCATCTTCGAAGACCTTTTGCTGCCTTTCATGTTCTGCAATAACTCTGTCTAATTGTATGTCTAATCTTCTAGACAAGCTTCTGTAGTCAAATTCCTCTTTCAGTTTCAACATGTTCTCCACCTTCATAGCCCGCAGAAAAATGTTCTCCACCCGTATAGCTCAAACCAGATTCATACTTCACAGTTTCCAGAAGCTATTAATGGTAAGAGAATCGAATTTTTTACAGAAGGGCCATCCAGAGGAGCCTGAGGAATGAGCTTACACTCTCCACCACCATTAAAACACCAACCATGATACACACATTGCAACCTCCCCCACTGCTCAATCCTCCCTTCAGAAAGCAGAGCCAATCTGTGAGGACACATATCGTCGAACACCTTCCATGCACCTTCGTTCCGATCCCACCACGCCACCAAATCGATACCTAACACAGTCTTCGCGTGCGGTAACCTATTGTCCAGATCGCAGACCGGCATCACCGGATACCAGTAAGCAAACCAGTCGAATTTCTTGTACTCCTCCGGTCCGCCATTCACGGATGCTTCAAGCAGTGGATCGTCGAAAACTTATCCGCTGCAGTTCAAACAGCTGATGAAGCGAATAGCTTGGATCTCGACAAGTTTCTTCTTCCATGGAGAATGGAAACAGGTTGTGCGCAGAATCTGAAATTGGTGAGTCGGGAACTGTTGAGGATTGGGGTGAAGGTTTTGGTGAAACTGATAGCTTCCATTTTCGAAGAGTTTCTTCTTTGGATAATAGGATAAGGTGGACAGTCATATTAGGATAAGGAGTTGGAAGGCGTTTGAAGATTAAACGGAAAAACAGATTGCTTTTTGTGGTGACCAAAATGCAAAGGTTAAAATAATTGGGGAACAAACCGACATATATTCCAGGCGAAAATTTCTAGCCTATGTCTGCTTGCCACGTGTCAGCGGGTATCGATACCCACGGGCACCGAAGTGATATATATATATATATATATATGTATGGATTCACCGATTCAATATCTTCAGACCAATAAATTATATATAGAGAGACAAACAAACCAAGAACACACGAAATATGTGTGACGGTGCAGCCCAAATCCCTAAGGAGGAGTCTAATAATATAGAGATCACTGCTGGTATGCTTGATTAGGTTGATTTGATCAATGGTTGTAAATTTATGATCAATGGTTGCAGGCCCAACACCAAATAAAACTGAGAGTTCTCAGAGTCGAACTCTAGACCTCTCGCTGCGAGAATCATACCACTAGACCAAATGTAGTTGATAAATATAATGGAAAAAACATGTTGAGTATATGATTGGAATTTTTAATAGCAAAATGTTAGAATTTGGAGAATTGAATTGAACTACGAACCTTTTGCGCAATGAAAGTGAAAATCATACGACTAGACCAAATGTCCTTGATAAAAAAATTGAAAATATAATGTTTAACATTTGATTAAAATTCGAAGCACAATTGAGCCTATTCAAGTCATTTTTATGGAAAAAAGATAGGGGCATTCGGAGAATCGAACTCCGGACCTCTCACACCCAAAGCGAGAATCATACCACTAGACCAAATGCCCTTGATAAAATTAATGGAAAGAGAATTTTAAGTATTTCGTTCAAATCTGAAGCATAACTGAGCCTATCCAAATATTTTTTACAGCAAAATGATAGGGGCATTCAGAGAATCAAACTTCAGACCTCTCGCACCCAAAGGTAAAATCATACCACTAGAACAAATGTCGTTGATAAAATTAAATGAAAAGAACATATATATTTATTATTCGGGTGAAATTTGAAGCACAATTGTGACTATCCAAATATTATTTTATGAAAAATAAAAGAGGCATTTGGACAATCGAACTTCATACCTCTCAGACCCGAAGCGAGAATCATACATTAGACCAAATGCCCTTGATAGAAAGGTTACCATGAACAGGTTTAGTGTTTGATTGAAATCTAATGCACAAATGAGCTCATCCAAGAAAAATTCTCGAAGGTAGCTTTGTAAAAGATAACGAGATAGTCATACATTCAAAGAAGGGTGTCTACCTAGGCAAGAAGTTTACCAATATCTAGTTTGGGAGACAAAAGAGGGTTTGTCGAGCCACATAATGGGCCATACAGTTTGCCTGACGACGCATTGTTTGTAGTCGAAGATGAATGAGAGTATGTCTCCATATATCATGAATCAAAGCACAACAAATATCATGAATCAAAGCATCACCATCCTGTAACGCAAACTTATAAGTCACGTACACACAGAGAAAATATAGTTTGCTTTAGTATTGTCGTTATGGTTGGAACAACATATCATCAAATGAAAACTTGCACACAAATCGCACGAGTCTTCATAGAATCAAAATCAAAGTTAAAATTATTGGTGAGTTACAACTTATTAATTAAAGTGTTTCTCAATACGTATCTGATCTTTCTAATTCGATTATTGCCTGACCATAACTCTCTCGTTTCACATTAGAACTGTGCATGGTTCGTGTCTATATATTTATATCAACACTTAAAACCTAAATTATTATTCACGAAACCTTAAATACCTAAAACACAGTGGCGTAGCCAGGATCTGTATTTAGGGGTGTCGATTAATGTCTTGACAAAATAAAATAAAATTTTCTTGTCAAACTATGAATATAATGTTCATGTAATATAAAATGTTTGTTTACAATTACAACAAACCACGCCGCGGTTTCATATTCTGAAAATGTTGAATGACACATTATATACAAGTAATGTGTCATGTAACCATTGATCACCTACACACTTTCAAAGTTTGTTCTAGATCTTGATGTAG
The DNA here is from genome assembly GCA_034768395.1 of Linum lewisii. Classification (NCBI taxonomy): domain Eukaryota; kingdom Viridiplantae; phylum Streptophyta; class Magnoliopsida; order Malpighiales; family Linaceae; genus Linum; species Linum lewisii. The sequence goes on from CM068299.1 coordinate 60,833,758, forward strand.
CTCATAGCTGAAAAAGATCTCTCAACACTTATCATTGGAACAGGCAGAATAAATGTTAGTTTAATAATCAGATAGACTAATGGTTAAACATCGTGCTTCTTTATATCGACCATTTTTTTCCTAAATGATTAATCCATTTCATGTTTTGGAATCTTTTATCACACAGTATGTAAAAAATATAGAGTCCAATTGGTGTCCAAGTAATCTCATATGAAATAAAGAGAACTCATCGGAATAAAAATGTAGCAATTCACACAAACTTCTCTTTGTTAAAAGCAAAAAATAGAGTTTTTTTTGGGCTTAAACAAGTCATATAACATAATAACTCGCAATTGACTTCATCAAATATATTATTGAGTTCTTTATAGCGACAACATATCTACAACTGTGTAGAACCAGTGGCGTAATCAGGATTGGTATATGGTGGAGCCGAATTATAAATAAATAAAAAGTGCGACTAGCAATTTTTTTTCAAATGTAGATAATAGTAAAAAAAATTCATGAATCTAATATTAAGTAAAAAATACACAATTTTTTTATTATTATAGGTTGCTTAAGTAGTAAAAAAGAATTATATGTACCATCAGCAATTATATATAACTGCAAAATTTAAGACAACATTTCACCGAAACAATGTAGTGGGGGAGTCAAAATTCAGATATCCCGATACTAAACTCTGAAAATTTTAACACCCCCTAGTACAACCCTCAGTAGAACACTTCAACTCGAAAGTGATGTAAATTATTCGGGGAAAGCTGCCCATTTAATTGAGACTTGTTTACTTCATTATATTTAGATGTATATATATGTTGTTTGGCACAAATTAATAATGAAGTCTTAGCAGTGGAGTTGCAAAGCAGCTGAATACTAACTAAGAAGTTATGTGTTTAATTCCTAGTGGTGCCAGGTGACCAGGTGACCCCTCACATGTAGCTCCCTCCGCCACTGTGACCGTCTATATTATTCGAAATTATAATTCTATCGTTTTTTAAATTTATTATAATATCTCTATTATAGTATTATTTAAGGTGGTGAAATTATTTATAAATCTAAAAGGAATGTATTAGAAAGTAATAAGGTGCAAATAAAAGGATTATGCATGTCTAATAAGCTTGACTAGTACCTTAAGTTTGGGTCATTAACAAATAAGTAACCACGGTCTTAAAAATAACTTTCGAGTGTCATATATATGGAAATTTACCACGTCCATCCGAATCAAAATTCTGTTCATTCTCGCTGTTAAATTGCCACGTCCTTCGTCCTATTCAGATTAAAACGCTGACATGGATATATCCACATCATTTGGGCCCTATTCCATCAATTAAAACCCGTATCTTTTTTTCTTTCTTTCCATACACGGCCCTGGTCATTCAGAAAAATGGCGACACCAACAAATTCAGCCACCACTGCTACTCTCCCACCTCCTCCAAGGGCAAGCTCAAGTCATCAATTTGTTGGTTCCCTCCGCCCGCCACCAGATCCTCCATCCCCGACTACGATTTCGTCCCGTCTACAGCAAGCCGCTAATGTCGCTAGATTAACCATGTTCATCCCTCCATTCCTAAGCGATGTTTCATCCATTTTGCACACTTCTATGCATGATTTGAGGTAGATTCTCATTTTTGTGTCAAATGCCACATGTTTTAGTGTCCTTGACCCGTTCTGGATCTATTTGATGTCATCTTATAGTGTTTTCATGTGAGTTAAGGCTACAAGTGTCAAAGGAGGGTCTAAAATAAGTAGCACGAGGTTCAGATCACTTTGGGGACACTTCGGATCACATTGGAGCACTTTGGGACGCGTTTGAAGGAAGAAATTCAAAGCTGAAAAATAATGTATAAAAGTGCGGTTCCAAAGTGCTGCCCAAGTGCACTTCTTCGGCGCACTTTTAAACACTCGCAGGAATTGTATCTTTTAGAGGCGATTAGTTGGGGAGGACATAATTCTGAACTTGTTCGAAATTTACCACCTTTATGCCTAGTGCGTGATTAGGAGTAAAATACATGGAATACAATCAAACTTTCATTTTTCTTTCACACTCACCACTTAACTAATTTTCCTATACCTTATACCATTGAATTATACTTTTCGCTTCACTAATTATCATCTTGACCCTTTTAGTGAAATAATAACGTGTATTGATGGATGATGGTACAGTCAACATATATCGTTGAGTGAGCTACCAACGAGGTTTTATGCAACTAAAAAATTAACACAATGTGTTTTGAAAACATAACACGTGAAACCATTTAAAATACAACATTTCAAATTTTTTGCTACATAATACCTTGTTGGCCGTTGACTCAGCAATATATGTTGACGTACCATCATACCGTCAAGACACGTCATTATTTTGTAAAAAAACAGTGATAGAGTGGTATTTCGTGAAATGAAAAGTATAGTTTGATGGGTAAGGTATATCAAACCTAGTTGAGTGGTGAGTGTGAGAGAAAATGAAAGTTTGATAGTATCTCGTGTAATTTACTCGTGAATTAGAGGATGAAAGCATTGAACATTTATTTTTCTCAATGCATTATGGTCTCCAACCTAACAATTTTCTATAATCTCCCAATAGATAAGTTCAATACTCTCACTTTCGCTTCTTCGTAGAGAAAAATTCGAAGAGATACACAGAATTTGAGTGTTGCTTACATTCTCTTCTTGTAGAGAATTTGGAAACCTAGGAATTTTGTTCGTTCATTAGTAATTAATGTAGGTTAGCTCAAATTACTCAGGGGTTGTTTGTTTGGTAAAATTTAAAGGGTGATTTGCCTAGAATTGAGGTCTAAATCTAGGGTAGAGAATTCAATGAAATAGATTGTTTGTTTTGCAAAAAAATATGAGAGATTTGCCAAGAATTAAATTCTAGGGTGGGCCATCTATAGATTTCAGCCCATTTTTGAAATATCTACTTGATAGTAGTGATTTGGGACTTTCTCTAGTGATTTGAGTGTGTGTTTCCATAATTACCTTTGTTTATTATTTTTATTTACAAACAATCTTAGTATATAACAACTCAAAAAAAAGGAGAAGAGAACAAGGATAGTTTGGTCTTTTCCATGTTGGTTCATTTATTTTCATTTAAATGATTTTTAATTTTTTAATTCAACATTCTCACAAAATCACTCATCCAAACGGTCTATTCTGAAATAGACAAGAATTCAACAATCTCTAGCTATTCTAATTCCCTAGCTATTTCAATTCTCTCCGATCCAATTCTACCAAACAAACGACCTCTTAGTGTTGCGTACCTAGGAGAGAGCAGCACAGTGAAAATAACAAAAGCTTTATCACTAGAATTATTGAAAACTGATTTGAAATGATTTTTTTTGCTGAATTTTGATTAGATGAAACAAAATATACACTTTTACACTCTAAAGTTTAAACTGATAATATCAAATTCATTTTTACATAATTAATAGTTTTGCAGGTCATGAAGTCATCCCTATAGTACTTTTTGTACGACTCAGTCCTCCACAATATAATGCTACCTTCTTCCCATTCTTCACCACCCACACATGGCTCTTCCACTTGCTGCCTATGACGACAAGCAGTCGTGGAATTGGAAGCGCATGACGGAGGCGACACTTCGTGGGCCGGATGAGCAAATGGCGCCGTTGATCATCATTTGTCTTACGATGGATTCAGCTTCAGGCGAGTTGGTGAAGTAGTGTTCATGACCGAGAGATGTGGTCGCGACGGTGGAGGTGGTGATCCGTAGAAGAAATGTCGCCGTGGCTGCTATTTTACCAATAAAATATGGAATTGAGTTTTAAGTTGATAAATAGTTGTTTCTTTCTGAAGCCTTCCATCCCACTTTCCATCGCAAATAATATTTGCAATTTTGAATCAGACGAGTCTCTGTTGGTAACAACAAACTCATATTAAATTTAAAATGTTTGACACCATCGAAACTATAAAACTTGAAGTATACTAACCTAAATCTACAATCTAATTCATCTCCATCCATGTTGTCAACTCCCTGTTGGATGTTATCAATAATCTTAGTCACTGTACTTCAATTCCCTACAATCGAACAAAATAAGAATAAGAATAAAAAACAAAACCCAAAGTTGATTCAATAATCTAATACAGCTCTGTAAAGGTCATCAACCTGATTGAAGTCCAGATCGTACGATGACGACGCCGGAACGCGAGCTGCTACTGCTGTTGTTGTTCAGACCTTGAGCTAGAAATGTGTTTCCAGCAAAGAGAAAGAGAGAGAGAGGAACTGTGGTGGTCGGCGGCGGCTGCCTATTTGGTCTATCTTCTTTGTTTTGGCTTCCTATCAATTTATACTAACACTAGATTTTATTCTTCTCACCTAATTAATGATAAGGATCTCTACATTTAATTATTATTATCTTCTTACCATATTATATTGTTGTATTTATCTCATATTATTCTTGTACATATCCTTCTATATATATATATATATATATATGATTGGGTGTAGGTAAACAATTTCAATCATCTTCACAATTAACACTAGCTAGATTTAGGGTTAGGCCATTTCACAGAGATTAAGTTATTTTATTTTATTTTGTTGTTTTTTAAGGGTAGGGTTTTAGTTGTTTAAAGTTTTGGGATTAATAATTTAGGTCTTAGATCTCGATATTAATATTTAGATACAAATGGTGCGTAATTTTAATTTCAAAAGAGTGAGTTATGATCATTAAATTGCAGAATCAGACACAAACGGTGCGCAATTTCCCATCATGAAGCTAAATGAAACCAAAGTTTCATGTTCACTTTTAATGAAGTCACGTACGCCTGTGCATAGGGCAGCCCAGATTGAGGACGATCTGCTGCTGCTGTTGTTCACACTTTTGCACTTGAACATACACCTGGAAATGGAGATTTAATTACATGAGCTGAATCAATATATATGGATTCACCGATTCAAAAATCTAATACGTACAGATTGAAGTCGAGACCGTACAACAACACCGGGATGGTCGAGCTGTTGTTGTTGTCTGCTATTGATGGGCGGAGCTGCTCCCTAGATTCACTTCATAGTTGTAACGGTCGAGCAAAGAGAAAGAGAGAAACATGCGGCTGGTTATCTATTTATACACCTAACACTAGATTTTTTTAATATCATAACTAGAAATTACCCTGCGCGATGCTGCGGAACAAAAAGTAAAATTATGTATAGTTGGTGAAGTAAAATTGATAACCACCAAGTTTTTAATATACACTTTTCTAACTTAATACCATAACTTTAGGTAATATCAAACTTGAAAATAAAAAAATGTACTTTTCAAATATGATTGTGAATTGTTGTAGCAAATCAATATTCTTAGATGTGGTTTATGACCTCATAAAAGATTAAAAAAAATAGCAAACAATCGTAGAATCTTCACCATGACGAGATATGACTCTCGTAATGTTAAGAGTTAGCCACATACGTAAAGTCCCATCTAAAATCCATATTGTATATCCAACACATTACTACAATATGCTATGCGTTTGACTTATGTGAGATTGAAAAATGGAAAGATAAGAAAATATATTAAGTGTTGTATTCCTATTCGTTAGTGGTTGATGTTGAATAGATGATCATTGACGATTGATAGCATATGTATCAATGTAAGGAGAAACTGAATTTAGTTTCATTAATTAATTACATTAATCTTTATATATTGTACTCAACTAAATGAGTGGTTAATTATGTGGCTATGAGCTCCATCTATATATCATGATTCTAGCAAGAAAAAAAAATTAAAACCACAATCTATTTAGAAAACATAAGATAAAAATTTGTTCATATTTATCACTATTAAAGCAATCTTTTAATTGAAGATAGAAGACTCAACAAAGTCCTTAGAAAAAAATTATTGAAAAACTTTAAAAATCTCATGAAAATAGTGTAGAAATTTTATGAGATTTCATCATCAATATTGTATAGTAACTCCTTGTGGATAAATAGTCTATCACTATTAAGAACTATTTCAATTAAAGAGAGATGACTCAAAAAAAAACATGTGGAAAAAGTTTAAAAGAGTACACATTATAGTAGTGTAAAATTTTTTAGGGGATTCATGCAATAGTAACTTCCCTTTCTACTTTTATATTCTTCACCCATGTAATAATACTAACACTTTAAATCCCAATGTTTGCGCAAGTTAATTTTTTTATTTTTTATTTTGTTGGGTTTAAGGGTAGGGTTTTAGGTGTTTAAGGTTTCAGGATTAATAATTTAGGTCTTAGATGTCGATATGAATATTTAGATACCAACGGTGCATAATTTTAATATCAAATGATGGAGTTATTGTCAGAAAATGGCAGAATCAGAAACGTACTAAGAAACATTTTAATCAGTTGTAACTCACCTATTTTACTCTGATTTTGATTATGTTAGTACCCATGCAACCTGTGTGGTATATTGTTCCAACCATAACGATAATACTAATGAACTACATTTTTTACGTGTGTACATGCATGACTCCATTTAAATCAAACATGACATTTTGATTTTATTCGGCTCCTTGATGAGATTTGGATAAATATTTACCTACAAAGCATAAGTGGAAAAATAATACACTCATAACATTTATGTCAACTTTTGTGTTTTACTACATTCAAAACAATGTATTATCTAGACGACCTCGCTAGATATGAAAAAAATTTTCAATATAATCTTTCTAGTTACTTCATTTTTTATTTTAAGGTGCAAGAATCTTTAGAATAAAAAACTTTGTTTCCACCGAGTTAGAACAAGAAGTCAATGTTTATGGTAAACCAAAGACATTGTTTAATACTTATTTTGCTTCCACCTCCAACTATAAAAAAAAAACTAAATATTTAGTTGTGATTCGAAACGTGTTTTTCTATTTATTTATAGATTCTTTACTCATACTTATTCTAAACAATGTACTTTCTAGAGACCCCGCTAGATCTGGCGGATTCTTTTAATAAAATATTTCTAGTTACCTTGTTCATATTCCAAAGTGCGAGAATCTTTAAGAAAAGCATTTTGTTTTCACTGAGCTAGAACAAGAAGTCAAGGTCTATGATAAACCAAGAATTCTAATAGAATAAGTACGCGTAAAAATTCTATGGATAAATAAAAAACACGTTTCCAATTGTAACTAAATCTTCAATTTTTTTATATAGCGGTGATTGAAACAAAATAAGTATTAAACGAAGTGTTTGGTCTACCATGGACATTGACTTTCTTTTTACACCAAAACTCCTCCTTATTATTGATAACAACAAGAAAGCATAATTATAATGCTTTTGTTTATCACATCCCAACAAATTGATAATAAATTTATAATTATTTACTAACATATGAATTAAATTATTATATATTAAAAAGTAGAAATAAAAAAGGTAGAAAAATTCAACGACACATCTAAGTAATCTGAATAAAAATAAATAAAAATAATTTCTCACTAAAATATTAACACAAAAAATCGGACCAATGGGCCGATGATAATCTAGGTATTAATTATGGCAAATCAAAAAAGTGTTTTTCCTAAATATTGTCGCACCTTTAAATAGAAAACAAAGTAATTAGAAAACACAGTGGGTTACTCGTTGACTGAAAGTTGACTTTTCTCTGAAGAAGTTTTAGGGTTTTGCTCGTTATCGTCGGCCGCTTGGCCGGCGGTGTTCCTTGGACGCCGGTTCGTGGTCTCATACCAGCTGGTTCTTCTCTTTCCTTCTCTTTTCTTTCTTATGTCTTCTTCAGTGTCAGCTCAGGTCGACGTCAAGAGTTGGGTCGAACTCTTCAGAGTTCCTTCTGACCACTCTCTTAAATTCGTCGAGCCGGTTTTGGTGGATGGGATTCTGCAGATCCCTAAGTCAGTACTCGTGGCGGGTAGAGCAAGGCTTAGCTCATGTTTGATTGGTCAGTTTTCTGGACAGCCGCCAAAGGAGAGAGATCTTCACATTATCGCTAATCATCTTTGGGGGAGGGATGGACTCTGCCGTGTCTCTATTCTTCCGGATAGTGAAGGTCAGTTGTTCTTGTTTCAATTCCCTTCGGAGACGGTTGCGAGATGGGTAATTTCGAGTGGACCTTGGCATATGGCTAACGTTCCGGTAGTTTTTCGAAGATGGAGTCCGTGGATTAAACCCATTCCTGCTGTGTCTTCTATAGCTCCAATATGGATCCATCTGAGGCATATCCCTATTGATCTGAGGACACGAGATTTCTTCAGCATGATTGCTAGTTATCTGGGACAGCCTCTGGATATGGATATGTCGGTGCAGTCTTTTCTTGGTCAGGAAGTAGTCAAGATTTGTGTGTTGATGTCTGCAGATAGACCTTTCCCTGCTTCTCTATCTTTTTGTGTTGGTGGAGGAGATAGTGTTACATAGGTATTGAGTATCTCAATCCTCCTCTGCTATGCAACAGTTGCAAGGGTTTTGGACATGTTGTAGAGAATTGTGCTGCTCGTGGGATGCAGTCTCAATGGATTGTGAAGCAGACTTCCCAGGTTAGTATTCCCGTGGCCTCTGATGGCCTTAGGAATACACCGAAGAGTCTGATTCATGAAGTGACTTCTCTGGTCACTCCCAATCCGGAGAGCCAAGTTGTGGTGACAGGGAATAGGGAAACGGTGGGGCAGGCCTCTGATGGTTGATGCACCCAAATATTGGTGTATTTAGTCCCTCATTAGACGACATTTTTCGTACTCTTCTTGACAAATTTGCATGATTTTGTGTGAGTTTCGTACCTCTTGGCTAGGGCTGGAAGTTGGCCCGCCGGGTAGTGGGTACCCGCGAGCCCGGCCCGTTTCTTAATGGGTAGTGGGTACCCATTACTCGAACGGGTTCGGGCTACGAGATGAGTTTCGAGGCTAATGGGTACCCACTACCCGAACGGGTAATACCCGTGGGTACCCATTAAGCCTGTTTGGCCCAAACTATTAAATGTATTAATTATTATAATAAATAAAATCCCTAATAAACTAATAATAATAAACTAAATCTATCACCATCTGAATACGGTTAATCTCTCTCTCTGTCGCAAGTATGAATCCCTAAAGTGAAGTTCATCTTCTCAGACTCTAAGTTTCCAATTCTAGGTATGAATCCCTAAGCTCGTCTCTCTCGTTCGCAACTGAAGTTTCAAGTTCATATCTATCTCAACTCTCACAACTAAAAATACAATCGGAATCCGAATCTACCCTAATGCTCGTCTCTCTTCTCAGTTTCTCTCGAGTCGAATCTCGACTCTCAGACGGTCTCGCCGTAGCTGTGTCGCCGTCACCGTAGCTGTCTTGCCGTCGTCGTAGCTCTCTCGCCGTGAAACTTATGTTGTTGTTGTTAGAAACTTATGTTGCTGTTCAGATTGTGAACGTTTTTTTTAGAAATGTTGCTTTCCATTTTATATTTGTTGTTTGCAGTTGAATGGCTTTGAATTTGATATTTATAATGGCTGGTCTAAAATGCCGCATGTGAGTCAGTGAGTGAATATTCATTTGGCTGCTGGTGTTTTTTTTTATTTTTCATAATGGGTTTTAGTGGGTTTAGTGGGTATCCCGGCCCGATCTCATTATCCTTAATGGGTACTCACTACCCGAACGAGTTCGGGCTACGGGATGAGTTTCGAGGCTAATGGGTACCCACTACCCGTTTCTTAATGGGTATGGGTACCGAGCCCGTCCCATTAGCCAGCCCTACTCTTGGCCATTTGGACTGTTTTATGTCGTTTTGCATGTTTTTAATGTATTTCAGGATATATACGATGTTGGAGATCGAAAGGAAACGAATGTTCCAAAAATGGATGGATTTGATGAATAAGCAGCCCATCATCATTAAAGAATTAAAGAGGCATTGGTTTTGGGATTACTAATCCCATCAACTCATTCATCTCAGCATGTTATAATATGGTGAAATGAAGAAATGCCCAATGAGAAGAGATTTATGTTTGGGAAGAAAGAAGTGGGCCTACATGATTATTAAAAGCTAAGTGAGGGTGAAGATTAGTAAGGGGAATTGTTTGGTTAAGAATGGGCAGCCCATCAACATATAAGCCAGCGATAATGATATTTAAGTCCTATTTTAAATCCTATTTTAAGTCCTATTTTAAATCGGCATTGGACGGGGCAGCAGGGGAGGATGTTTGGCCTTTGGCCATTAAAGAAAAAGAAAGGGCTGAAGACGGGAAATCAGAGGAAAAAGTTGGCTTCGGCCATTGTTGAAGGGATTTAATCCCTAATTTTGGCCATTGGACGGCAGCAGCAGAGGGAAACAGTCAGAGCACGAGAGATAGGCGGAGCAGTCGGGTGAGCTGGGAATTAATTCCCAGTTCAACATCATGAATTTAGAAGGTGATTGGCAGCGGGAGAAAGAGATAGAGCAGCTTGTTGATAGCGATGGAATTAAGGCTAACCTTGATGAATCGGTGGTTTGCAGCGTTCTTTCTAATTTCTCTTATGAATAGCTAGGTTTTCTTTTCTTGCTTGGGTTTTGTTGAATTCTTTGAGATTATGAGTTGATATTTGAATACATGTTTTGGATTGTGGATTAATGATGATTGATGATCTATTTTATTATCTTGTCGTCCCGTTCTTAGACTTCCCTTTAATTCGAGGTTTTCTGCAGTTCTCCTGTTTTAGGGTTTCTGTTCAGTTTGCTATTGGATTGTTGGTTGAATGCGAGTTAGGGTGTGTTGCAGGTGGTTCTTGGTTGTAGAGTTGACCGACCCAACCCTTAGAACCTGAAACTGATTGTCATCCATGTCCTGCCAGTTCTATAGCTGCATTTTCTCATAGTTTCTTAGAAGAATACAAACCCAAGCAAGACCTCTCCCCCACCGTTGATCCTACTTGTTAATTTGTGTTTTAGTTATTAGTTAGTTTTTACATTTTTCTAAATTAATCAAACCTTCGATCAAATCGTTTCTCTGACTAGCAGAACTAAACTGAGTAAGGTAGCTCGAGTAGACCCGTGGGAATACGACTCTGAGATCTCTCAGGTTTATTTGGTGTTGAGGCCTAAAAATCTCGTCATCAATGGTCGACCTTCCATTCCGAATGACCTTGATCCTGGGGGAACAACTGGTCCCCCAGCAACTTCAATTCCCAGACAGTTATTCAGTCCGCAAGGGATTGATCAGGGGTTTCAAAAAGCCAAATCCACGGTTAAAACACCTGCCCCTGTACAGGTTTCTCCCATTATTGTGGTTGGCAACGCCTTTGGGTCATTAAGCTTGGAAGAGGATATATAGGAAGTACAATCAGTCCCTAAACGCAAAACAAGGAGGCGTAGAGGTAAGGGTGGTGGTGGGGGTCAAACCCCTGCTGCTCAATGAACATTCTTTCTTGGAATGTACGAGGGTTTAATGACCCTCGTAAGCAAGATATGGTGCTTGATCACTTCAGGCGTCATAATCTGGATGTTTGTGGTATTTTGGAGACTAGAGTTCGTCGTGGAGATGAAAATGCTATCTGCTCGAAGAAGTTTGCTCAGTTTAACTTCTTTGGCAATTACAATTTTTTTGATTTGGGTAAGATTTGGATTATCTGGAAGGTTGATTTGAATCTTAAAGTTCTTTTCATTTCGGATCAATGTGTTTCTTGTGAAGTCAACTTTAAAGGGAAAAGGTTTCATATTTACTTCATCTACGGGTCTAATAGTGAAGTTGAAAGGCGTGTTTTATTCCACTCTCTTGCTCAGCATATCCAACTTGGTGTTCCCTGTGTTCTGATGGGGGATTATAATGCTATATGTGGTCCTAAGGATGCTTCTAATATGGTAAAGGTTTCAGGTAGTACCATGGACTTTAATAGTTTTGTGGATATTGCTTAGTTGCTTGAGATGCCTTTTTACGGTCCTTTTTTTTTCGATGAATTGTGTAATTTCATTCGAAATGAACCTAACCCTTTAACCAAAGGGAAAGGAGGAACCAAGAGTTCTTTACAAGAATAAGAGAACTCACTATCAAACTACAACTAACCAAGACCACTATACAAGAATACTAATCAAACTGCCTCTACAGACCGCTATACAAGTTAGGTTAATAAACCTATACATCTCATATCTACAGCTACTTGGCTTTTTCCTGCACTTAGAGACAAAATATTCTATTGTATATAAGCCTATTCCGGTACGGTCCTTTTTTCACTTGGACTAACAAGTGTATTCTTAATCCTATTGCTCGGCGCTTGGACAGGGCTTTGGTTAATGAGGAATGGTTTAATAGCTTCCCTCATGCTAAACTTTTAGTCCTTCCCCCTGCTCTCTCGGATCACTCTGGAATTTTAATGCTTTTGGATTCCACCTTTAAATCCTTCCCTAAGCCTTTCAGGTTCTTTGATCTCTGGATTCATCAAAAGGGTTATTTGGATTGTGTTGCTTCTTCTTGGTTACAGCCGGTTCAAGGTGACCCCATGCTTAAGCTTTTCCGTAAGCAAAAAGCTCTTAAGGATGTGTTCAAGAAGTTTAATCTTGCAGTGATATTACTGAAAGGGTCAAGGTAGCAGCTAAACACCTCTCGGAAGTTCAGTTCTTGCTCCTTTCGGACCCTAGTAGTTCGGCAGTTGAACAAGAAAAACTAGCTATTGAATCTCTTATTAATTTACAGAAGGCTGAAGAGTTGTATTTCAAGCAAAAAGCTCGTGTCAGGCACATTGCTGAAGGTGCCTGAACACTAGGTATTTTCATAGATCAGTCAAGGTCAGGACGCTTTTAATACGGTGAGACAGATTTGTTCCGCTGATGGTACTCTTTTGACTGACCCTGATCAGTGGTGGGAGAATTTGTTACTTTTACAAATCTCTACTGGGAACGGAAGACATTAATATCACTCCTCCCTCCCTTGATGATTTGAGAAAGGTTTTGAACAAATTCCTTACCGCTGAGCATTGTGAATAGGGCTGGGAATCGGTCAAATCGGTTTTTAACCGATCAAATTCGCTAACCAATGGTTAACCGACCTCATGACATCTCTGACCGATTAGCCGACCGAAAATCTGAAGTTGGTTTTTTGCCATTTGGTCAAAACCGATATTGACCGAACTAATTTCCAACTCATTTAACCGACCGAAATTATTGACCGACTTGCTTTCGACCGAACTGCCCATTTAACCTTAACTGATCGGATCTACACACTTCCACCGATTTCTCACCTTTTTAACCGAATGCTAACATTCTACAACATATAGTTGGAGTAATCAAATCTACTTGGACTGCAGAAAGATTAAAACAACCTTTTTATATGTTCATCCCATCTAAAGAACATGTACAACAAAATACCAAACAAGACAGAAGCTATACCCACAAGCAACCACCATAAGGATGCAACTACCATAAGGATCTATGCAGAATCAACAAGCTTCTTTCTATGTATATATGCATACCTTGTATATCTTCATATATGGTTTTCTCCTAAAGTAAGGGAAACTGTTGGAGCTGCTATTTTCCTCTTGCTTATCTAATTCATTACTCAGAAACATCAGTACTCCCACTTGATCCTTATGATGAACCACACGGTACAATGTTCAAATCCCTTCTCCCCTTTGTCATGAGCTCGTAGAACACAGGCTTCCTTGTCCAAGTTTTGAGCTTGGAAGCCATACTTGCAGTCATCTCAGTCCCAAGCTTAATTTTATCATCATTTTTCGATCCTCTCTTCTTTAAAAATATCCGACAAAGAACCCAGTTCTACATCTGTTGAAATACAATCAAACAGAATCAAAACACATTTCCTCATCAAAAAACAAAACCAAATGCACACAATTTTCTTCAGCCAAAATCCAAAAAATCCTTACCAGCTGAGTCGTGGGAGCATCAGTAGAAGAAGCAAGTAAGTAACCCATTAGGGTATTTGGCCTCCTCGGTGCTGAAAAAGTACATCTCTTGCTCCAAATCACCTGAACCAAAACAAAAAGTTAACAACTTTGCCAAAAAAAATCATCCAATTGGGGATTTTTCCGGGATGAGAAATTACCAGGAAAATCCCAAGGATCAGACTTGCAGTCGCAGACATCGACATCAGGGATGATTGAAGCAGTGAGAGGAAAGGAATAGACTGTCTACTTCAGGTATTGAACCACAAGCTCCTCGTCAGTGGGGTGGAGTCTGAACCCATGTGGTAGCCTCAGAACAGAACTCTGTTCTTGAGGAAGCTCATCTTCTCCATTTGAATAGAGAGAGAAAAGGTTAGAGGACTTACCGTCGCTGGCGTCTGGCAAGGGAGAAGCTGTCGGATCGACAGGCATCGCGCGACCACAAAAACAGAGCAGATGCGAATCGGCGATAGAGAGGGGAGCCTGCTGGGTGACAAAGGGTAACCTTTGTATCCTATACAAAGGCCATTTGCAGCCGTTAGATCTCCAACAATTAAATCCAACGGATGGAATTTCTAGTATTTAAGAGGCGAAATTACTGGGTTCCTATTTACATTGTTAACAGCCGCCCACTACCTAGGGTTATTTTCCTTACCACCCCCACTCCTCTAAACTGCCATAACGGCGTGCTCTCTCCTCCGGCGCCGTGCTCTCTCCTCCGACGGCGTGCTCTCTCCTCTGACGGCGTGTTCTCTCCAGTGCGGCGGCTCTATCGGTGCGGCGGCTCTCTCCGGCTTCACTCGATTCTCGAAGCTGATTCGATTGACTCTCTGCTCTATAATCTGCCTTTGCGGTCATCCGGGAGCATTTGACGGTGGCGGCGCGTCTCCGACTTCCTCCTCGCCACCGGTAATCCTTTCGGCTTTTCCTGGCCGTCGTTCATCCCTCCCTTTTTTTTAGTCCATCTGCCGATTTCCATCTTCCATAACGGAGTCCTGGACGTTTTTTTTCCTTCCATTGCATGTCACTCGCAGATGCTGATTTGAAGGATTCGATCGCTGTCGCAGCCAATTTCCTCTACCAAGGAAGAAACTCGAGAAATCTGAAACCACAACTCTGCTCCTGCTATTGAGTACTAGTATCTGTCCATTACTAGTTTGTGTTGAATACTAGTATGCTCTATGTACTAGTATGTTTGACCACCTCTGTCTCTGATTTCGCAGATTTAAAAACAGCCAGACCCAAGCTCTGATTCAAGCAACGAAGAAGGGACTCGAGCCGATACAGTATTGCAATACTAGTATGTACCATACTAGTATTGCATACATACTAGTACTGCATGCATACTAGTACTTCGTGCATAATGACCAGCCGCATCAATCTCAAATGAATATAATCTTAATTCAACAACTGAAACTCACAGACTCACAAACTGAACAACATAAAACGAAACTCACAAACTGAACAGTGAAAAGAATTGTGGTTTGATTGGATAGAAAAATGAAGAAGAAGATTATGATTATGATTATATACAATTGTTAATGATTAGGGACTGATTTGTTAAAAAAAATGATAGAGAAGTTCCTTTTTAATGGCGTTAGCCTATGAAGAAGAAGAAGAAAGATTATGATTATACAATTGTTAAGAGAATATCTGCAAGCTAATTTTAAGGAAAAGTTAAATCAAAAATAAATATAATAATGGAGGGAAAATCCAAAGTGGGCGGTTATGGAAACAGCCGAATTTTTTTTTATTTCAATTAATGGAATTATTTAAATAACATTATTAAATTCATTTAAACAATTAATTAAAAAGTGGATAGGAGATCAAGGGCCAGGATTAAACTTTGTATAGGTGACAAAGTTTAGACTTTGTCACCGAAAAAACTCCCCGATAGAGAGTATGCTCAGCAGATTTGGATTTTCGACAAAAATCGAACCCTAGTTTTCTAAATCCTTATGGTTAATTTGTTATGCAGGTAAAGTAAGATGGTTCGGTCAAAATCGGTCAGCATAGTTAACTGGCGGTTAACCGCCATTTAACCGCTGTCCGACCAGTTCAGGAATCCTTAACCACTGACCGACCAAAAAATTTAATGGTTAACCAAAATTGGTCAGTTAATCGGTTTTGGTAATTAACCTTAACCGATTTCCCAGCCCTAATTGTGAATCTCTTTGTAAGCAGGTTACTAGAGAGGAGATCAAAAATATCATGTTCAAAATGGATGGTAATAGGTCTCCTGTTCCGGATGGCTTTAGTGCCAACTTTTACAATTCTGCTTGGGGGATAATTGGTGATGATTTCACGGATGCAGTTATGGAGTTTTTCGCTTCTTCGAAAATGCTTCGTGAGCTTAATGTGACTTCTCTTACACTTATTCCTAAGGTAAAGAATCCTTCCCAGGTTAAGGAATATCGGCCAATCTCATGTTGTTCGCTGTTTTATAAATGCATTGCTAAGATTTTATCTTCGAGAATGCAACTGGTTCTTCCGGACATTATTAGTGATTCTCAATCAGGTTTTGTTAAAAACTGAAAAATTGTAGATAATGTGCTTCTTGCACAGGAGCTGGTTCGGTCTTATAATCGTCAGGGAATTTCTCCTAGATGTACTATTAAGGTTGATCTTATGAAAGCATTTGATTCTGTTCATTGGGGCTACTTGTTTAATATGCTCATTGCTATGGGATTCCCGGAAATTTTTATAAGCTGGTTGAAAGCTTGTGTTTTGTCTACTTCTTATAGTGTGACGGTGAATGGTGGTTTGCATGGTTTCTTCCCTACTCGTAAAAGAGTGAGACAGGGGGATCCCTGTCCCCCTATCTCTTTGTTATTGCTATCGAAGGGCTGTCAAGGTTCTTTGATATAGAGGGAATTGCAAGGAATCTGCCTTATCATCCTCAATGTCTTGAATTAAAATTGACTCATTTAGCTTTTACTGATGATATGATGATCTTTACCAATGGAAGTGTTTATGGTCTTGATGTCTTGCTGGCCACTCTTGATGAGTTTGCTAGTTGGTCCGGCCTGAAGGTAAATCCTGACAAATGCGATATATTCAGTGCTGGCGTTCCTGTATCTGCTTTAAATTTCATGAGTGGCAGGTCAGGTTTCCGGATTGGTAAGCTCCCAGTTAAGTATTTAGGTCTACCTTTAATTGCTGGTAAGCTATCTTTACAAGACTGTGATCCTTTGATTTCTAAAATCACAAGTAGAATTAATGGTTGGAGTGCTAGAACGTTAAGTTTTGGCGGGAGGCTTCAATTGGTGAACTCGGTTCTGCTTAGTCTTTCCCAATATTGGATGAGCGTATTCTCTCTACCGTTAAAAGTTATTAAGAGGGTTCATCAGTTATGTTCTTCTTATTTATGGGGTGGTGACGACTCTTCTGGTCGCAATGCTAAAGTGGCATGGGAGCATATTATATATCGTAAAAAGGAAGGAGGATTGAGACTGAGGGATATGAAAATATGGAATCAGACCTTGATTTTACGTCAGCTTTGGGATATATTTGCAAGTCAGGGATCTAGTTGGATTGCTTGGCTTCGTTTGTATAGAATCAAAGGGAGGGATTTTGCTACCTTGTCTACAGGTTCTGGGTCATGGGTATGGAGAAGGATGCTTAAGCATCGTACTTCATTCCTTGCTCATTTCTCGTTGGTCAATGGAGCCCCACATTGGGACAACTCTCCTTATGATTCTGTTTCGATCTCAGTATTCTGGAATTCAATTCGAGTTACAAAGCCTTTGGTTCCTTGGTACAAGCTTATTTGGGGTAGTGGAAATTGGCCAAGTAACAGTTTTATTTCATGGTTGGCTGTGCTGGGGCGTCTCACAACGAAGGACAGATTACAAGCAGTGGGGGATCTCTGTCAATCCTAGTTGTGTGCTTTGTACTGGTAATGTTCAGGAGACGCATACGCATCTCTTATTTACTTGTCCATACTCTTTTGAGTTGATGTCTTGGGTACTTGGAAGGATTGACACGGTTAACACAGATGATGGTAATTCTTTGCTTTCTCAGTTTGGTATTGCTACTTGTGCTAAATCTGCTAAAGGGCTTGTATCCAAATCGGCCTGGACTTCGGTGGTTTCTAGTATATGGAGGGGAGATGTGCCCGTACCCATGGTTGCAAACCAATTTTGGTTGATGCACTTGTTTCCAAGGTGCTTCGTGATACATGTTTACAAGCTTTGGGTAGTAAAGATTTTTCGTTAGCCATTGCTAGTTTTGGCTTTTCTTTACAAGTGTAAATATTTTAGTTTGATTTGGTTGGGTTGTAAGCTTTGAACTTTGAGGTTGATTTTTATAATCTCCTCTTCATTTTGGTTGAATGCAAATTACTATTCATCCAAAAAAAACAAAGTAATTAAAAATATTATTAAAAAAACCCGTCAGATCTAGCATGTTCTTCTAGAAACTATATGTGTTGTTTTGAATGTAGTACAACATAAAAGCTGACATAGATGTTATATGTGTAATTTTTTTCACTAACGTTTTAGGTGGATATTTATGAATTTCCCATGAATGAACTGAATGAAACCAAAGTTTCGGGTTTGGTTTTAATGAAGTCACGTACACATATAGAAAATGTAGTTTCCTTTAGTATTGTCGTTATGGTTGGAACAAGATACCATCAAAAAGAAAAATTGCACACAAATCGCATGGGTCATAATAGAATCGAAATTAGAGTTCAAATGGGTGACTTACAACTGACTAAAGTATTTTTCGGTACGAATCCCATCTTTCCGATTTTATTATTGTCTGACCATAACTTTCTCATTTGACATTAGAATTACGCACTGTTTGTGTCTAAATATTCATATCAAGATCTAATACCTAAGTTATTATTCACGAAACCCTAAATACCTACAACTCGATCCTTAAATCCATAAAAAAATACTTAACTCGCTCGTTAGTTGGTGAGCTCGCCAAACATTGGGCATTTAAAAGTAGGTAGAGATATAGTTTGAAAGTGTTACTATTTGGGTACTAGTATTTTAAATATTATTACTTTGGTGAAATGTCCCTCTAAATTATTCAAAATTATAAATCTATCGTGTTTTCTATTATGAAAATGATGGAGAACTATGAACTATGAAATAGAGAGAAAACACAAGAAAGAAAGAGAAGAGAATTGCTTCTTCTTATTCATTAAGCATTTTCAACTTCCATTTTGAATATAACCTCTTTGTAATTTGCCTTACATTATGACTATCCAAACAAAATATTATTTTCATATATAAATAGTGATCATGTCATGTCATATTAAATTTTTGAAATAATATAACATATGTAATTTGATGCATTCCTTTGGAATAATTTTTTTGATATCATGTCTCTTAATACATTCACATCATGGATTGTAATAGTATCTTATACATTCACTTCGTGGAATGTGATACTGTATTTTGAACCATTGACACTCAATTATATATATATCATTTATTACCCAATATAGAGAATCGTAATAGTGTCATTCGGACTATGATCATCCAAAAATATTTGGTAGTTGTATCGCACTTATGTGATCATATTCATTTTCTCTTTCAAGTTTTGTGAAAGACACTTAAATTTCTTTCTTATGACCATCAAAGTCATAGATGAATATATTCTTTTGTTCACTTGTGGGAACATAGATATTGTCACTTTATAGACATATGATTATGTCACATGGTTAATCAACATGTGAGACATATAAGATAATCTTTTTCCTTTGGATAACATGTGTATCTTGGTACACTTATTCTCATGGAATGCAATTGTATATTCCAAAGTATTGGTCAAAATACCAATCTTTCTCACATGAATTATAATCATGTTTTGCTACTTTGAATTGAAGAAATGTTGTTGGATACATTCTCTTTGAGAAATGATATTCAAATAAGTTCCAACATCCAACTATCAATGTTTTTAAGATCATCCCACAAATGGCTTTTGCCAATCTTAATCATGTCTTTGATATAATCGCTTTTGAGAATAAGAACAATAAAATAATAACATATATGTTATGAAAGTGATGGAGAACTATGAACTATGAAATAGAGAGAAAATACAAGAGAGAAAGAGGAGAGAATTGCTTCTTCTTATTCATCAAATAGATACAATGATGTGCTCTATTTATAGGCACATAATACATAACTCCTATAGGCTAATGTAATTACATATGAATAGAGAGAATAATGAGTCATGAATGGGCTCATATAATTACACATGAATGGGGAGAAGAATGGGTCATGGAAGACATTGATTCTTATGATCAATGTTAAGGAAGCATCCTATGTGAAGGTACATCTTATTTGAAGGTAGCATTCTATGTGAATCATGGACATTCACTACAATTTTATTCATAACACTCCCCCTTGAATGTCCAATGGTTAATGATATGCCCCTTACAACTTTACAAGAGAAAAATCAGTAGAAGGACAATACGTCTATAGGGATATAATATATTATTCGTATAATACGTTATCACATACTGCCTCATTAAAAACCTTACCAGGAAAACCCAATGGGAAAATCATGGTAAGGGAAAAAGAGTGCAGTGCGTATTAACTCCCCTCATTATAGGATGACTCAAAATCGTTCAATCTTTGAACTTCAATCCTATGAATGATTTTATTGTATGAAGTATCTTTTGTGAACAAATATTGAAGACGTAAGATTTACCGAATTTATCTCGCCACATTTGAACGACATTCCTCTTTTTTTACTCCGAATTGTGATGAACTTGAGTGATTTTTATGAAAAATGTGCATTATCCCCCGTTGGCCCTCTTTTGGGTAATTTGATGTTGTTTCGAGTTGTTTTTGATGATATTTCAGGTTACCACATTGTGGAGGACCTTTCTACGAGCTCGATGCTTCAAACGGGGATCAATTCGGAGCACAAATGAGGTTGGAAATGCAGAAAGAAGCTCGGAGCTGAACTCAGCTACAAAAGTGCGCCTTTTTAAGGGAAAAGAGCGCCTGTGCACTTTTCGACCCCCTTCCCGCAGTTTTTGCTTTAATTCCAGATTTTGACGAAAATTGGGTTTTTAACCCAATTTCGAGGAGAGAAGAAACACACTTCATTTTCAGCAATTCTCCACTTTTTCTCTGACGAACCATACACTCTCGGAGGTGAAGACGGAGTTTTGGAGACGCGATTGAGCGAGGATTAGCGAGGATTAACTCAGGAGTTTCAAGGATTCAACAAGATTAGGTTTTCTCAGAGTAAGATGTCTTCTTCTCCGGTTTTCTTCTTCTTTGTTTCTGCGATTCCTTCTGTAACGATGTCGAGCTAAACTTCTAGGGTTGTTTAGATTAGATGAAGCGCTAGATAAGATTTTGTATGGATGATTTCGGGTTTCTAACCCGTTTATGATAATCGATGGTATTTCAGACTTAGATGCGATTTCTCATAAACCCTAATTTAAGCTGTTTGACTCTGGCAACTTGATCAATTGCTAGTTTCTGAGTTTATCTTTGAATTGCGGGTCTGACCATGAACGCAATTCATTCTAGAGTTTTGGAGGTCCTTAGGTTCTCCAATAGCTTGACCATAGGATTGTCAGAACCTAATCTCTTTGCATGATTTTGTGGCATTTCACTGTTCTTGATCGTTCTTGAATTCTTGCAAGTTAGCTTGACCATAGGAGCTTGTAGGTTTGATAGAATTGAATCTCTACGGCCTGACCATGGAGTAGAGATTACAAAAGGATTTGCCGAGTCGTCTAGTCGGTTGAATTTTGTCGATTGCATAGTTTCATCCATCTTAATCGAACTAGCGTGGATTCGAGTCTGAGCAACCGGCTTAGTCTATCTGAAAAACCCCAATTTGCTTTATTTGCTTTACTTGTTCTTATTGCATTCTTAGATAATTAGTTCTTAAACCCAATTCAAACCAACGACAAAAACCCGAATAGCTTATTCCACATTCGTTGAGTAATAGAAACAGAAAGACCCTTGGGAAATAACGATCTCGCTAGAGCAATCTAGTGAGTAAAACTAGTGCGCATTAATTTGCGCACCAAGTTTTTGGCGCCGTTGCCGGGGACTTTTCTTTTTCTAGGAAAGGCATTGTGCATTTAAGCTTTTCATTCATTCTTTTATCATCTCTTATCTCCCACATTTTTATACTACTTGGTATTTCTTGTTTTTGGTGTTTCAGGCAAGATTGCAGGTACGGAAGAAAGAAGACAGAGTAAGGCATAGCTGACAAGGGCAGAATTTTCTACGCTCAGTTCGGCACTACTCCTGTACCTCCTCCTCACGCCAAGACACCTAAAGCAAGGAAGAACCTCTTCACATCTTCATCTACATCTTCGCCTTCACCATCCACCATTGCTACTACAGATCCTCCCACAGATCCTCCTATTCAACCAGAGATAGAAGTTATGGCAGAGAGGACATTGAAGGATTATGATCGACCGACCATAGATGGGACAGCTTCGTGCATTCAGATTCCCAACACGGGAACTCGGAATCTGCACATCCCATCTCACTTTATCAACATGATTCAAGCAAACGGAAACACTTTCTCTGGGGGTGTTAATGAGGACCCGAATGCTCATGTGAGGAACTTCTTGAGGCTGGCTCACACAGTTCTAACAATGAAGCGGATCATAGTGTGGTCAAGCTTCAGCTTTTTCCTTTCACTCTGAAGGGTCAAGCAGAACTGTGGTTGTATGATCACCCGATGAATCACTTCACTATGTGGGATGTCTGGCTAAAGCATTCTGGAAGAATTCTTCTCCCCTTCTAGAACAGATGCACTCAGAGCACAGATCGCAGGTTTCGAGAGTGGATCGGAGGAGAACTTCTATGAGGCTTGGCAGAGATTTCTAGGGCTTCTCCGGGCCTGTCCTCACCATGGATGGGATGACTATAACAAGTTCTCTATGTTCTTCCGTGGCCTAGACTATGAGAAGAAAAAGGATTTCTCTATAAGCTGACTATGGACTTTAAACGACATGACCGCAACCGCGGCCTTAGAAGCTTGCAAGAATTTTCTATGAAAATCAAATCTCTCATGCAAGCTAACCCTTTGAAGGTGGATGATAGGAGTCTGGGGCAAAGGAGATTTTCTACTGATGCCCAGTATCCTGTCCCCACAGCTCCTGCACCGGTGGACATTGTTAGAAGTCAGTTGGAGTTGGATAACTCGAACTTGGAGATGGAAGTGCAGAGATTAAAGCATGAGCTGGAAAGGGCTAAGATAGCTCCTTCACCGGGTGTTCCTACAGCTCCACCACCAGAGTTCAAGGTGCTTACTCGGACAGAGAATGTAAACAGTTGTATCTACTCCCTGTTCGAATTGCGGTGGTGCAGGTCATTCAGCAGATGATTGTACTTGGAAGTTTGAGAGTAACCAAGACCAGCAACAAGAGGAGATTGCTTATGTTGGTGGCCCAAACCAAGGGAATAACCAGAACAGGGAGGATATCAGAATCAGAACTCCCAATGGCATAACAGAGGGAACTGGAACAATAACCAGAACCAAGGGGGTTATCAGAGGAATAATGGGAATCAAAATCAGAATTCCCAATGGCAGAACAGAGGAGGCTGGAATAACAATCAGACCCAGAACCAAAATCAGAACAATAACGGTGGTTCGAGCTCTTCTGCGCCTAAGTCCTATTCCGATATCATGTTGGACAAGATTCTGGCTGAAACTCAATCTAATTAGAAGGACATTTCACTCACCGAGACCTCTATCAAGAAGCTAGACGATCGGGTGATGGCAATAACCGACTTTCTGAAGGAGATGGGAGTTGGTCTTTTACCTAGCACAGCTCCCTCCTCTTCATCTAACAATGTAGGAGGAAGCAAAACTAAGGAAGAATTTTGTGGAGCAGTTTCTCTTCAGGATGGTATGGAGGAATTGGAGAAGCCAATGGAGCAGTTGTGTCAGAAGGAGCAGCAAAGAAAAGAATCTACTCCACCCGTCGCTCCTTACCAACCAAAAGCACCTTATCCTGCAGCCTTGAACAGACCCGTGCTAAACAAGGAGAATTTAGGGAAGACTCTGGTGACAATTAATAACCAGAAGATGGGAGTTACTTTATTGGAAGAACTTTTTGCAAACCCGGATTATGCGAGGCATATGAAAGAAATTCACTACAAGAAGAAAAGCTGAAAAATGCAAAAGCTGCTGCTGTGGTGGAGGAGCTAAGAACCGTGATTCTTGATAAGAAGAAAGACAAGGTTGTCAATCCTCTTCCAAAGAACTCCTCTCAAAAGACAAGAGCAGAAGAGATAGAGGAGATAGCCTCAGTTACCCTCCATGAAGCTGGCAAGTCTGTTCCGAAGCAAAGCCACGTGGTGCAAAAGCACCTGATCCAGGGAGTTTTTCTTTTCCTTGTTCTATTGGCACATTTTGATTGATAGAGCTCTTGCAGATTTAGGGGCTAGCATCAGTGTTATGCCTTACTCGTTGTTTGAACGTCTAGGACTGCCTAAGGTAACCCCTACCACCATGAATATCAACCTAGCTGATCAAACTGTTAGACATCCTAGGGGTATTGCTGAAAATGTTGTAGTTAGGGTGCATGATAGCTACTTCATGACTGATTTTGTGGTTATTGATTGCATGGAGAGTGTTAACATTCCCCTTATCTTGGGACGACCCTTCCTAGCCACTTCTGGTGCACTCATAGATGCAAAGGCTGGGAGGTTAACCTTTCGGGATAAGGAAAAAGTTATTATATTTGAAATTCCTCCACCTGATCCTAATGTGCACTCTTCCGCTATGAAATCCATGTCGTTAGTATTTGAGAATGCTTCAGTATATACGGTGTTTACCGATATGGATCCTCCTGATTTGTCTTCATCTTTGCAGGATCAGGTAGCGGCGATGGTATCTACCAAGATACAGGTGGAGTTAAGAAGAAGAACAAGCCTCCTAAGAAAGCTAAGGCGCCGCCCCATGAAAGTACTCCTACCAAACCCCCAGATGTGGTCCTGGACAAAGTGGAACTATTTGGGCCCTTTGAGGTAGCTGGATTGCGAGGCGACAGTTCATTGAAGCTTTACCATGCTAGCGGGAAGAAATTTGTGCTTCAGAGTGGAGCGATGAAGGTATTCTTTCAGGACACGGATGCCAGTCTGAAAGAAGATCTGAGCTAGGATGCCGCACGTTAGACCAGGTATCGTCTAGCTCAAAGACGTAAAATAAAGAGCGCTTCTCGGGAGGCAACCCGAGTCTGGAGTCTTTTAAATTATTGAATCGAGTCCGTGGTAGAGTCGTGGTGTCAATTTTGTGTGTGTGTCAGTCCCTGAGAGTCAATTTTCATGGTCATTGGTCATTTTCAAGCTTCGGATTTAAAGCTTATTTTTCATGAATTAATTGAAATTTGAAGTAGCAGGTCAAAAAGTGCTGTTTTGGGGGTGAAAGTGCGCCAGTGCACTTTTCGAAGTGCCAGACGCACTTTTCAATTAAATTTCCAAACTCTCGGCGAAAAAATAAAAAAGTGCTGTTTTTGGGGGTAAAAGTGCGCCGGCGCACTTTTCGAAGGCTCCGGGCGCACTTTTGAGACCTGAAAAAAAATTTTAATTAAAAAAAAATTTCAGAAAATTTGGAAATTTTAAAAGTGCACTCTTGGATGATCGCACACACTTTTATTTTATTTTATTGAGTCAGTCTATCTTGTTCTTGAGTCAGTGGTCTATTCTGTACTTTGAAAGTTCTAATCGTGTTGTGAGGTTCTCTCCAGTTTCAGGCTATCCTCAGCTCCCGCCATGACTGTCCGCCGGTATTTCACTGATGCCTTCTCTGGTAACCTTATGATCTATTTCTTGGTACCCCTAAACACTTTCTTTTTCATGCTAATTGTTTGGTGTGGAACATTGAGGACAATGTCCAACATTAAGTGTGGGGTGGGATATTTATTTTTTGAGGATTGCCTTGCTGCGATTTCGGTATGTTCTCCATGATTGAATCTTGTTCTGTTCTTGACTTGTTATGCTTAACTGATTTAAAATCTTTCGCAATGATGCTTAGACTGTCTTATCTAGAACCTGTAACCAGCATGTTTGAATTGAAGTTAAATGAACCCGGTCAGAGCAGATTTTAGAATCACTCTTGTAGCTTCACTTTGAATTGCACGAAAATGATTCGAACCCGACTAGCAGCTATTGGTGAGCTTTTGATCCGTTGCGCGTAAACTTGCAACTTGTTTCTTTTCGAGTGGCTTTCTTGTACTTGAATGCGTTAGAATTTGCATGAGACCTATTTGAAACCACACGATAACACGAGTACTAGAATGATAGGGGCACCTAGAATTGCTACCTAAGCCAGAAGCCGTCCCGCTATTAATTCCCCTAGGTGTAAACCTTTGAGTTTGGCCTGTTCTTTCGGTTCGATACTACGTTACAGCTTATTCCCATGTTTTTGTTCACCCCGTTGATCCCTTGTGGTAGTGGCCTGAGATTAGCTAACCGGAAGTCGGTCTATGGTGACTTGCCTCTAGCCAGTAAACCAGTGGCGTTAGCTAGTATGTCCAGACGTGTAAACCCCTCTAGCAACTAAAAAATTTAGCACTAAAAATTAGAAAAGAAGAAATAATAAAGTTCAAGACAAAGTAGTAGTTCGATAGTTTTAAACGTTCTTCTCCCTACATATGGAAGAACGAAAGCAAATACATGTAAAAAAAACATTCAAAAAAAATATTCAAAAAAAAAAAACAAATAAAGTGCTAAGTTGCTTGAGGGTATCATAGGACGAGCGTATATTATTCCACCCGTATCTGGTTAGACGGTCGGAATCCTTAGATTTTGATGAGGGAGGTTAGTCGATTGCTGCACCGCACCTTACCTTACATCATCATACATCCCTTCATCCACTCATCATAAGCCTGTGTAGTATAGAGTCATTACAGTCCCTAGCAGGGAAGACCTTCTTGACTAGTCGCTCGTGTTGTCAAAGTGGTTGAAATGGTGGTCAAAATGCAAACCTATGACATAATTCAGTCAAGAAAGTGATTGAGAGCTTAAACACGTCCCTAAACACAGAGTGTGAGAGTTCGCTATTGCTATATTATATGTGTAAGGAAGTCTGGTCGGTTCGGTCGGATTCGTGCTTGATTGGTGCTTGTTACTTGATGTGTGCAGATGATTGTGAGACTTGGATTTGTTTGGTAATTTTCTTTCATGTGTGGGTTACGTTTTCTGAATGATACAATTTAGGTTAAATTGTTAAGAGATTGAACTTCGGTGTAGTTGATCTTGTCATTTGTGAATTTGGGGCGAAATTCAAAAATTCTATTTGTTTGAGGACAAACAAAAGTTTAAGTGTGGGGTGATTCGATGACGTAAGATTTACCGCATTTATCTCGCCACATTTGAACGACATTCCTCTTGTTTGACTCTGAATTGTGATGAACTTGAGTGATTTTTATGAAAAATGTGCATTATCCCCCGTTGGCCCTCTTTTGGGCAATTTGATGTTGTTTCTAGTTTTTTTTTATGAGATTTCAGGTTACCACATTGTGGAGGACCTTTCTACGAGCTCGACGCTTCAAACGGGGATCAATTCGGAGCACAAATGACGTTGGAATTGCAGAAAGAAGCTCGGAGCTGAACTCAGCTCCAAAAGTGCGCCTTTTGAAGGAAAAAGTGCGCATGCGCACTTTTCGACCCCCTTCCCGCACTTTTTGCTTTAATTCCGGATTTCGACGAAAATTGGGTTTTAACCCATTTTGAGGAGAGAAGAAACACACTTCATTTTCAGCAATTCTCCACTTTTTCTCTGACGAACCAGACACTCTCGGAGGTGAAGACGGAGTTTTGGAGACGCGATTGAGCGAGGATTAACTCAGGAGTTTCAAGGATTCAACAAGAATAGGTTTTCTCGGAGTAAGATGTCTTCTTCTCGGTTTTCTTCTTCTTTGTTTCTGCGATTCCTTCTGTAACGATGTCGAGCTAAACTTCTAGGGTTGTTTAGATTAGATGAAGCGCTAGATAAGATTTTGTATGGATGATTTCGGGTTTCTAACCCGTTTATGTTAATCGATGGTATTTCAGACTTAGATGCGATTTCTCCTAACCCTAATTTAAGCTGTTTGACTCTGGGAACTTGATCAATTGTTAGTTTCTGAGTTTATCTTTGAATTGCGGGTCTGACCATGAACGCAATTCATTCTAGAGTTTTGGAGGTCGTTAGGTTCTCCAATAGCTTGACCATATGATTGTCAGAACCTAATCTCTTTGCATGATTTTGTGGCATTTCACTGTTCTTGATCGTTCTTGAATTCTTGCAAGTTAGCTTGACCATAGAAGCTTGTAGGTTTGATAGAATGAATCTCTACGGCCTGACCATGGAGTAAAGATTACAAAAGGATTTGCCGAGTCGTCTAGTCTGTTGAATTTCGTCGATTGCATAGTTTCATCCATCTTAACCGAACTAGCGTGGATTCGAGTCTGAACAACCGCCTTAGTCTATCTGAAAAACCCCAATTTGCTTTATTAGCTTTATTTGCTTTACTTGTTCTTATTGCATTCTTAGATAATTAGTTCTTAAACCCAATTCAAACCAACGACAAAAACCCGAATAGCTTATTCCACATTCATTGAGTAATAGAAACAGAAAGACCCTTGGGAAATAACGATCTCGCTAGAGCAATCTAGTGAGTAAAACTAGTGCGCATTAATTTGCGCCCCAAGTATGCTAGATTGTCACTTGATCATAATTTCAATAATTATTTCATTGGTATCTAGAAATTCGTGTTGGAAAAATAACTTGGTCAAACACATATTCTTTTAGCTTTTCTAATGCGATCCTCTTACAACTTGAGGATACATGTACTCATTATGCATGATTTATATGATCATGCCTGTGAATGATGATGTGGCTTTATAGTTTGTTTCACAAACCACCAAATAGTTATATTGCCAAGTGAACTCAATTTATAATTGACCAACACAAAGATCGTATCGATATTCAAAGACCATGTAACTCATTGACATGTCTTTCAATATGCTCAATTAAAATAACTTGAAGTCTTATGTTATTTGAACATAACATAGTATATGCTTCAATTGATCTTCATGTCATTGAGTGAGAGTAGAGTATAATCTTGCCAAAATATATATTGATAGATGAATCAAGTCTTCTAAGACTAGCCAAGATTCATGAGTGCTCTAATTGCACTAAGATACGATACTTCATGACAGAAGGATTCTTCATTACTTTATCGATATATATATATATATATGTGGTGGCGACTACAGCGCTCCCGGAGCACCAGATGCTCCCCTCTGTTTGAACCATTCAAGGAGAATCTTTTTTTTTTTTGCAAAGATTAAAGGAGAATCTCATTCATTCATTTTGGAAGATCTAATCTGAGCCATCCATAACTAATTTAATTTTAATATTTAAATAAATGATAATTAAAATAACTAAAAGTCACTCAACTTTGTTCATATAAATAAATAATCATGACTATTTATTTTTATGTTCGGTATAAGTCTTATCCCTACCAAATTAAATTATTACCAAATTAAATTATTATCATCATAAGAACATCAAATACATATTAAGTACAATTATTTTGTCACTGTATAGGCTAATTAAATTGAATCTCTTCACCCATTTCAAACATCCATCCATAATCTAACGGAAACAAACTCACCCATCTCACCTGAGTGTTTGATTTTATCTACAAACAAACTCGAACCAACTCACCCAACTCCTATCGTTCATGCAACCCGAGAATCGAGATAATGGCACTATTCAAAACTCTCAAGAACCCAAAAGTTTGATTTTCTGCAATCACTCTCAGGTCATCATCCTTTCTTCTCCTCATTCTCCCCCATTTCATCACATTTAAACCTCAGCTGCTGGCGTTTGTGGAAACTCCCCTCTCTGTGGATACTTGTCGTGGCTGCGGTCATTGGGCCGGCCGGCCGAGCAGAGAATAGGTGGGGGAATGAGAGGCGGTACTCAAGCTCCCAAGTTGAAGGTTTTCTCGAAAGAAATCGAGAGAGATGCAGTTTGGGAGGAAGGTTCAACCAAGGGAAGCTTTCTGGCAGGGCAACGAGTGAGAGAAAGCGAAGAGAGTACTAGGCCATGTCAACGAAGAGGGAAATTTCATACAGGTCGTGGATTATCTCGAATTTAAAGTGTATGCTCTCCTCGAATCTAACCACTTGGATGTTATCGTCACCATCTGTTATGCTGCCGCTGAATTCGGGTTGAAGCCATCTGTTATGTGAATTGGGGTAGATTTTTGCAAGAGGAAATTTGGTGTCAGACAAACAATATAAGCTTTGGCTTTTTATAACAAATTGAAATGACTCGACTGCAAGTACCGGCAGGGAGGGCGGTTTCCAGAAACAAAATAGGATGAAGTTGGGAGGTGAAGAAATGATAAGAGAATGAGGAGGAGAAACGATAATGAATTGAGAGTGATTGCAGAAATGGAATTCTAGGGTTCTTAGTGTTTTGGAAACCACCATTCTACCGTGTTGCATGAGGTGATAGGATTTGGGTGAGTTGGGTGAGTAAAATCATACACTCAGTTGGGATGAGTGAGTAAGATGGGTGGTTAAGTTTGATTGACTAAAGGTATGGATTGGATGGATGTTTGAAAAGGGTGAAGTGATTTAACAAGTTACAAAATAATTGTTTTAATATGTATTTGATGTTATTATGATGATCATAATTTAATTTGGTGTGGTAAAACTAATTTGAACATATAAATAAAGAGTTATGATTATTTATTTATATGAAATATGTTGAGTGAACTTTCAGTTATTTTAATTATCATTCATTTAAATTATAAAATTAATTTATGTATGGATGGCTCAGATTATATCTTCCAAAATGAACGAATGAGATTCTCCTTGAATGGTTCAAACAGAGGGGAGCATCTGGTGCTCCAGGAGCGCTGTATTCGTTTCCATATATATATGGAAATCTACTCACATATCATGATCTTACTACCATCAAGATAGTTATGGACAATATATATCCATATCGAATTTTCAACACTTAGAAGTGTATCTTTGTTGATAAACAACAATCGTGTTTGAGAGGTACACAATGTGCAAGTAATTTGCAATGATATTGATTCATATCTTTCATCTCAACTCTTTGAGAAACTCTTCATGAGTCTCAATAGTTAATCAATTAGATAATAAGATGATGACATCTTAACGTTTGGAAATAAAGAAAACACATTTTCAAATAAAAGAAAGTCATAAAAATTTTGATATGATACAATTTCAAAACCAAAAATATTTAATAATAAAAATCAAGTATTAAATATAAGATATTGACAAATAAAACACAGAAAATATTTGGTATACGAAATATATCATTCTTTCTCAATCTCATAATTCGTATGAAGTCAATTCAATAATATTATTGAATATTATTCACGTGAACTTGACTTATTGTTCGCATTTAGCAGAAAGAATTATCCCTGAAATTTCATATACGCATATATCTCATTATTAGATAAACCATACATATAGGTTGTAATGACATTCATCAAAGACAAATATCTTATATCTCCCTTAACAAATTGCCAGACTAATCATATAATGAAAACTTATTGCATTCACCAAATGGAAAATATGTCTCATTTGCTTACATCTTCATGTGTAGAGACTTTATATATATTTAGACTTTTCATTTTTCTAGGGAATATAATATTGTCGCAATCACATTTTCTATTTTGGCCAATCATTTCTTTGTTTGCATGCATTAATGAATTTGGCTCATGATGCTCATTTTCGCTTATCATATTTAGCACTGCATTGCAATGAAAATTTTCATCAATGTTGACTTCATGATCATGATTCCAAAGTTTTTCATCAAATACATTGATGTATCTTTCGTTCATAACTATCAGGTACCTGATGCTCTTCAAAAGCACATGTATTTGTTTGATATCCTTTATCTTACTCTCAATTTTGACCATCTTAATTTAAAGCTCCTTTTCAATTTTTTTTTTGAGGATTATATCTTTGGAATCGATTGATTTTTTATGCTTCATGAGTGCTTTAGACTCATTTGTGTTTTTACCAATACGAAAACACTTATGTTGGAGCAAATGTCGTTGGCATAAGAGATTTTTTATGTCACTATATTCGGGTCGTTGAAACGTCTGGCAGTTGATCAACTCAACTTTGTTAATGAATTATCCTTATGAACTTCAAGTTCATACTGTTTAGTGCGAGGATCAAAATGAGATAATGATAATTCATTCCAACGAATCTCTTTGTCCAACCTTTGATTTTCTCCCTCTAATGTTGGGAAATTTAAATCACAAAATAATGTGATCATCTAAACGAGTCATCTATAAATCTCCCGACAATTATGTAAATATTTGACTATCAACGAAGACTCGTACCCAACATATATAATTTCCCAATCTCTATTGAGAGTTATCTTAATGAAGTATGGTGGAGCAATTGGGATGTATGTATCACATCCACATATTTTTATATGGGAAATATGAGGTTTTGACCAAAACCAATTATAACAGGGGAACTCATTATAACTCATTGGCGTAATGCGAATTTATGTTTTTCATGTAGAGAAACATGTATATAAGATAATGAGAATATTTATTTTTAATGATGTATTTCACTTATTTGATAATCATGAAAATATGCTCATAATCAAAATGATTGAGCTAATAATCTCGCGAATTGGATGTTGCGAGTATATACTCTAGACATGTGAATGTCTAGTTGATGCATCAATTAAAATATGTAGATGAATCATATGTTGCGTGTATCTTATGGATCCAAATATCACCCTTATTATTTGTGTAAGTGATTCATTACTTACTTTTGTCAATAGTTATCCAATAATCAACTTAGATTGATGTGTGTGTGGAATGTTTCAAAATTAACCACATATATTCTCAATTCGCGTAATGTTAGAACCGGGATGGTCTAACCGGTTAGTTTACATTTGTAAGAGCTTCAATGTGATGATAAATTATATAATACTTTCAATAATTTTTTCATTATAATCTATTACGTGAATGTGATGAACATACATTCATTATCTTGTATTTGTTTTCACAATATGATATCCATTAATGTGACATCTTTATAATTTAATATATTCATACACAATTGTGTAGAATATAATGCACACCATCAATATGGAATCTCTTTCCTCAATGTAATAACTTTTGAGGATGTAATAGATTATAAATTCTATCAATGTGGAAATTTTCATCCATTGAATAATATAAGCTCTTTCTAGTATTAGTTTTGGCTCTTTTTTGCCATATTATAAAAAGAGTATTACACATCTTGTATTAATGGTATATGTCGATACATCATCGATAATGTACATCGGCAATACTTGATATTGATAGTGCTTGTAAAGCATCTTATTTAAATTGTTAAATACACAATTCTCTTGTTTCAACTTTCAATTATTGATATCACAAATTAGGTGGTCATTGTTTCCTTCACAATCGATAAAGATGATATACTTGTGAATAACTGATAGTAATTTGATCCACCATTGTTTTTTTTATAATTCTACAACTGATACAAATAAGATAATCCTTTTTCTTTGGATAACATGTGTATCTTGAGACACTTATTCTCATGGAATGCAATTGTATATTCCAAAGTATTGGTCCAAATACCAATCTTTCTCACATGAATCATAATCATGTTTTGCTAATTTGAATTAAAGAAATGTTGTAGCATATGTGTTGGATACATTCTCTTTGAGAAATGACATATAGTCTTATAGACTATTTATATTAAATAATTCGAACATCCAACCATCATTGTTTCCAAATCATTATAACGAATAGCTTTCACAAATAGAAACAATAAAATAATAACACATATGAACAATAACTAATTAAAATTTCATAATACAGAGTTCATACCTTATGATGACGATCTTGTTCTCCAATGAGTAAAGCTTCGTGAATCTCCAAGTGGGCAGAGCTTCGTGCTGATAACGTGTTATGAAAGTGATGGAGAACTATGAACTATGAAATAGAGAGAAAATACAAGAGAGAAAGAGGAGAGAATTGCTTCTTCTTATTCATCAAATAGATACAATGATGTGCTCTATTTATAGGCACATAATACATAACTCCTATAGGCTAATGTAA
Organism: Linum lewisii; assembly: GCA_034768395.1. Classification (NCBI taxonomy): domain Eukaryota; kingdom Viridiplantae; phylum Streptophyta; class Magnoliopsida; order Malpighiales; family Linaceae; genus Linum; species Linum lewisii. The sequence continues at coordinate 60,867,589 of CM068299.1, forward strand.
TTACATATGAATAGAGAGAATAATGAGTCATGAATGGGCTCATATAATTACAAATGAATGGGGAGAAGAATGGGTCATGGAAGACATTGATTCTTATGATCAATGTTAAGGAAACATCCTATGTGAAGGTAGCATCCTAGGTAGCATCTTATGTGAAGGTAGCATTCTATGTGAATCATGGACATTCACTACAATATTATTCATAACAATATATGAATAATAACTAATTGAAATTTCATAATATAGATTTTATATCTTAAAATGATGATCTTGTTCTCCAAGGAGTAAAGCTTCATGAATCTCCGAGAGGGCAGAGCTTCGTGCTGATAACGTGTTATGAAAATGATGGAGAACTATGAACTATGAAATAGATAGAAAACATGGTGGCCCATACAGATCTCCTCTACTCTTTTTCGGAAAATAGTTGGCAGTTTGAGTTACCTGACAACTACTCACCCGGATATAGCTTATGCAGTTCAGATCATCAACCAGTATATGACGACTCCACGGATACCTAATCTCGACGCTATGTTACAAATCCTTTGGTATTTGAATAACACACATGCCACTGGTATATTCTTTCCTTCGAGTGGGTCACAACAGCTCTCGACTTTCGCAGATGTGGATTACGTGGGTTACATGGACACTCGTCGCTCCACATTTGGTTGGTGTGTCAAATTCGGTGATTCATTCATTTCATGGAGATGTAAGAACAGAATAAAGTGTCCAAGTCTTCTGCAGAAGCTGAATAACAGTCCATGCCTGAGGTAGTCTGGTTGAGGCGTCTTCTTCTTGACCTTGGCGTGCAGGTTCAAGAACCAGTTCATTTATTTTGTAATAATACTAGTGCGATTCAGATTGCCACGAACCCAGTCCTTCATGATCGAACAAAACACATCTAGAGGCACATTCATTATATTCGGGATCTTGTAAATTCTGGAGATATTCGTTTGTTCTACTTATCTTCTGACCAGCAGATTATCGATTTCATTACAAAGGTTGTTCCAACGAGTCGTCATTGGGTCTTGTCGAACAAATTGATGTTGCGTGATCATCATCAATTTGACAAGGCTGTTAACGTAATAGGCCCATTCAGCCCGAGTTGTATACTAGTCCGATTAGGGTTTTATAAAGTCTTGCTACCCTCGTTTAACATTATATAAACTCTCTTATGGCTTTTCTTTACCCCTTTCTTAATCTTGATAAAAACCTTACAATGGCAATGGCTCTGTAGTGAGAAAACTAAAGTGCAGTAGTGAAAAGTAAACTTGCTAATGAAATCTCTTCTCCACAGTATCAGAAGACCAAAGAGATGATGATGTAGAAATGAAGGAATCTGGGGTTAAAAATTCCCCATACTAACTGAGGATAAACAAAGGATTGCAAATCTATATCTCTTTATATATCATAGCTTCAGTTAGATTGGTGCTTCTTTGCTTTTCCTTGGGAGGAAGAACCTGAATATTCCTTTTCTGGTTTCCTAGCCCACACCGGTGTCTGGTTAGGTCCGTATCGATAGTCATAAAATAGCTCCGGCTTTTACCTACATGTTTCGTGGCTTCCTCTGGCAACTCCTCTGTCCGCCATTCTCTTAGTCGTCACAAGCAGCCTGGTCACAATTCCATTTCTCCTCAAAAGCCACTTGTGGTTAAGTCCTTTGTGAAAACAGATTATGCTGCCTCTGTGATTTCATCGTCTTCGCCTGGAGGAACATCCAAGTGCTACTCATTCTCAGATGATATATTTTTAGCTTCAGTGGCTAATGGATTTGATGTGTTTAATGCTTTATTTGAACTCTCTTCTCTTTCCTTGGTGTTAGAAATCGACAAGCAATAAGCGAAAATATAAATAAGATCGAGAGAGACAACACAATGATTTAACGTGGAAAACCCTTGCGGGAAAAAACCACGGAAGCACGACGGCGACGAAAGCTCCACTAAGATGAGAGAATACAAGATGTAGGGATTTTACAAAGTGCAGCTTGAGTTTCCCTACAGCTAACAAGGGGTATATATATGATGGAGATACAAAACCCTAATAGGGTTAATAACCTAATGGGCCTAAAAGAGGATAGACCCATAAGTTAGGAAATTTGGATCACCTAACTTCAACACTCCACCTTGAGACGAATTCCCTCTTGTAGCAAACTTCAAATCTCCTCCAAAAATGAGCAATCACCGTCGTGCGCCAAAGTCCCTCCTGGACTAGCGAGTGATACCTACTAAGCTCGAGCATAGCTCAAACTTAGCAGCAGGAACTGCCTTCGTCATCATATCAGCTGGATTGTCATGAGTGCTGATCTTGGACACCTTAACCTTTTCTTCAGCAATGACCCATCGAATGTAGTGATACCTGACGTCAATAAGCTTCGATCTCTCATGATACATTTGATCTTTTGTAAGAAAAATCGCACTCTGACTATCGCAGAATATAGTAATGCACGAACTATCTCCAAGAACCTCAGCATACAGTCCCTTCAACCAAACAACTTCCCTACACGCTTCACAAACAGCCATGTACTCTGCTTCTGTGGTAGACAAGGCAGGAGAACTCTGCAAACTAGCTTTCCAACTCACAGCACAACCACCAATGGTGAATACAAAACCTGTGAGTGATCTTCTACTATCCAAGTCTCCACCATAATCTGCATCAACATAGCCAACAAGTCCACTTCTGGACTTCCCAAACTGCAAGCAAGCATTAGAAGTACCACGAAAATATCTGAAAATCCACTGCATAGCTTGCCAATGCTCTCTACCAAGATTAGCCATATATCTACTAACCACGCTCAAGGCATGTGATAAATCAGGACGAGAGCAAACCATAGCATACATGAGGGAACCAACAGCACTAGAATATGGAACTCTAGACATGTATGCAATATCATCATCAGATTGCGGACAACCAAGTGATGACAATCTGAAATGTGCAGCTAAAGGAGTACTCACTGGTTTTGCTTCATGCATGTTGAAGCGACAGAGAACTTTCTCAATATACCTTTGTTGACTAAGGTATAGATAACTAGCTTTCCTGTCTCTAATGATCTCAACTCCAAGAATCTTCTTCGCTTCACCAAATCCTTCATCTCAAATTCACTGCTCAACTGCTTCTTCAGTTTAGAAATTTCTGCTTTGTCTTTTACAGCAATCAACATATCATCAACATAAAGCAGCAAATATATGGGTGAACCGTTAACAAACTTCAAGTAAACACAACTATCATAATCAGATCTCTTGAAGTTTTGAGAGATCATAAAGGAATCAAACCTTTTGTACCACTGCCTAGGAGATTGCTTCAAACCATAAAGAGACTTCTTCAATCTACAAACAAGATTTTCTTTTCCAGGAGCAATGAACCCTTCAGGTTGGTCCATATAAATATCTTCTTCTAAGTCACCATGTAAAAATGCAGTTTTCACATCTAACTGCTCAAGCTCATAATCATGCATTGCCACAATGCTAGGAAGAGTACGAATAGAGCTATGTTTCATGACTGGAGAGAAAACATCAGTAAAATCGATACCTGGAATCTGACTGTAACCTTTAGCGACTAGCCTCGTTTTATACCTCGCCTCCTCGGTAGGTGAGATACCTTCTTTTCTCTTGAATATCCACTTACAGCGGATAGGCTTCTTCTCCTTAGGCAACTTGACAAGTTCCCAAGTACCATTCTTGTCAAGTGACTCCATTTCTTCATGCATTGCAGTCATCCACTTATTGCAGTCAGGAGACTTAACAGCTTCAGAATATGAAGCAGGTTCTGCTCCACCTTCAATCTTCTGAGCTATACTCAATGCATAAGCAACAACATTCACTTCTTGTATTAACCGCTTAGAAGGATGAATTTCCCTCCTAGGCCTATCAGCTGCAATAGACTGTGATGGTGGAGGTTCAACAATATTAGGAAAATGTTCAACAGTAGATGTATCAACAGTATCCATAACATCCACAATAATATTTTCTGATTCTTCACTGAAATCCATAGATTTCTCCACCTGCACAGTTGATTCCTGCTCAATCTCAACAGGATCATTAGTAGACTTCTTGTCAAGTAACATCAAAGATTCATTGAAGACAACATTCCTACTAATCACTACCTTTCTTGTTTCTGGATTCCACAACTTGTAACCTTTGACACCAGATTTAAAACCAAGAAAGATGCACTTAACTGCTCTAGGCTCTAACTTTCCATTATCAATGTGAGCATAAGCAGTGCAACCAAATACTCTCAAAATAGTATAATCAGCCGGAGAACCAGACCATACCTCAATAGGAGTCTTCTTGTCAATCGCAATAGAGGGAGACGATTAATTAGATAACAAGCTGTCGAAGCAGCTTCTGCCCAGAATCGTCTAGGCAACCCAGCATTGGATAACATGCAGCAAGCTTTAGAAATGATGGTCCTGTTCATTCGCTCTGCTACACCATTCTGTTGAGGGGTATGAGGAACGGTGTAGTGTCGTACAATACCTTCAGATTTGCAATAAGATTGGAATTCGTCAGAACAGTACTCCATCCCATTATCAGTGCAAAACTTCTTCACCTTCTTCTCAGTTTGCCTCTCAACCATAGTCTTCCACTCCTTGAAAGCTGAGTATGCATCTGATTTGTGCTTCAAGAAATAAGACCACACTTGTCGAGAGTAGTCATCAATAATTGTTAGCATATATCGAGCACCACCTAAAGATGGTTCTCGAGACGGACCCCACAAATCAGAATGCACATAATCAAGAATACCTTCAGTAGTATGAACTGAAGTATTAAATTTCACCCTCTTATGCTTACCAAACAAACAATGCTCACAGAACTCCAAATTACTAGCATTGCATCCAGCAAGAAGTCCTCTCCTGCTCAACTCTGTCATACCAGCTTCACTCATATGCCCAAGACGCATATGCCAAAGATTAGTAGCATCAGAATCAGATAAGGAATTTCAAACTGTACAGCTTTACCTGCAACTGTGCTACCTCTTAGATGATACAGATTTGCAGCTTTCATGTCACTTTTCATGACAACAAGAGACCTCTTGGAAACCTTCAGAACTCCACCTTCACCGGTGTACTTATACCCTTTTGAATCAAGAGTACTCAATGAAATTAGGTTCCTCTTCAAATTTGGTATGTGTCTGACATCTGTCAAAGTTCTAGCTGCACCATCAAACATCTTAATCTGGACAGATCCAATCCCTGCAATCTTACAGGATGAGTTATCACCCATCAAAACAGTTCCACCAACATTAACAGATTCATAACTGGAAAACCAATCCCTGTTAGGGCACATATGAAAGGTGCATGCAGAATCAAGAATCCATTCATCATCAGTTCTAGTACAGCCAGCAAACACCACCAACATTTCACCATCAGAACTATCATTAGCAACAACAGAGGCCTTACCTCCATCTTCTGATTTACCTTGGTCTCTCCTTTCTTTATATTGAAGGCGACGACATTCGGATATGTCGTGACCGTCTCTCTTGCAATATCTGCATGACTTAGACTTTGGTCTGGATTTCGAGCGACCTTTGTAGTTGCTCGAACTTTGGCCTCTAGATCCATGGGTAGAACTTTTCTCCTTTTGTCTTCCGCGAGTATATAAGCCCTCTCCATGAGAGCTAGAACTCTCACCAACCATCTGTCTCATTATTTCCTTAGACTTTAAAGCATCATAAACTTCATCAAGGGTGAGAGTATCTCTACTATACAAAATTGTATCTCGAAAATTTGTATAAGAACTCGGCAGAGAACACAAAAGAATAAGAGCCAAATCTTCTGTGTCATATTTTACCTCCATGGATTCTAGGTCAGCCACAATTTCTTTAAATTCATAAATATGCTCCTGCACTTTTCCTCCATCCTGCAGTTTGTGTGAAAATAACTTTTGCTTGAGATTCATCTTGCTGGTAAGAGTTTTCGTCATACACAGCTTTTCAAGCTGCTGCCACAATCCAGTAGAGTCTTTTCCTTCATAACCTCCTACAAAATAGTATTAGATAAGTGAAGTTGAATCTGTGAGAGGGCTTTTCGTTCCTTCTTCTCTCTTTCGCTGTCCACTCCATGGAAGCTTTGCCAAATCCACCCAGCGCCTCCTCAAGATCTATATTTGATAGAACAACTCGCATCTTCACCTGGCATAGAGAAAATCGTGTGTTTGTCTCCAAAAGGGGAAGATCGTATTTCAGAGAAGCCATGTTCGATGAAACCCTGATTTCAAGAAACCAAGAGCTCTAATACCACTTGTTAGAAATCGACAAGCAATAAGCGAAAATAGAAATAAGATCGAGAGAGACGACACAACGATTTAACGTGGAAAACCCTTGCTGGAAAAAACCACGGACGCACGACGGCGACGAAAGCTCCACTAAGATGAGAGAATACAAGATGTAGGGATTTTACAAAGTGCGGCTTGAGTTTCCCTACAGCTAACAAGGGGTATATATAGGATGGAGATACAAACCCCTAATAGGGTTAATAACCTAATGGGCCTAAAAGAGGATAGGCCTATAAGTGAGGGAATTTGGATCAACTAACTTCATCACTTGGGCAAGCTTGGAGGTTGTTCTTCATCCACCCAGGTGGACCAACAAAATTGCAAGTCCAAGTATCATTCAACTTCCTAGAAGGATAAAGGTTTTCACCCCTGTTTCCTTTCTCAAGTCCATGTTACTTAGAACTTGTGATGCTAATTCTATCCGTGGAGTTAAGAAGATTAGTCACGCAAAGGATGCAAAGTCGGCTCCAGCTTCTGTGCGATCTGCAATTCCAATTGTTTCAGTTGAGCCAAACCTTGATCAAGCATGTTCTCTTCCCTTTGATGATTGTGCTCATTCTTGCGAGTCTAATGCTTCCACAGACATTAATTCTGATCCTGAGGGCTTAGTCCTTCCCAGCATTCCCGAAGTCAACCTTGTTGTGGATTTTCAGGAATACTAGATTATGGTGGCCGCGCGATGCTGCGGGGATTTAGATCGGAGTTAGCTTGACACTGCTCACTCGTAGGGGAAGCTATAAATATTGATAAATTTGTAATTATAAGGTGATAGAGGATTGACAAAGTGACCTCAAAAATTATGATAAGAGTTTTATATTAAAAGATTTAATGTAGTTCCCAGTAAATTTGGAGTTGAAAGAGAAAGCCAAGCTAGAAATAGGGGACCAAGCCAATTACACTAAAAACCCGCCCTCAATTACACTAAAACCCGCCCTCAAAATCATGCTGCCAAAAAAGCCGCCCTCAAAACCCGCGGCCTAACACAACCTGCTACAGCATGTAGCCAACACGGATCGAGTAACTTTCGACGAAGTTATGCCATCCATCATGAAACCAGAACTTTCCATCAGCTCTCACTATCCCTATGCGCCACACATGACCATCGAGAACAGTCGGTAGGACCAAAGGAGAGGTCGTTCGCGAATTTCTTGATAAAGTTATCCAGAATCCTCTGCATGCAGCTAGGTTAAGTTAGGCTCCAATGTTTGGTAATCATATAATTCAAATAATGACAATGTTCTTGTGTTGAGAACAGTGAAAAACTTAAAATTCTATAAAGTATCTCGATAGTCTACTTCTCCTTCCCATACTTCCCCCTAAATATTGAAGCCCCATTTCGACCAACTAAACTAATATGTGAATGCCAAAAGTGTAATTCCTTATGTCACAGCTTATTGTTTGCCCCTTTAAGCTGCATAAACAATAAACACATAAACCACAAGTAACAAAAAAAACTTGCCTACATTATCACAAGCCACAAGCAACAAATTCAAATTAATAACTATAACAAATGTGTCTAGTTTGCTATCAAGTTGAATAAAACCAGCCGTCTCATTCATTATGCAGAAATGTTTTAAACATGTAAAACATACACAGACTATGTAAATACTTCAATCTAGACACCGAGATATGTAAACTTGAACAAAAAAAAAAAGAAAACAAATGCAGCAAGAGAGAGACCTTGAAACACTTTGGCAATAGTGGTTCCAGAAGAAAATCAGAACACGCTAGGAAGAAATAGTACTTACTCAGACATTGGTAGCAATAGGTTCTCCAAGATGACTAAGCTCGGATGCCAATTACGAAACTTGACTTGTAAATGAGAGACTAAATGCGCGGAATTTTGGACTTGATTACAACTACCAAATGTGGATCCATAAACCACATCATGGTTTGTAAATTACTATCACAATCAACACAAGGATAACTCATATTCAATTAAAAGTATGAATAAATAAGTCTACATATCTTTCAATAAGTTTGATCATTGCTTTTGACTTTAGCATCCATTTAGGCATCACACTGAGAGGCAACGTATTCCATTCATGTTATATATGAAAATATCCACATCCACTAAGACTGTAGCAGTTGATCAGTCCATGGGAATTTATAGTTGTAAAACAAAAGAAAATAAAAGATTTGTGTTTGACATTGATCACAACACGTGGAAGGTTAAGATCAGGTGTACAAATTAGAGTACATTGAGCTCTATTCTTACTTTTGCAAAAGCATAATTTGATTTGAAACATGTACAGCGTGAATATAGAGCAATGTATAAACCAAATAAGTAGCAGTTAAAAATGGGAACCTCCCAAGTCACAATGATCTAAAAGGAATAAGTGATTATACCACCACCAAAATTAGAACTGCTTGAACTCAGAATGCATAAGTTTACCATGAGTGCAACCAATAATCAATAAGCACGTAACTTAAACTTTGTAGAAGAATGGTTTCTGCACCAAAAGTATAAACTGCAATAGTGAATCCAAGCCAGAGTAACAATGCAGAGCTATAAAAAAAAACCACTCCCCAATTAGATTAACATTTTATGGACCTGGAAGGCAGAAGAACAACAAAATCAAAGTAATGTAACAAACCATCCCATATATTTTTTCTGAGCTGCAAATCATGATACCTATAAAAATCAAGGTGGGGCACTTCTATAGTAAATGGAATCCCTTTGCTTCAATCTTCTAAAAAACACTAAATTAGGAGAATCAAAGTGAGATTATTAAGCTTGTGATTTGTAAAGAAGCCATGATAGATAGCAGTGGTCAAAAGAATGTGCAGAAAAAAAATATCTCATGTGAGTGAACATCACACACTTGGTTCTCACAAAAGACCCAATCATCTCCAGATTAGGATCAAGCAGAGAGAGCTCACTTACCTTCTGAGAACTCTAGCACCGCCAATGTGAGGTATACAAAGCAGAATGGAATCTGCAACCCTAACAGCCAGCCTTAAGATACTACATAACCCTGAGAACACCATCAATGGAAGTATAGAAAGGAGAGTTTCGGGTGAAATATAGAATGAGGGAGAAATATTGATTTACCTCGCATCTGTCCACAACGAAAAAATTGCTTGAGCCGAAGTTTGAGCTTGACGGTGAGTTCTTGATGGGGAGAGGTCGCAAATGAAGATGACTCCTCAATATCCACGTGCTCATCTCTAGCTGGAACTACAGGATGGCTCGACAGAAGCATAAATGAGGATAACTCCTCAATCTCCACATACTCATCTTCAGCTTTAATCGCAAGATGGATAAGCTCCACATCTTCATCTACCACCATTGTCAAAGATTCTTCATCAAATACGTCTACCTCACAACAGTAATGGGCTAGATTATCATTTTCTTCTTCGACCAACACTTGAGCAACTTCTTCCATCAGTTGATTTTGTTGCTCAATCTCGACATCCACAACATTAGGAGCTCGCAGAGTCGAAAGGATCTGGTTCAAGAGAAAATCTGTATAAGATTCTTGTTGTTGGTACTGGTGTGGATGTAGATATTCCTCCTAGTAATCTTGGTGGTAGTGTGTAGCTTGTGGCTTTGGCCAGGAAGGCAAGGGTGGTGGTTCCTCATTCCAGTTTGTCATAGGTGGTTGCCCTGATGTACTCCACTCTTGGTTGTAATCATTAAGTGGCATTCCATTGTCGTACCACCCTTGGTTGATATCGAACTTGTAATCCTGCATCTCAAAACCCAAGAGCACTACCCAGGTAAATCATGAAAAAGATGGGGAGAAAAGAGATGATAAAAATATGAATGAATAAGCTTAAGCACACAATGTCTTTCCTAGAAAAAGAAAAGTCCCCGGCAACGACGCCAAAAACTTGGTGCGCAAATTAATGCACACTAGTTTTACTCAATGGATTTCTCCAAATAGATCGTTTTTCCCTAGGGTCTTTCTTTTTCTATTACTCAGAAATGTGTGTTGAAGCTAATCGAGGTTTCGTTTTGGGTTTGAATTGGTTTAAGAATGAACTAAGTAAACTAAGAATGCAAATTAAACAAGCAAACAAGTAAAGTAGATTGGAGTTTTGACTATAGACTAAGGCGTTTGTCCAGACTCGAATCCGCTCTAGCTCGATTAAGACGGATGATGCAATGCAATTTCAGTTTATCAGACTTGAAGACTCGACACTTCCTTGGGTAATCTCTACTCCATGGTCAGGACGCAGATAAACTATCCTATCAAACCTACAAGTTCTTATGGTCAAGATAACTCGCAAATCGTCAAGAACGCACGAAGAACAGTGAAATGCCACATAGATATGCAAGGAGATTAGTTTCACCGGCCCTATGGTCAAGACATCGGCAACCCTAACGACCTCCTAAACTCTAGAATGATCTACGTCCATGGTCAGAACCGCAAATCAAAGATGAAGCAAAACCCTACGATATGGTCAATCAACGAATTCTTAGAACTTCAAGTTAGGGTTTAAGAGAAAACTCACCACATGTCTGAATAAACCTCAATTAACATTAACGGGTTAAAAACCCGACATCATCCATACAGAATCTAACTAGAGCTTCATCTAATCCAAATAAACTAATGAGTTTAGCTCGACATCACTACAGAAGAAATCACAGAAACAATGGGAAGAAAACCGGAGAAGAAGACATCTTACTTCGAGAAAACCTAATCCTGATGAATCTTCAACACTCCTGAGTTAATCCTCGCTTCTCCTAGCTTAATCGTCACTTCAAAGCTTCAAAATCCTCCTCCGAGAGTGTCTGGTTCGTCGAAATCAGAATGAAGTCTGAAAAGTGAAGTCTAAATAAACCTAATCTGTCTCTCCTCTCAAAATAGACCAAAATCCGCAGCTGTTTAAAAGTGCGCCCAAAAAATGCACTTGGGCCGCACTTTTGAACCGCACTTTTATACATGATTTTCAGCTTTGAATTTCTTCCTTCAAATACGTCCCAAAGTGCTCCAATGCGATTCGAAGTGCCCCCAAAGCGATCCAAACCTTGTGCAACTCGTCTTAGACTCTCCTTTGACATCTGTAGCCTGTAACTCACATGAAAGTACTACAAAACGACATCAAATAGTCCCGAAACGGGTCAAGGGCACTAAAACACAATGTTTGACACAAAAATGAGAATCTACCTCAAATTATGCATAAAAGTGTGTAAAATGGATGAAATATCGTTTAGGAACGGAGAGACGAACGCGATAAATCTAGCGTCATGAAATCACCCCACACTTAAAATTTTGTTTGTCCTCAAACAAGAACTCTAACACAACAATGCACCAACCTGAATGAGCAAACCGAAAACCTCTTGGTTCCTAGAATGACGTATATGGTGCTTCTATCAAATAAGAGGATTACCCGACTGACCACACAGTTAAAACCAAACCTTTGTCGGAGTAAAAGAGGAACATGACTTTATCGAGCTAGTGAACAACCTGACTTGGTAAAGGCAAACAATACTTACTTTCGCTACACTTACTCTAGACTGCAACCCGACACTTGCTAGATAAGGGAACAAGAATTAAAAACTAAAAGCAAAATTTGTTTCTTTTTTTTCATTTTTTTCCTTTTTCCCTTTTTTTCTCTTTTTTCTTTTTCTTTTTTGAGTGGCCGGTACAGTTGAGAATCACATCAGGTATGGAGCTGCCGAAAACCTTTGGAATTCCGCTGTTATCCTAAACCCTGACCACGATTGGGAGTAGGTTGAGAAGAAGAATGCCACATTGAAACTTCCCTTTGGGACTAAGCAATGGGAGGGCACGTATGCCAGCTCGTGAATCGACTCCAACTTCAATACCAAACCACACATTTTGTTCAGATTTCTCTGATTAGGTTCATTGACATTAATTTAAAGCACATATTTAAAAATCCCTTATCTAGACTCGATCATTGTATTAGAACTAGCAAATTCGAGCAAAAGATTACACCAAGTCTTGCACGACACCAAGTCACATATTCACTAATCCAATAAGGACAGGTTCCTAGACTACTACAAACAAGAAGAACGGGAGATGGTCAAAATACGAGTTCTCACACACACATTTGGTCAAGAAAAAGCACCACATCAATCTCACCATATGGAAGAAGACAAGCAATTCAGGAAGATATTAAGCAATGCGAAGAGATACTTGCAAAAGAGAATGGGAAGCAGTGAAAGAGTGACAAAACAAAGCACAACACCACCCATCTAATGACAAAACTCGGTACATATCATGCAAATCACTCACCCCACACTTAAACAGGACAGTGTCCGCACTGGACCAAAATGGGAGAAAAGTAATACGGAATACCTGGAAGTGGAAGTGGCTGAGAGAAGGACAACATAGACAACCTCAATGTCTGTCGTCAGGCGGTGGCAATGGTGGTTATTCGTCCCTGCGCGTCTATACAAAATAGAACAAGGCGCCAACAAATAATAGAATAGATCAAAAGAGTGCCTAGTTCATAATTATGATCCATCAAACTCAAAAGTTCACAAATGACACAACCTTTGATTCTAATCACCAAGTTCAAGAGGACATAACAGTGGAATCAATTCTAGATATCAAATCAAGATAAGGTAGCAGGAATGTGATAATAAACCCCACACTTAGAGCTTAAGCATACTAAGCACCAAAGTTTAACCAACAAACCACTTTAAGCCATAAATTCACATCAAACAATATCCAAACTAATTCAAATTGCAAACATAGCACCACAATATCATCAATTTCATCAATTGAACAAACCCCCAAAATTCAAATTCTAGGGTTCAAAGCTCAAAATTCTCGAATCTGTAAATCTCAATGAAACTCGACATGGAGTAGTGAAAAAGAACCATGAGAAGATTTAGAACACATCACCTATTGGCCATTTTGGCTAATTCTCAACGAAAATTGACAAACACCCAAAAGTTAAGATGTCAAAAAAATGCGCCAGATTGTTCAAAAGTGCGTCCGACCGCACTTTTAGCCACATTTTTATACCAAAATTACAGAAGGTTAAATTTTCGACTGGCCAAAAGTGCGCCCCAAAAATGCATGCACTTTTAGGTGCATTTATTTACCAGCGAATTTTTTTTCCCTTTCGAAAATTAACCTTCTAATGACAGGACGGACACCCGGAACACCCTAAACTCGACCCAAGACACTACAATCATGCAAGAACTGACTCAATTAAATAAAAAAACTGACTCCACGACTCTACCACAGACTCGACTCAATAAATTAAAAGACTCCAGCCTCGGGTTGCCTCCCGAGAAGCGCTGTCGTTTAACGTCTTTGAGCTAGACGATACCTGGTTATGAACCCCAACTCAAGAGTTCCTTGAAGTCAATCACCTTCTTCAAGTCTAGCGGTTGAGTGCCAAATAGCACGCCAGAAGGAGCTCGAATGACCTTTTCTTCTCAAATTTTCCTACAATAGGAGGAAAGAGATAGTATGGTGTGCTATTATCAACGATGGCAGTCTGCTCCACACCAATGTCATCCAAATTGCTCTTGCAATTTAGCACACACGCCTCATAATCATTGCCCTCCTCAGTTTTGGTTGTCTGAAACACAAATGAAGATGACTCCTCAATATCCACGTGCTCATCTCTAGCTGGAACTACAGGCTGGCTCGACAGAAGCATAAATGAGGATAACTCCTCAATCTCCACATGCTCATCTTCAGCTTTAATCGCAAGATGGATAAGCCCTAAATCTTCATCTACCACCATTGTCATAGATTCTTCATCAAATATCTCTACCTCACAACAGTAATGGGCTAGATTATCATTTTCTTCTTCGACCAACACTTGAGCAACTTCTTCATCAGTTGATTATGTTGCTCAATCTCGACATCCACAACATTAAGAGCTCGCAGAGTCGAAAGGATCTGGTTCAAGAGAAAATCTGTATAAGATTATTGTTGTTGGTACTGGTGTGGATGTAGATATTCCTCCTCGTAATCTTGGTGGTAGTGTGTAGCTTGTGGCTCTGGCCAGGAAGGCAATGCTGGTGGTTCCTCATTTCAGTTTGTCATAGGTAATTGCCCTGATGTACTCCACTCTTGGTTGTAATCATTAAGTGGCATTCCATTGTTGTACCACCCTTGGTTGATATCGAACTTGTAATCCTGCATCTCAAAACCTAAGAGCACTACCCAGGTAAATCATGAAAAAGATGGGGAGAAAAGAGATGATAAAAATATGAATGAATAAGCTTAAGCACACAATGTCTTTCCTAGAAAAAGAAAAGTCCCCGGCAACGGCGCCAAAAACTTGGTGCGCAGATTAATGCACGCTAGTTTTACTCAATGGATTTCTCCAAAGAGATCGTTTTTCCCTAGGGTCTTTCTTTTTCTATTACTCAGAAATGTGTGGCTAATCGAGGTTTCGTTTTGGGTTTGAATTGGTTTAAGAATGAACTAAGTAAACTAAGAATGCAAATTAAACAAGAAAAACAAGTAAAGCAGATTGGAGTTTTGACTATAGACTAAGGCGTTTGTCCAGACTCGAATCCGCTCTAGCTCGAATAAGACGGATGATGCAATGCAATTTCAGTTAATCAGACTTGAAGACTCGATACTTCCTTGGGTAATCTCTACTCCATGGTCAGGACGCAGAGATACTATCCTATCAAACCTACAAATTCCTATGGTCAAGATAACTCGCAAATCGTCAAGAACGCACGAAGAACAGTGAAATTCCACACAGATATGCTAGGAGATTAGTTTCACCGGCCCTGTGGTCAAGACATCGGCAACCCTAACGACCTCCTAAACTCTAGAATGATCTACGTCCATGGTCAGAACCGCAAATCAAAGATGAAGCAAAACCATACGATATGGTCAATCAACAGATTCTTAGAGCTTCAAATTAGGGTTTAAGAGAAAACTCACCACATGTCTGAATAAACCTCAATTAACATTAACGGGTTAAAAACCGACATCACCCTACAGAATCTAACTAGAGCTTCATCTAATCCAAACAAACTAAAGAGTTTAGCTCGACATCACTACAAAAGAAATCACAGAAACAATGGGGAAGAAAACCGGAGAAGAAGACATCTTACTCCAAGAAAACCTAATCCTGATGAATCTTCAACACTCCTGAGTTAATCCTCGCTTCTCCTCGCTTAATCGTCACTTCAAAGCTTCAAAATCATCCTCCGAGAGTGTCTGGTTCGTCTAAATCAGAATGAAGTCTGAAAAGTGAAGTTGAATATTGAATAAACCTAATCTGTCTCTCCTCTCAAAATAGACCAAAATCCGCAGCTGTTTAAAAGTGCGCCCAAAAAATGCACTTGGGCCGCACTTTTGAACCGCACTTTTATACATGATTTTCAGCTTTGAATTTCTTCCTTCAAACGCGTCCCAAAGTGCTCCAATGCGATCCGAAGTGCCCCCAAAGCGATCCAAACCTCGTGCAACTCGTCTTAGACTCTCCTTTGACATATGTAGCCTGTAACTCACATGAAAGTACTACAAAACGAGGGTATTGACACGTTTGGTCCTTTAATTTATCAATAAATAACGCGCTGGTACTCTTCCTATTTTTCTCGTCAAATCGGTACTGAAAAAAATTCCGTCCGGCTCCGTCTACATTTTCCGTCTGTACATGCCGAATAGGACGACACGGAAGCATGCCATGTCAGCAGATGCCCACTCACCTGCTTTAATTAATGAGAACCCAAACCGACCCCAAATCTCGTGACCTGCTTTAATTAATGGTTACCCAAACCCATTGGTTAGTTTCACGCATAGAAAATCGTGCCCGTCGGAACATCAAACGTCAATACACCCCCTGCGCTGTCGAAGAAAGAAAACCTACCCCATCACTTCGTTCGTCGGGAGAGAGAAGGTCCCATAACACCACTAGCCGATCAGTTTCTTTGTTTCGATCGACGAGCTCCACACCTTCGTCCATAGGGATTCTCCGACGAGTTTCCGGTTACAGAAGAAAGTTGAAGTGGGATTCGAAGTACTCTGTTTCCTTATACACTCAGCTGCAAGTGGCTTTTCGAGTTCTTCAGAGGACGACGACGGGAGATGGATTTGAGAAAGTGGGCGATTCGGCTGGAAGGTAGCCAAGCCCAGATTACGAGTCAGGTGACAAACTCCGTTTCAAATTTTTAAAAAAAATCATGTGGGATCTTGATGCGAACCGCCTTCTCCAGGAATGGATCGACTCCACACCCAAAACTATTTATCAGCCCCACGAGAACCTAACTTCTGAAACCGGCGGAGAACCTTGAAATCCACTAGGTAACAACCTAGGAACCCCAAGTATTCAGTCGAAGTTGGTGCCACAAACAAAGGATGAATGCCTTTGATGATAAACCAATCTAAACGACCGTCATTCCATGAAAGTCGAGAAGAGAATAGCAATTCCATACTAAGAGAAAACCGAAGTTTAAGAGTTTATTAATTTCAAGGGTGTCTTACAATGAGGCGTATAAGCCTCTATTTATAGGTGAGGAAGGGAGAACAGGCTCTCTTTTCCTCCTACAAAACTAACTAATAAACTAATAAAGAATTACAAAAAGAGTCCTAAAAAGGACTGAAATTCGGAACTCTATTCCTACAAGGAAAAGAGTTCTTCCTAAACAAAAACAATAAAGGAAAAACTGGAAATTCCTAAAAAACAGCTAAACGGGTTCTGGAAGATTCAGCCAAATAAATAGCAAATAAATTTGAAAAATTAAGCCCTTTGGCAGATCACTAGTAGACTTCATGGGCTACAACTTTCATGTTGGACATCAGCCCAAATTCTGCCTCCAAGTAGCCCATATTCGTCAATCCTTGTCAGACTAGGAATCTGTCCAAAACCGGGAAATCCTAGCTTGATTAGGATTCCTTGCTTGGATGTATTTGGCATCTCCTCTTCATTTCCCATATCATAAATGGTCATCAATACCTCCATCGATCAGGCTCAGGTGGTGGCCTGATCGTAGCTCCTATCATGTGCAGCCTCGGATCAGCATCCGGGCTCCTCTCCTTGATGCTCCGTCCATGCTTCACCCTGACTTCTTCCAACTGTATCTCCTTCAATTCTCCTCCAAATTGAGCTCCGTTTGTTGGAGAGTGTTCCTGGGGATTCAAGCTATCCAGGACAGTTGGAATTTCCCAAAAGGCACGGGCCAATTGTTGGCTGGGCCAAAAGTGCTTCTCTGTGGCATCCGGGCACGGGCTCGGCTCGGGTGTCGGGTTTAGCTCTCGGCCTTCTTCAGTTCTGTCCAGGCCTTTTGAGTTCTGCTCTGAGCCTTCTTCCACGAGTATCTTAGGGATGTCTTCAGGTAGGTCTTTTCTCCGGGGGCCCGTGGAAGTTGTCCTGGGCCTAGACTTGGTGCTATGCTCGGTCTGGGGCCCGGGTCGGGGCTCGGCGTCAGCATCAGCTCCTGGCGTGTCATTAATCTGGCTCTAGCTGGAGTAGGAGCTGGCAATGGTGCCTGGCTGAGGATCAGCATCCTCCCAGGGGTGTCTTCTAGATCCGGGGCTTCGGCTCTCCTAGGCTCCGGTGCTGGCGTAGGCTTGAAGCCGGTGTAGTCTTGGCTCGGCATCAATGCTAGGGCCGGATCGACATCAGTCCCGTCGGGCTTGGTGGCTCGGATCACATCATCCCCCTCTTCTTGAAAAGGATTCGTCCTCGAATCCGGGCCTAGGAGAGCCGAAGCCCCGGATCTACAAGACCTGACCTGGTGCTTGCCCCGGTAATCCTTTAGAAATAATACAAATAATCACAGGGGAGTATAGGACTTGACCTGGTGCTTTATTGGGGCTTCAGGGGTGTTCGGGCCGTACCAGGGCTGGTACGGGTGCTCGGGGCTCGGGCCTAAGGTCTTCGGGCCATACCGGGGCTGGTATGGGGGCTCCGGGCTCGGGCGCTGGTGGCTGGTCGGGCGCCTGGGGCTGGTCGGGCGCCGGGGGCTGGTCGGGCGCCGGGCGCTGGTGGCTAGTCGAGCGCTGGGCGCCGGTCGGGCGTCGGTGACTGGTCGGGCGCCGGGGGCTGATCGGGCGCCAGGGGTGGGCGCTGTGGCGCCGGGGCTAAGCACTAGGGCGCCGGTGCTGGGCGCTGGGTGCTGCTTGGGCGCTGGGGCCGGGGCTGGTGCCGTGTCTGGTGTTGGGCAGGCGCTGAGCCTAGTGCTGGCTCGGGGCAGGCCTGATGCTGATCCGGGGCAAGCCTGCTGCTGGTCCGGGGCAGGGCTGATGCTGGTCTGGGGCAGGGCTGATGCTGGTCCGGGGCAGACCTGATGCTGGTCCGGGGCAGGGCTGATGCTCTCCTTGGGAAATTTTTGGCTTCTCTTCGCTCCATCCTTCTAATCGCATCTTCTAAGCTGTACAGGGCTAGGCGTGCATTATTGACTTGAAGCTCCAACATAAGTAGTCTCAACTCTGTCATGGTTAGAAAAATATCGAACACAAAGAAGCAACCCTTCTACAAGACAAACTCTAGATCTACTAGGAAAAGAATATGTAGACTAAAATCCTAAACCAACTAGGAAAAGGATAAAAGAATCAAGTTCTAATCCAACTAGGTAACAACTATGACAAATCCTAGATCTACTAGGAAAAGGGATAGCAAACTAGACTCCTAAACCAACTAGGGAGAGGAATATAGAATCTAATCCTAATCCAACTAGGAAACAACTAAGAAACTAGCTACTTCAACTTTGAAAAAAAATGTAGGGTCGTGGCTCGGTGAAACAGCACAAGCAACGAAAGCTATTCTATTCCCACAACTTACACGAAAAGAACTTGGCAATGTGGCCTTGCTTTGGTTGGGTTTTTCCTATTTTTTTTTAACCTCTTTTGATATTTTCCTTGATGGATTGAAAAGAAAATACAAAAGAATCAAAGAAAAAGAAAGAAAAGAAACAAGGTCTTCAAAAACAGAAATTTGACCTAGCTAAAAAGCAAGGTCACGTTCACAATCAAGGTAGTAGATTAAGTTCAAGAAGAGGGGTTTTTCATAAGTATAGCTAGTAGCTTTCTTAGTAGAACACCCAAACTTGTTGTCTTGTCATCCCACGGCCTAGCATCACAAGTTCTTGCCCTAGAAATCCGAAACCCTAGGTATAAAGTCTTGTTTTGTGTCATTGGTAGACTTAGACTTCATAGCTTCGAAGAAACTTGCAACTACTTGAATTGAAATTGCCTTTGTTTTGAAATTTTTAAAGAAATCCCTAATTTTTGAGTGACTTGGAAATTTTAAACGCAAGTGGTAAGAAAAAGAGTGTGAGGTTTCATTAGAGAGATTTTGGGAGGTCCTTTGTTGTGTACTAATCATGGCAGAAGAGAGGATGGCTACTTTGGAGGCACACATGGCTGCCTTGGTTCAAAACATTGCCCGAATCACTGAACAGCTAGGAGCCCCTAATGGAGATGGCCACCAACGGCCAAGGAGGAATGAGCGGGAGATAGATGATGATGTGAGCAGTTTGAAGCTCAATGTACCCAAATTTGCTGGCAAAGCAAATCTTGACGAGTACATTGATTGGGAGAGGAGCATGGAAGACTTCTTTGACTGCCATAACTATTCCGAGAGGAAAAAGGTAACCTAGCTACAATCGAGTTTACTGACTATGCTGCCTTGTGGTGGGCTCAGCTCAGGAGGGAAGAAGAGGACCCCATCCTTAGTTGGAGGAGTCTTAAGAGAAAGATGAGGAGAAAGTTTGTGCCAAGTAGCTACAATCGAGACTTGCATACCAAGCTCAACTTTTGAAGCAAGGAAACATGTCGGTTGAGGAGTACAATAAGGAGATGGAGATCCTGGTCACAAGACTTGACCTGAGTGAAGATGAAGATGCCAAAATAGCAAGGTTCACCGGAGGATTACAAAGAGAAATCCTACACCAAGTCAACATCCTCAACTTTGTTGATTATGATGATTTGGTAACCACGGCTATTAGGGTTGAGAAGGAGTTAAAGAATGGTCTTGGAAGGAGGACTACTACCCCGCCACCAATCAGCGCCCCTGTGAGAGGAGACAGAGTGCAGGAAACACCCCTTTGAGGCCAAACCCTAGCAGGAATTCTGGATCGAGGCCAAACCCTAATCAAGGGACGGCATCACGGGTAACACCTAGTCCCCGCTCAAAAATTCCTACTACTAATGCCCGGCCTAGTGCCATTGTATGTTTTAAATGTCTAGGCAGGGGTCACATGGCAAGGGACTGCTCTAACACCCGAACCATGGTGCTTAGAGAAGGAGAGGTCGTCACGGATGATGAGGAGGAGCCAATTGTTGAAGAAATAGAGGAAGAGTCCAGTGATGGTGAAGAAGTTAATGTGGAAGGCCTAGAAAAATTTTTAGCCTTCAATAGCCGAGTGATCACCCCGGATACCCCGGCGGAAGCCGAGCAGGTCAAACCGGCCGACCCGGCATGGGAATCTGCCCCGGCCAACCTGTCCAAGCCGGATGATGTCAATCGGCCCATCCCGAGCCTTTTGAACATTACCTCGGCCATTTTTGGTCTGAAGACAGAAGAAGGTCCCAACGACGTCCTGGAGCAGAACGCCGGCCCCGACGGCCAGCTAGCTACCCTGACGCTCAGCTCCGGCGCCATCAGACCGGGCCTGACCAACCCTAGCGCTCTCGGTGCTGCCCCACCAGGCCCAGGGGTCCCAGCACTCGGTCCCAACCCCTGTGCACCCAAGATTCAATGGGAGATCATCTCCCGACGGATTTTAAAGGCTGCCCCGAGCGAAGAAGATCCGGATGCTGACCCGGATGTGGATATGAGTGAGGAACCCTCACCAAGCACCTTCCCGAGCCTTAACATTGTTGTTGACAGCATTTCAGGAGAGGAAGATATGGAGACTGATGGAGAAGACACTGAAGAATCCGAGCCTTGGTCCGTTACCGTCTCAAATGACACTCCTAGGACCACCGATGATGCTGATTCTTCCCCGACCATAGCCAACAAAATTGCTGAAGTCTGGAAGAGGGTAATGGGTTCTAGAAAAAACCCCGACATGGATTTGGGGACAAATCTCAGTCAAGAAGAGGGGGATGATATGACCCGGCCTAGCTGCCCCAGTACCCGCCAGTACACTTATACTCCACCAGGGTCACCCGTAGGAGGCAGAACCCTAGGGCCATACAAGAAGCGCCTAGAACTAAGGGACGGCCACCTACAAGCTCTCAAGCCCAGGTATGAGATGAAGTATAGGCTGAGGCCTCCTCAAGCAGGTAGGAGGGCTCCACGCGATGGAAGGATATTCTAGGCCATGCTGCTGGCCAAGGACATGAGCCCGAGCACTAGAAAAGAGTCTCAGTTTGCCCCTAGCCTCACCTCCAGGAGCCCACAAATCAAGCACACTCCAGAGAACATCTGGAAGTAATTCTGGAGCACAGAAAATAGGAAGATTCAAGAATACCTGGCTCAGTCAGAAGGGCCATCCAACACTGCCCCGGCCCCGGCGAATGCGGACAACCAGCCCCTGTATCAGACAACCTTGTTCAGCACTCACATTTTGGCGGACAAGTTCATTCCAGAAGATTCAGGAGGCCAAAAGACTTGGGGAAATGTCAACCAGAAGGTCGGAATACCACGACATCACTAAAACCCTAGTACCGGATCTGGAGCGAGTGATGCCGAGCTGGTCACCACAGCCGAAGGACATCACCTGGCCACCCGGTCACCCGGAGCCAGCGGTATTTACGGATATGCCACCGCGCGCTCCTGGAATCCCTTTCCTAGCCGCGGAAGGATTCCTGCCCGTCGCCCGGATTGCCCGCCGAGCGCCCGAAACCTTTTCCCAGTCCTACCCGGACACGGATTGCTGGTTTTCCCTAATCCACCCAGATTAGGGTTTTGCTGAATTTTAGCCGTTTAGGAGTTCCACCTTCGGACAACTTAGTTTATTTTAATAGTTTCTTCGGCCTATCTTTTAGGATTATTTTAATTTTTCCTTTTTAGAGTTGGACCTTGGCCACCCCTTGAGCTATAAATAGAGGC
Organism: Linum lewisii; assembly: GCA_034768395.1. Taxonomy (NCBI): domain Eukaryota; kingdom Viridiplantae; phylum Streptophyta; class Magnoliopsida; order Malpighiales; family Linaceae; genus Linum; species Linum lewisii. The sequence continues at coordinate 60,889,758 of CM068299.1, forward strand.
CTCGGCCACGATTGTAAGACAGCTTATCATTGATTAAAGAAATTTCAGAACTTTGTTCTTTTTCCTTCAAGTCTTTGCTCGTTGTTGCTTAGCTTAAGGTTTTGGTTTATCATCAAAGGCAATCATCCTTTGTTTGTGGCACCAACTTGACCGAATACTTGGGGTTCCTAGATCAATATCTAGTGGATTTCAAGGTTCTCCGCCGGTATCAGAAGTTAGGTTCTCGTGGGGCTGATAAATAGTTTTGGGTGTTGAGTCGATCCCTTCCTGGAGAAGGCGGTTCGCATCAGGTCTGTCCTTGTGTGTTAGTGAAATCGTGAGGGACTTTTTTAGAGATTTTGTCGAGGACAAAGATTAGGGTTTAGGATCGACTCTACATGCATTTTCTTTCATATCTTCCGAGTTCCCCTCTATTCCGTACTGCCCTCTAACAAAGGTTTCTATTTTTTGCAGAAAAAGAGTTTCACTTCACGGTCGAGATGCACTACGATGGCCTTCTTCCCAGCGATGATTACGAGTTTGGGGTTGTTGCATTTTGTGACCGTGTTGACCCAAACTATTTCTCATTGATAGAGCTCATGACAATGGCAGAGCGTGTTGGCGTACAAGACGAGTACTACCAGTTCCCGTGGGCCAAATATGGGAAAGAAATAAAGGACGGATTACAGACGATAGAGGGTGAAGCTGACATTCTGACATGCCTCGGCGAAGATGGGCTCAACGGAAAGCACCACCTGCTGAAGGTATTTGTGGAAAAAATGACTAGGTTCCAGGCTTGGAAGAGGATGGTTGACATCCAGAAGCAGCTCTATGGTGTGGTACCTGCTATCGGAGATGGGTTCAGGCTAGAAGAAATCGGAGACGACGGTACTCCGATCGTGGAAGCAGAAGGTGGGTCTGGGCTTTCTGTTATTCTGAATCCCTTGCTGCTTGGGTGTAGTGCAACACTGGAAGGTGCAGTTGACCAACCGGCCCCAGATGAACCTGATCATAATTGGTGCGAAAATTAACGCACACTATTTTTACTCAATTGATTGCTCCATAGAGATCGTTTTTCCCAAGGTCTTCCTTTCTCTATTACTCAGAAATGTGTGTCAAAGCTTATCGAGGTTTCGATTTGGTTTGAGAATTGGTTTTATGAACTAAGTAACTAATAATGCAAATGAAATCAAACAAAGCAATTAACAAGTTGGGGATTCAAAGATAGACTAAGGCAGTTGGTCAGACTCGAATCCACGCTCGTTCGGTTAATATAGATGAAACTATGCAATCGAAGAAATTCAACAGACAGGACGACTCGACAATTCCTTTTGTAATCTCTACTCCATGGTCACGCCGTAGAGATTCTATTCTATCAAACCTACAAGCTCCTATGATCAAACTAACTTGCAAGAAATCAAGAACGAACAAGAACAGTGAAATGCCACAAATTCATGCAAAGAGATTAGGTTCTTCCAACCCTATGGTCAAGATATTGGGGAATAACGACCTCCTAAACTCTAGAATGAAATGCGTTCATGGTCAAATCCGCAAATCAAAGATAAACTTAGAAACTAACAATTGATCAGGTTGCCAGAATCAAGAAGCTTAAATTAGGATTTAGGAGAAATCGCATCTAACTCTGAAAGAACATCGATTAACATAAACGGGTTAGAAACCCGAAATTATCCATACAAAATCCTAGCTAACGCTTCATCTAATCTAAACAACCCTAGGAGTTTAGCTCGACATAGCAAAAAAAGAAATCAAAGATACAAGGGAAAAGCAAACTGGAGAAGAAGACATCTTACTTCGAGAAAATCTAATCCTGACGAATCAATGAAACTCCCGAGCTAATCCTGACTTTCTCTCCGGGAATTAATTTCCCCTCCTGCTCGCTGCCTCTAACTCTCTTTCTCCCCTTTTTCTTCTCAATTTTCGTTCGTCTGTTTCTTTTTCCCGACTATGATAATAATCCTTTCACAGCCCCCATCTCACCTCTTATTGGCCGCTTCTCATTAAAAATAATGACGTGATGATGCTGCCTCCTCTTTTCCTCAATAATCCATAATCAAAACCCACTTCTTCTCCTGATGACTAATTATGGTCCATTAAGAGATAAGAGCCCATTATTGAAATTAAACACATGATGATGAATTTTCTTCAACCCACCAAACTCTTCATTCCTTAATAAATCAAGCTCACTTCATGTTGAAGACACTAAGTCCATCATCCAACTGTCCAAGATGATATTGCCACATAAATGAGTTATGATCATACTTGCAGGGTACTTCTGGTTCACATTTCTTCTATTATCCAATCTCATCTTTGGTTCGATGTCCAACGTCGTATATATCCTGAAATGCATCAAAATATACAAAACGACGTAAAATGGTCCAAAAGGAGCAAAAGAAAAAACGATCAAATAATCATCAATATCTCATCCAATCACAACTAAAACACAGTGAATATGTCGTCTAATGCGGGATTGAATATACCAATATTTGGGTGCATCAAATCACCCCACACTTAGACTTTTGCTTGTCCTCAAGCAAGAACTCAGCACAACAATGCACCAACTTGAAAGAGCAAACCGAAAACCTCTTGGTTCCTAGAATGATGTACATGGTACTTCTATCAAACAAGAAGATTACCCGACCGACCACACAGTTAAATCCAAACTCTGCAAGAGTAAAAGAGAAACAAGACTTTATCGAGCTAGTGAACAACCTGACTTGATAAAGGCAAGAAAATACTTACTTCCGCTACACTTACTCTAGGACGCAACCTGACACTTGCTAGATAAGGGAACACGACTTGAACAAAATTAAAGACCATTTTTTTTACTTTTTACTTTTTCAATCATTTATTTTCGAATGGTCGGTACAGTGTGGATACTACCGGGTATGGAGCAGTCAGAAACCTTTGGAATTTCTTATCCTAGACCTCAGCCACGATCAGGAGTAGGTTAGAAGAAGAATGCCACATTGAGACTTCCGTTTGGGACTACAGCAATGGGCAGGCACGTATGCCAGCTCATGAATCGACCCACCACAACTTCAATACCAAACCACTCATTTTTTGTCTTCAGAGTTTCTCTGATTCAGAATATTAACAACAATTTAAAGCATGAAATTAAAAGATCCATTATCTAGACTCGATCATGGCATTGAACTAGAGAATTCGAGCATCAGATAGACAAAGTCTTCCATATTACCAAGTCAATTGTTCACTAACATGATAAGGGCAAGTTCCTAGAATACAACAAGCAAGAAGAGTGGGAGATGGTCATAATACAGGTTCTCACACACATATTTGGACAAGCAAAAGCACCACATCAATCTAACCATATGGAAGAGGTAAGCAATTCAAGAAGATATTAAGCAATGTGAAAAGTTAATTGCCAACGAGAATGAGAAGCGGTGAAAGAGTGAACCACGAAATGACAGAAAAGCAAACAAATTCAAGCATTATTCTCCTAGAATTCCCACCCCACACTTAGATCAGACTGTGTCCTCACAGGACTAAAAGAGAGTAGAGGAATCTGGGAACCTGGAAAGTGAAGATCGGCGTCGTGGATGGCGGTGAGCTCAGAGTTAAGTACCGGCGGACAGTCATGCTGATGCGACTTTAATCAGTGCATTTTAAGCTTTTGAATGACCTATGATATGCCCGTATTTATTCGCGAAATGACATGATTTATATGCGTTTATTGAATTTTTGTGCTAAGTGTCATTTTGTTGTCCGGTTGCCACTTTGGAGCCATAATTCGTGGGCTATTGGAGCTTCTCTATGCATTTTCAGGATCTGGCTTCAAAGTACGGATAACAAAGAGCGCATAGGAGCAAACGGGAGGTCATTTGGAGGCCGGACGAGGGAGATGTGAGCCTTGCAAGATCGGGTTTTCTGCAGAGTGCAGGGGGTGCACGCCGTGCAGATGTGCACGCCGTGCAGAGGTGCACGCCGTGCACTGTGCACGCCGTGCAGGGGTGCACGCCGTGCAGAGGTGCACGCCGTGCACTGTCCCCTGCACTATATATACTCTTGATTTTGGCCATTTTGAAAAGATGAGATCATATCTCTTGAACCCCAAATACATTTCCACGAACCCTCAAACCCTAGAGCACGTTTTTGGAGCAATTTGAAGCCATTGGAGCTAGGATTGAAGCCAACAAACCTTGGGAGAAGTGCCTACAAGTGGAGAAGTGAAGATCATCTCAAGGAATCATCCATGGTGTTCTTGGTGACCATTCTTCCTTCTTCTTTCTTTACTCCCTTGGCCATGTGTGGCTGATTTTCTAGGGTTCCTCTTGGATGGGTAGAATAGTTGTGCTATGATAGAGGGATGATTGTATAGAACTTGCCATGATTGATCTTGGTTGTATGAGGATGATTCCTAGACTTGTTCTTAATGCCATTTTATGCCATGTTTGCTTAATTTGGTCCATTCATTGTAATTTGATGCATGAGAGTGCTTGGATTGCATAGATTGTAGGTCTAGGGATTGAAGAGAGTGTGTTCTAAGAGATAGATCATCTCAATTCAACCATAGTTGCATGATTTCTCACTTGTGCATTTTATCGAACACTTGGTGTGCATTAGGATTTTCACTCAATTGAACTTTGATTAGTCTTTGGATGATTCTCTTAGTGTTAGAACATTGACATGAGAGTGTGGTGTCTAGCCTAGTGGTCATAGAGTCATAGGAGAGGGTTTTGTAGCTTGGCATTTCATCAAACACCTTTAATGCATCCTATTTTCACTTAGTTTGAGAGCGAGAGCCTAAATTGAGTGGTATTGGGATAGGGATTAGGTGCTACGAGAGTGCATCGAGTCCAAATAAGTGAAATGCATGGTCATCCGAGTGCAAACTTGATCTTGATTAGCTTGTTCGTTCAATTATTCATCTTGAGCATGATGAAACCACCTACCAAGAGAACCCCTTTATCTTTGATTTGTTCCACTTCTTTTCTTGCTTAAACCTTGTTAGTTTTTCATTGTTTATGCTTTTGACTTGTTCTTTTTCAAAACCAAAACTTAATTTCAATTGTTTAGACCGTTCATGAACTTTGTGAGTACAAGCTTATGAGAGGACCTCGAGGAATACGACCTTGGTAAACACGTGTTATCAAGTTTTTGGCGCCGTTGCCGGGGAATCTCTCATTCCTTTGAAAGCACTTAGTAGTGAACCGATCTATTCACTTCCTTCCAATTTAGTTTTTGCTTCCTTTTACTTGTTGTTTGGTTTTGTTATTCCACATTGTCGTATTACTCGGGTGTGTTTGTTGTGCTTGTTTGTAGGAGATTTTGGGTTAGTGCATGAGGCGTTCAGCTCGTCTTCAAGCACGAATCCAAGAACTAGAACAAGTGCTCAAGTCACCTACCACTTCCCCACCTCCTATAGTTGAAGAAGAAGAAGTTGATCACATCTCACACCACACTATGTCTCAACATGGGGATGACGATGACCAATCGGTTCATTCACACCACACTAATGATGATGATCGCTCACAAAGGGGTGCAAGACGTACCTTGGCGGATTATGCTCGCCCTACTCTTGAAGGGGCAGCCTCTAGCATTGTTCGAAGACCCGTCAATGCTAGGAACTTTGAGCTCAAGCCTAATATGATCCAAATGGTTCAAAATGGAGTGGTGTTCAATGGCATTGATGGTGAATGTCCATCTAGGCATCTCAAGGACTTCTTGGAGATATGTGACACGGTTAAGAATGATCAAGTTCATCCGGATTGCATACGACTCCGACTCTTCCCCTTCTCACTCAAAGGTCGAGCCAAGTCTTGGTTGGAGAACCAACCTAGTAGAACATTCACTACATGGGAGGGCCTAGCCGAAGCTTTCCTTGAAGAATTCTTTCCTCCCTATATGACGGATGCAATCCGAGACCGTATCAACCACTTCATACAACACAAGGGAGAGCTCTTCCATGAGACTTGGAATAGGTTCCAAGCCATTCTTCGGTCTTGTCCTCATCATAACTTCGCCGAATGGAGCTTGGCGGACATCTTTGCTAGGTCCCTTGATTTTGAGAATACAAGGATGATCAACCAAGCCGCCGGAGGTGACTTAAGGATGCTCACTCCCGAAGATGCTCTCGAACTCTTTGCGGAGATGGCCAACAAGACAAGGAGTTGGTCTCGACAACAACCTCCTAAGTCTAAGTATGGAAGTGATACGCACTATGACTCTCGGTCCGTAAGTGTTGATGCACCAAAGGATTCATCCACCTATGGGAAGAAGCATAAGTTACCGGGACATCGAGATGAAGATGATCCCATGATTGCTCTCCTTATGTCCAAGATTGATGCCATGGCTTCACAAGTAAGTAACCTAAGTATGCCTAAGCATCCCTCCAAGGTCCAATCATCTCATGTGGGTAATCCACCGGTTGCTTCTATATATTGTTGTGAGGGTTGTGGGGGTCAAGATCACGATGTTAGTGCTTGTCCTTCCGCCACTCCTGAACTTGGCCAAGGCGACCTTGAGGAGGTAAGCTTCGCACAAGGTCAAGGTTTCCACGGTAATTTCAGCCCCCAAGGTAACTATCAAGGTAACTATAACCGACCTTGGTACAACAAGTCTAACCAAGGTTACCAAGGCCAAGGGAATCAAGGTAGTGGTTATAGCAAGGGCTACAACCAAGGAAATCAAGGAGGTTATCAAGGTTTTAGGGGTTATCAAGGCAACCAATGGTCTCAAGGAAGTAACCTAAACCAAGGGAGCCAAGGGACTCAAGGAGGACCCCAAGGTCAAGGGCACCAAGGGGGAAATCAATGGAATCAGAGTGGACATCCAAGTCAAGGTTTCCAAGGTCCTACCCCACCGGGAATGTACAACCATAGAGGTGAAGGACCACCCGGGTTCAACAAGCCTCCTCATAATAAGGAGGGTGGTTCTTCAATCTCTCAAGAAGACACCAATGCGGCAATGATCCAACTCATCAAGAATCAACAAGCTTCAATTGCAAATTTGGAGAACCAATTAGGACATATTTCTAAGGCACTCTCGGAGCGACCTAAAGGTAGTTTACCCGCCAACACCGAGGTCAATCCCAAGGGTCCCGAGGAGCTTATGATGGTAACTTTGAGGAGTGGTAAGCAAGTACAAGATGCCATACCTAAGGTGGTAAGTGCTCAAGATGATGATTTGGTTATAGTTGAAGACGTGGTTTCCGATGATGACACGGATAAGATTGAGGTTAAAGATAGAAGAGCCAAGGCTAAAGAAGCTTCTAAGATGACCAATACGGTTGGTTCTCAAGAGGCTACGACGAGCGCCACTCCGGTCTCTCCTCCCGCACCGGTTGTGCCTCCGTACAAGCCTAAACCACCTTATCCTTCTCGCTTGAAGGCGGATTCCATGGAAAAAGATTTCAAGAGGTTTGTTGAGATTCTTGACAAGGTGCAATTCACAATGCCTTTTGGAGAAGCGATTACAAAGATGCCTCAATATGCGAAGTTCATGAAAGAGATCTTCACCAACAAACGCAAGCTTACGGATGTGACTTCGGCAAAGCTCAACGAACAATGCTCCGCCATTCTCTCTAAGAGGCCACGGAAAAGCTTAAGGATCCAGGTAGCTTTACTATTCCTTGCACTATTGGTGAACATGCAATAAGTAGAGGCTTAGCCGATTTGGGTGCTAGTATCAATGTTATGCCATATTGCATGTTTAAGAAGTTAGGCCTAGGGAAACTAAAACCAACTCAAATGAATGTTCAATTAGCGGATAAATCTGTGACATCCCCTCGTGGTATTGTCGAAGATGTGTTGGTTAAGGTTGGTGCTTTTGAATTCCTTGTGGATTTTGTTATTCTAGATGCTATGGGTGGTACCGATGTGCCTTTGATTCTAGGACGACCTTTCTTAGCAACCTCTCGTGCTTTGATTGATGTCTACGGTGGTAAACTTACACTTAGGGTCGATAATGAATGCATGATCTTTGACCGTTCCAATGGCATGGAGTTTACTTTGTCTTATGCTAGTCACCATGATCCTAAGAATCCGCATGAGCTTACTTCGGCTACTAATAGCACTAACCTTGTCCGTCATAGTCTTGCGGAGTTGTTTGCTCTTAGTGATGTGCAGGAGAAAAAGATGAAGTAAAGAAGACTCCACCCAAGGCTAAGAAGAAAGGTGTGGAGAAGCCACCCGAGAAGGGCAAGGAAGCCGCACCGATGGGCGAAACTAGCAAGACTAAGAAGCCACCCGATGAGAGAATTCACTCCAAGTGGTTTGGCCCCTTCTCCATTGCTCACATTTCATCATCCGGGAAATCCGAGCTTACACCTCCCGAAGTCGGTAAGGTTCAATTCAAGTTCCGTGTGCCATGCGAAGGTAATGACTTCGATTTCAAAGAGGTAATGAGTTGGGATGGTTTTACTTAGTTGTTCCTTGCTTCGTCGAGCTCAAGACGTTAAACAAGCGCTTCTCGGGAGGCAACCCGAGTGTTTTTCATGTCCTTTCTTCTTGATTTGATTGCATGATTGTGTGTTTTTGTGGTATTCTAGGTCCTTGAGTTGTTGTGGTGTCCTTTGTGGTGTCGTAGGCGTTGAAATTCTGAAGTTCGGGGTCCGTTTTGAGTGGATTTGGCGGTGTTTTGGTCGTTTTCGTCGAAGTGAAAAATTTGATTTTGTGCTGAGGGGGTGCACGCCGTGCACCACTGCACGCCGTGCATGATGCACGCCTGTGCACGGTGCACGTGCACTTTGGTGCACGGGCTGCCCAGAGCTTCAGCAAAAATTTTTCAGCTCCGGGATGCACGCCGTGCACCCATGCACGCCGTGCACCCTGCACGCCGTGCACCCCTGCACGCCGTGCAGCACTGATTTTTCCTTTGCTTTATTTCGGTTTGGTTAGTGGTTGAGTCGGTTGATACTTGATTTTCTGGTTTGAGTCATTGTTCGGTTTGGTTTTGATTCCCCAACCCACCCCCCCTATCCCTTTCCTCGACTCACCCGACCCCTCTCTCAATTCCTCACCCGTCCGTACAATCAACCCCGCCGCCGCCAGCCCTCACTCCTGCCAGCCGCCGACCGCCCGACGCCAATCGCCCGACTGCCCAGCCGCCGCCGCCATCCTTTTCCCACTTACCCGACCGCCGGACTCCGCCCGCCGCCCACCAGCGCCTCCAATCAGCCGACCCCGACCCCGACCAGCCCTCACTCCTGCCCCGTCCCTCCTTGCCCGTCGCCGAAGCTTCCCACAGCCGCCGCCGCCTCCAATCACCCTCCCAGCCACCCGACGTCGCCCACGCTCCAGCCGCCGCCGCCGCCTCCAATCACCCTCCCAGCCGCCCGACGCCAGCCAACTCCTGCCAGCCACCCGACGCCGCCGCCACCCTGATCAGCCGCGCCAGTCAGCCAGCCGCCTAATCCCACCTGCCCAGCCCCACCAGACCCGCAACCCCGCCGCCGCCGACTTCCCCCTGTTTCCAGCAGCCACCCCCGCCGTTTCTTCTCAGCCAGCAGGTTTCAATTCCATTTTCTTTTCCTTTTGCTGAGTAAGCTGGTGTGGTGTTGTTTGTCGTTGTTATTCAATTGCTTCCCGTGCGTCAATTGCCTTCGGTCAAGCTTATTGGCCTCCCTCAATTGTGGGGTGTCGTTTTGCTTCAATGGCCTAGTTTAGGATGTGGGATTGGCTTGGTTTCCTTGCTCTTTGGCTTTGAGTTTGTGACTTTGTGCAGTGTGTGTGGGGTGTTGCTTTGCTTGCTGAGCTGATTTTTCGATGACATCAGTTGGGGTGTGTTTTACTTCCTCATGTTGGGGTTGTTGGTTTTCCTTACTTGTTTGCCGTGATTGGCATGTGGTGGTGTGGTGTGGTGTGCCTCATGCTCCCTAAGCCTTTGACTTGGTCTTCGTTTTGTGGTTAATCGCCTAATTCTTTCATATGTGCTTTGGCGTTGGTGATTTGTTGGGGTGTTGAACTTAACTGTTGATGCTAGTGCTTTCCTGTTAATGGCTTGTGATTTTCCCTCCTACCATGTCATTGCCGTACGTCAATTGATTTTGAATTCGGGGACCGAATTCCATTCTTTGTGTGCGGAGGGGTGTGGTTAATCACCACTCATTGGTTCAATTTCTATGTATTCCCCTTACATTGCGTGGACTTAGGCTTATATGTTCTTGATTCGCGTTTTTGATCCATGATGCATGCCTTTTGCTTAACTGTGGATTTCAATGATTTGATTTTTGCTAGCATAGGTTGTTGCACTTGAACGTGATGATCTTGAATCGTGCTCGATATTTTGCTCAATGTTTTGATCATGTGTTATGATTCGACGCCTCGATAGAATTTGTGTCAGGAGTGTGCCCTTCTTGTTGAATCTTTGTTTGCACTTCTTTTGCAGGATGCCTCCCAAGGGTAAATCAGCTTCTTCATCCTCCGCCCCTAAGCGATCCAAGGCACCAGCTTCCAAGAAGCGGAAGGGACATACTGGGGAGTCTTCTGCTCCTCCACCACGGTCACCTTCGCCGCCTCCAGCTCCTCGTGGCGTCGACCCTCCTGATTCAGTGGTTCAGAGGATCTTCGGATCGGGCTTACAGTCGTTATCAGGTTATGGCGAGATGGCCCGTGGCGAGGCAGGGTAGATTTGATTTTGAGGGGTTGCAGAGTCGTGATGGATGGTTGGATGCTTTGAAGACTTTTGCTGATGGAGCCGGTGTTTGGCCGCTCTTGGAGGTTGACGAGAGGGCGTATGAGTGGCCTCCAAAGGAGTTCCTAAGCACCCACGACCACCACCTCATTGAGAGCTGCAGGATCACTCACCACGTCTCAGGACTTTGGATTTTTCCTTTCTTTCCTTTCTGTTTATGACTGCATGCTTTGTTGTGTTTGACTTCTTATTTTCTCTTTTCATTTCTGGCATTGAACTTGTCTTGTTGTTGGATCACACATCTCATCTGTACTCTCATCTTGTCGACTATGGGTTGTGTTTGAGCGGTGTGCCCTCCCTTGTTTTATACAGGTACCCCTGATTCAGGTCCTCGTCCTGAGCAGGTTACTTGACCCGGGATCCCATCTCCGGCTTCCCTTCTTCACCGCGCGGTATATTCGTTCCACCTTATCCTCTCTCTCTCTTGATCATTGAGGACAATGCTCATGTTAGTCGTAGGGGAGTTTGAGTTTTGGTGTGATTATTTATCGGTAGAAGTCTAAAGCTATGATCTGATATGTTGCATGATCTTAATTGAATGTCGAATTCCTCTATTGTAGAATCGTTCGGTTCTTGACGTTTAGTGTTTAATTGACTTCAAGTCTTCACAATGATGTTTAGATTGTTCCACTTAGAACCTTTAACCAGCATGTTAGCACTAATATCAAATGAGTCTGGGCCAGAACTGAGATCTTATCACTCTTGTATGTTGGTTGATTGGTTGGATACGCGTTTTTTATACCACTCGATAACACCGGTCTAGGATGATGAAGGCAATCAGAATTTCTTCCCCTCCTCCATGTTTTTCATTCTCTTTTTGATCTTTCGTGATCGTGGCTTGAGACTAGACGGAATCCATTTCGAAATCTTGTACGGAAGTTGTTAAGGGGCTAAGGATCAAGTGGCTAAGTTGAAAAAAAAAAAAAAAAAATGCTCAAAAGAAAAGCTAGGCAAACTCGGCACCTAAGTGAAGTGTCGAGTTGAGCACTAAGCAAAAGGGCAAAGGCTGTGAGCTAGGCAGGTTCAACACCTAAGTGAAGTGTTGAATCGAGCACTAGTATGCAGTAAGAAAAAAAAAGAGAAAGAAAAGAAAAGAAAGAAAAAAGAGTTCTCAACTGTAGCCCTTGATCCTAGCCAGAGTTGTAAAATGCGGATCTAGAAGCGGATGAAGTCGAGTCGATAGCCACATTCACGACTCACGATCCATGTTCCGATTTCAAGTCCTTTTGATTAGTGTCGGTGTTGTCGTGGTCGGTTTTGCTGTGTCCCAATCATCCACTACTTGAAGTGTGTAGAAATTAGTGAGGTTTAGACTTGTTTGGTTGATGTTCTTGCATGTGTAGGTTTAGTTTGTTCGTGGAACAGTTTAAGCTAAATTGTGATTGCTTGGATCTCAATGGACCGAACTTGTCATGTGTGAACTTGGATGTTTTCTAATTCATTTGCTTGAGGACAAGCAAAGCTTAGTCGTAGGGGAATTTGATGCGACTTTAATCAGTGCATTTTAAGCTTTTGAATGACCTATGATATGCCCGTATTTATTCGCGAAATGACATGATTTATATGCGTTTATTGAATTTTTGTGCTAAGTGTCATTTTGTTGTCCGGTTGCCACTTTGGAGCCATAATTCGTGGGCTATTGGAGCTTCTCTATGCATTTTCAGGATCTGGCTTCAAAGTACGGATAACAAAGAGCGCATAGGAGCAAACGGGAGGTCATTTGGAGGCCGGACGAGGGAGATGTGAGCCTTGCAAGATCGGGTTTTCTGCAGAGTGCAGGGGTCACGCGTGCAGTGTGCACGCCGTGCAGATGTGCACGCCGTGCACTGTGCACGCCGTGCAGGGGTGCACGCCGTGCAGAGGTGCACGCCGTGCACTGTCCCCTGCACTATATATACTCTTGATTTTGGCCATTTTGAAAAGATGAGATCATATCTCTTGAACCCCAAATACATTTCCACGAACCCTCAAACCCTAGAGCACGTTTTTGGAGCAATTTGAAGCCATTGGAGCTAGGATTGAAGCCAACAAACCTTGGGAGAAGTGCCTACAAGTGGAGAAGTGAAGATCATCTCAAGGAATCATCCATGGTGTTCTTGGTGACCATTCTTCCTTCTTCTTTCTTTACTCCCTTGGCCATGTGTGGCTGATTTTCTAGGGTTCCTCTTGGATGGGTAGAATAGTTGTGCTATGATAGAGGGATGATTGTATAGAACTTGCCATGATTGATCTTGGTTGTATGAGGATGATTCCTAGACTTGTTCTTAATGCCATTTTATGCCATGTTTGCTTAATTTGGTCCATTCATTGTAATTTGATGCATGAGAGTGCTTGGATTGCATAGATTGTAGGTCTAGGGATTGAAGAGAGTGTGTTCTAAGAGATTAGATCATCTCAATTCAACCATAGTTGCATGATTTCTCACTTGTGCATTTTATCGAACACTTGGTGTGCATTAGGATTTTCACTCAATTGAACTTTGATTAGTCTTTGGATGATTCTCTTAGTGTTAGAACATTGACATGAGAGTGTGGTGTCTAGCCTAGTGGTCATAGAGTCATAGGAGAGGGTTTTGTAGCTTGGCATTTCATCAAACACCTTTAATGCATCCTATTTTCACTTAGTTTGAGAGCGAGAGCCTAAATTGAGTGGTATTGGGATAGGGATTAGGTGCTACGAGAGTGCATCGAGTCCAAATAAGTGAAATGCATGGTCATCCGAGTGCAAACTTGATCTTGATTAGCTTGTTCGTTCAATTATTCATCTTGAGCATGATGAAACCACCTACCAAGAGAACCCCTTTATCTTTGATTTGTTCCACTTCTTTTCTTGCTTAAACCTTGTTAGTTTTTCATTGTTTATGCTTTTGACTTGTTCTTTTTCAAAACCAAAACTTAATTTCAATTGTTTAGACCGTTCATGAACTTTGTGAGTACAAGCTTATGAGAGGACCTCGAGGAATACGACCTTGGTAAACACGTGTTATCACATGCGGAACCTAAGGACATCCTGAAACAGGAGAGAACCTCATAACAAGATCAGATCATTCAAAGTACATAATAGATCACTGACTCAAGAACCACTAAAGTTCGACACAAACTCAAAATAAAACAACTGGCTCAAAAACTCAAAACAGACTCCAGACATGGGTTGTCTCCCATGAAGCGCTCTTTCTTTAACGTCTTTGAGCTAGACGATACCTTATTATGGACCCCAACTCAAGAGTTACTTGAAGTCAAACAGCTTCTTCAGGGCTAGCGGTTGAGTTCCAAATAGCACGCTTGAAGGAGCAAGATGTAGTCGGTGGTGCTCAAGTAGATCTTGGTTAGGCTCGGATGACCTTTTCTTCACAAATTTTCCTACTGAAGGAGGAAAGAGATAATATGGTGTGTTATACTCGATTATTGTAGTCTGCTCCACACCAATGTCATCCAAGTTGCTCTTGTAGTTGAGCTCATACACCTCAGAATCATTGCCCTCCTCAGTTTCAGTTGCCTGAATTGCCAATGAAGGTGACTCCTCGATATCCATGTGTTCATCTCTATCTGGAACTACAGGATGGCTCGACGAAAGCATAAATGAGGATAACTCCTCAATATCCAGATGCTCATCTTCAGCTTCAATCAAGAGATGGATAAGCTCCACATCTTCATCTACCACCATTGTCAAAGATTCATCATCAGATACCTCTAGCTCACAACAATCATGGGCTAGGTTATCATTTTCTTCTTCGACCAGCTCTCGAGAATTTTCTTCCATCAGTTGATACTGGTGCTCAATCTCGACGTTCACAACATTAGGAGCTCGTAGAGTCGAGAGGATCTCATTCAACATAAAATCTGTATAAGACTCCTGTTGTTGGTACTGGTGCAAATGTAGATATTTCTCTTCGTAATCTAGGTAGTAGTGTGTAGCTTGTGGCTCTGGCCAAGAAGGCAAGGGTGGTGGTTCCTCATTCCAGTTTGACCTACATGGTTGCCATGATGTACTCCACTCTTGGTTGTAATCATTATGTGGCATTCCATTGTTGTACCATCCTTGGTTGCTATCGAACCTGTAGTCCTGTGATGACACTCGATTTGACGTGATTATCAGCCTCATTTAAGCGACATTTCTTTGCTTAAGACATGGTTTTTAGGGTAGAATAACGAATATTTAATCGATTGCCCTATCTCGTGCCATTTGTGTTACCTTGGCCCGTTTCGGGTCTATTTGATGGTTTCTAGTGTTTTTGTGTTAGCACAGGTTTTTGCCGTCAAATAAAGTAGCCATGGACGTGTCTAAGGCGTAGGAACCTTGAGGAATCAAACCGGAATCGATCAAAGGAGTCGATCAAGTTCAAGCCGAAATCTGCCCATTCACACTTGCATTTTCGCCGAAAACAGGCTTGCATCTTCGGCGAAATCAATAGTGCAAATCAACTGGTGCCGAGTCAAAGCATGTCTTCGGCGAAATCAATCAACTCTTCGGACCGAAAATGCAAGGCAGAGAAAGCACTCCCGAACACAAAGGAATTTTCGCCGAAATTCTTAAGGAATTTTCGCCGAAAATAATACACTAATCCGGATCAGTTAGGGTTAAGTATAAATACTTAACCCGGCGGCCGAGAAAGAGAGGACAATCATAATTTAAAAACACACAGCTTTTCGAATCAGAATTCTCTGAAGTTCTGGAGCGAAGAGCTGGAGTTCGAAGAGCCGGATAGAGATCGTGACGCCATCCCTTCCATCTCGGAGAACCGGAGCTAGGAGTGTAACTTACCGAAGATCGAAGTCTGCCAGAGTCGTCTAAATTAGGTTTTTCAGATTCTTTTCTGTTCTTCCTCTGAATGATGAACTCTTCCCTTGTCTTTGTTTCTTTGTAATAATCATGAGTAGCTAAACCCTTTAGAGCTTAGACTAGATGAACCCTAAGTGACCCAGGGCTTTAAAGCGGTCACGGATCGGCGGTGATTAGATTCGAAATTCAATCAGTTCTTTTTCATGTTTGATTCGTTCTTCATTGTTCATGTTTCTTGTCTGGATTGATCACCTAGATTAGATTCTTGTTAAGCTAAGGATAGAAGTGAACGCTCGCCTTAACTTAGAACATCGAATTGAACAATTAACCTTATAATTGGAGTGTGCCTTTCGTAGGAACCGGTTAGGGTTAATCCACAGCAAGAGTAACTCACTAATCATTAGTAATTGCACCAGTTAATTAAGTCGTTGCGAGAGGCGACCGTACCCGGGCGGCTAGTTAATCTTGGTAGTTAGAACGGATAGAGCGAACGTTCGCCGGTCTTAAACCTAAGGGTAAGGAGTTATGGTGGTGTCTTAGTAATTGATTGAATGAGAATCGAAATCCGCTGATCTGTTGATTGCCAATGCTCTTGGGGAACGAAGGGGGATTCAAAGTCTAAGTTCGTCTGTCATCCTTGTTTTCAAACCCTAATTCTCAATCTGCGTTAGTTTAATTTGTTTTAATTTTTCTGCATTCCTTAGAAGTAGAAGTCGTGGAACTCACACCACGCACAACGTGTTTACCTTTGAGTATTTTGCTAGTTCTGAAGTAACCAATCATAGAAAGCCCTCGGAATACGATCTGCTATACGCTTTTTAGCATTAGTAGTTTTTATTTGGTTGAACCCCGAACAATGACCGGGCGGTTCACCAAATTGGCGCCGTTGCCGGGGACGGTCTTTTGATTGTTCGAAAAAAGAACTGGCAATTTATTCTTCTACTTTCCATCTTTCATTTTTCCACCCACTTCGATTTTACACTGGTTTTGTTTGTCTTTGTTATCTGTAGGTTTACAGGTGTATGCCTCACCGTCCTTGGACTCGCTCTCAAACCGAACAGGCTAAGATTGCAGGGAATCCAGGCAGTTCTGCTACACCTCTACGATCACAGATTTTGAAGGAAGGAAGATCCAATCCATTCATCACTCTAATCAAGATCGAGGAACCGAAGGAGAGTTCCTCATCTCCGTCTTCACCGCACTCTTCATCGGCTTCATACACCGCATCACTTTCACCACCGCCATCTCCTACCATGGGCGATAGATTACCACCAAATGGCGATCAACCGCCACCACCACCACCTGCACAGAAGAGTCTAGCAGACTATAACAAGCCGAGCGCGACTAGCGTTCGATCTGCCATTGCCGTTCCGCGCATTGAAGGAGATCCTGACTATGAGATCAAGATTCCATTCTTGACTATGATCTCTAGGGATTTACAGTTTGAAGGCAGGCCCCTAGACAATCCGTGCACTCATCTTGCAGACTTCCTTGATCTCTGCAGTACTTTTAAGAACGGAAACCTCGACAAAAACACTCTTTGTCTGAGAGCTTTCCCGTTCTCTTTGAAAGGCGCTGCTAAGAGGTGGCTTACTGGCAAACCACCTGGCTACTACACTAACTGGGATACTCTGGCTCAGGACTTTGTTAAAGAATACTTCCCTCCGGCCAGAACAACCGCCATCAAGGACAGCATCGCCAGATTCTCCCAGAAAGAAGGAGAAAGCTTATATGATACTTGGAATCGATTCCAAGAACTTCTCTACACCTGCCCTCATCATGGATTCGAACAGAGGCAGTTAGCTGAAATCTTCTCTCGTGGACTTCGAGAAGAATCTGCCAAGTGGGTCAATTCTCTAGCTGAAGGGAATTGCACTACACTCACTCCTGAAGCTGCTCTTCTTCACTTCGCAAACTGTGCCTCCAAGTCAAGGAACTGGGAGCGACAATCTGAAGGATCAAGGAGCAAGCTAGATCTTGAAGCTACCATCAAGGCAGAGGTAGAAAAGCATCTGAAGAAGTCTACCACACCGATCAAGCCGCCGGCAGCCTCTGTCTATGTTGCTGATTGCGAGTGGTGTGGAGCTTGCGCACATAACGGAGGCCGTTGTCAGAATTTTGGTAAGGCAGAAGTTTGGTCTGCCAAAGAGGTAAATTTCATCCAACAAGGCTTCGTCAATAATCAGAATGGTTATGCTGGTTACCGTAACTTCAGACAGCAAGGGAACTATCAAGACAGAATCCCCTACAATGCTGGCGCCAATCATAACCAGAACCAGAATAACCGCCCAGCTGGTCCAGCTCAGGATCAAAAGCCTAACCATCCCCGGCAGGTGTCTACCAGCCGCCGCATCGCAATCCGGGTAATTATGGAACTGCTCCTGGCAATCGCCAGAATCAATATCTTAACAATACCTATCCAGGTCAGCAACATCAAAGAGATAATAATGTCAGTGACCTGGATAAGAAGCTCAGCCAGATCATCACAAGACTCGATGATCATGACAGTCAGTTCAAGGCTCAAGCTCTTCTCAATCAGGAACAGATAGCATCTGGACAAAGAATTGAGCAAGTCGTGAACAACATCTCGAGCATGCTAGCATCTGGTCGACCATTTGGCCAGCTTCCAAGCCAGACAGAGCCAAACCTGAGAAAAGAACAGGCTAAAATGGTAACTGCTCGAAAACTCCCGAACTTAATTGCTGATGCTTATTCTGTTTTACGCAGGATCGCTGAAACTCCGGAAGAAGAGGAAGAAGAGGAACAAAAACTGGCACCTAAGGAGGATCCTCCTCTTGCTCCATACGTCGTAAAGCCTCCTTTTCCTAGAGCATTGCTGCCAAATGCAAGGATCGAGACTGGCATGAAGGGGAACAAGGAAGGATATCCTGACATTCGTATTAAGAAACCTGTTTCTCCATATCCAGCTAAGTTATCTGATCCTGGTTCTTTTACTTTGCCGTTGGTCATTAATGATGTTGAAATTGAACGATGCTTAGTTGATCTAGGAGCATCTGTTAATGTTATGCCTGTGAGTCTATATGAAAGTTAAACCTAGGAGAACTTGAACCGCCTAGTATGCAACTCGTCTTTGCTGATAGATCGCTTAAAACCCCTAAGGGAGGATTAAAGACGTTGTCGCTAAATGTGGTCCGTTCACGTTCTTAGCTGATTATGTGATTATGGATACTAGTACAGATGATGCTACCATTCTCATAGGTCGACCTTTCATGGCTACTACTGGAATGAATATTAATGTTCCAAATGGTTCTTTAACTTTAAGAGTCGGTAAAGAAACGAAAACGTTCCGTCTTAAAGATGGCATGAAATATGACTCTAGGAATGAAGAATCTCACTGCCTAGCTGTTGAAACGGTGGGGTTGACTCCGGTCAACTCCGTTACTAATGCTTCTTCCAGTGTCTCTAGGTCAGTTGTTGCTGCAGGTATTAACCAGGTTATGAAGAAGAAGCCAGAAATATCGGTTCAGAAGCCACCTAAGAAGAAGAAGGAACTGCAAGCCTCTTCTAAACCACCGAGCAGACCTCGAGGAAAGAACAAGAAGACGAAGACCCAAATGGTCTGGAGACCAAAAATTCCGCCGTCTTCCACCGAGCCAGCTGCACCACCATTTCGTTCCGAGAAACCGGCGCCGGAATAAGTCTGGAAGGAGAAGCCGAAAGCGTCTCCTAAGGAAGTACTAACGATCACCGATCCTGGTGATAACAAGCCGAAGATTAAAGAAAAAGAGAAACCGACAGTCCTCATTCCTTCCATCGTCACACTCAAGAAGGATGACCTCTCCAGAGAGCTATTCGGACCATTCAAGTTCGTTGATCATCTTCCCGACGGACGTACCAAGCTACTACATGCGAACGGGAAGAAATTCACGCTTACCGGAGAAGTCCCGAAGCTGTACTTCATGAACTCCGACGTGAGCGTGAAGGAGAATCTAAGCTGGGATGTCTCCTAATAGTCCAGTATCGTCCAGCTCAAGGACGTTAATAAAAGAGCGCTTCGTGGGAGGCAACCCACGGCTGGAGTCTGTTTTAATTCTTGTTGAACTTGGTATTTTAGAGTCGGTTCAGGAGAGCCAAAAGTGTCAGTTTGTTTGATTTATTATTTTTAGTGTAGAGTCTGCATGTCATAGAGTCAGTTGCAAGTTGATTGAGGTCGTTCCGATTTTTGTGGATTTAACTGTGATTTTCTGAAGTTGGTTGAATTTGCGAAAATATTTAAAACCCGAACAGTTCAAAATTTTTGGCGAAACTGATTTTTGAATTTCGAACCCGTTCTTCCTGTTCATTGTTTTCGGTTCGAAAAGTTTTTGTTTTCGGCAAAACCATTTTAACTGATATTTTCGGCGAAACCATGTTCTTGTTTTCGGCGAAACCACACTGAGAATCCGGCAGTCCATTTTAACTGAAATTTTCGGCGAAAACACCCTTTTATTTTCGCCGAAAATAATTTTGAAAATCACCCAACTATTCCTTTAAAATCCGGTTTTCGTTCCTCTCTCTCATTCACTTATTTTCGAACCATACACCCGATACCCCCCTTTTTTGTTTTCTTCAAATCACCGCCGACTACCACTTCTCTTAAACTCGCCGTCGCCACCGCTGCCGTCGCCGACCGCCGCCGCTCCCTTCCCTTCCCTTTTCCGATCCCAACGAGCCCTAGAACAGCCGAATCGGAGCTTTGCAGCTCCAGTTCTCCGAAACCCCAGTTTTCAAGTTTTTCACCGATTCCTCTCAACTCGTTCATTTTTAGCAATCATGACTTCAAGGTAAGTTGTATAACTTTTGATACGAATCTTTTGACATGTAGATTTCTGAATTTTGTCGGGGTTGACTTTCGTTGACTTTTCGGTTTGCCTCGTTTTGCGTGCCGACTGCTTCGTGTGGACTAGGATTAACTGAACTTATAGAACTGTTCTAGCATGCTTAGGGAGTTCCGTGCTTAATTTCCATATCATTTGGTCATGTGTTGCTAAGCATACGATTAATTCCTTGTTATGTTGACTTTTGTGAGAAATGTCGGTTTGACTTTGAATTGCTGTGATCATTTGGCTGTCTGATGTGTTCATTCTCGTACATATTTTCGTGCTTGCCATATGAGATCATATTTTACCGTCATTCTCCAAGTTATGATAGTCTTGCCATGATTAGGGCTCGATATGCTTAAACGTTGACTTCCAAACTGTCGGTTTGACTTTTTGAACTCTGATTGTGCTTATCCGATTCTGGTTGTTCCTAAGTATGTATTTCACTGTCTATGATTACCGGTTACTCCGCTTTGCTTACCCACTTAGTTTCCCTCATTTCTTTGTGAAATCGAGTTTTTTCTACTAAGTGTGGGGTAGGGTTTTGGTTGACTAATCTGGTTTCATTCTGGTTCTAGGAACACCACTTATGAGCGCAGGACTAAGGCGCGACTTGATGGCGCCTCGAGCTCAGGAGCTGCCGCTCCCGTCACACCTGCTGTTCTGGGTCCACCACCTGCTCTACCCCGCCATGCTGGATATCATCCCACCATCGTCCGTCTACCGGATTTCTATTTTGAGTGTTTCCAGAAGATTCAGCACATCCGTGGAGCTGACGTGCGCCCTCTGTCCATGGAGTCACTCCAGGAGCATGATGAGGACTACCACCGGAACGTGCATGACGCCTTACACCGGCTGGTCTCCTCGAGCTGACCACCATCGCCGCCGAGTTCCCAGACATTGCCCTCCAGGAGTTCTGGGCAACCTTTGATCTGGATGAGCACAAAAGGAAGCAGCGCCAGAAGGTGATCACCTTCTATCTTGGTGGGGTGTACAGGCAGCTCACCTACGATGAGTTTGCCGCTCATCTCGGCATCCCCTACGAGCACTATCACGATCATCACCTCGGTTGGGGCGAAGATGATGACGACGAGGAGTACAACGCGCTCTGGAGCCACATGACAGGCGTGCCTGGCGATCGCCTCGGGACGAACAACTCAGTTAAGTCTCTCTCTCACCCGCTCTATAAATTTATTCATATGGTTTGGCGTAGGTCGCTTTTATATGTTCCAGATAAGGACCGCCACCATATCCTCAAGGAGGAGCTCATGCTTCTCCGAGCCATCCGAGAGAGCTACCCTCTCCACCCCGGCTGGGTACTGGCTCGCATCTTCCGCCAGAAGACCAGGAGGAAGACGCCACCTCGCAGACTCTTGGGGGGCAACTTCATAGGACAGCTCATCATCTCCTTCGGCATCAGCCATGAGTATGGCCCGCACATTCCACGACATCTAGTTCGGACCGTTGGAGGAGACTTGGCGGTTGAGTACGACTTAGAACTCGACCTCAGTCCCCACATAGCAGCTGATCCTCCACTCCAGCCTGTGGTCGAGTTAGAGGAAGAAGATGATGCTGAGGAGCAGCAGCCGCAGCCGCCGCCTGAGTTTCATGATTATATACCCTCGCCACACCATCAGGCAGGGTACATCCACCAGTCTCAGCCGCACATCCCCGAGCCATATCCGGCGCATACTCAACAGCCGCAACACCACCCCGCGGATGTTGGAGAGTTATACGAGCGACTGCAGGAGTGGCGCATCACCGACAACGCCACTCAAGAGGCGCGATGGACTATTATGCAGCAACATATGCGCCGCGCCGACCGACGATATGAGGCACAGATGGCGTGGCAACGCCAGCTCGGCGAATTTCTCCACTTTCCACCTCCCGGCTCACCGGACCAGCAGTGATCGGGTTGTATTCCTTTTCTGGTGTCTTCTTTTTATTTATTCTTTTCGGATTCCTATCCAACTTTTTCCTGTGTGGATCCGGGACACTTGTCCCGGTTTCCTTTTTATGTTTTATTTGTTTTTGTTTTGTAGGCAATCGGTAGACTCCCACTGCTTCAGGTTCTGTTACACTTCCCTCCGCTCTCAGGATCCGTGCTTACCCTCTGAAATCAACCGTCCTCATCCAGGTTCTTACATTCCACTCTGAACTCTAGAGTTAGTCCTGTGAGGACACAGTCCGATTTAAGTGTGGGGTAGGATGCTAGAGAACCTGAACCTTGCATGAACTTGATTGCCCTTGATTGTGTTTTATGTGTGCCTCGTGATTCCATTCCAGTCTCTCTAGCATTAGAATGGCTCAGTTCTTGATTTTTGATGTTAAGTTGTTGTTCAAACTTTCATAATGATGCTTAGACTGCTTAACCTAGAACTTGAGAACCAACTTGTATGCTTTGATGCTAAATTGCCTGGTCAGAACAGAATTTTAAAAATCACACTTGTAGTTTGTAGCCTTGATTGCATGAAAATGACCGAATCCGACTAGCAAACCAACTGTGAGCTTTTGATCCATTGCACGTAACTTGCAATTTTAATTCTTTCTGAGTGGTTTTCTGTTTACTTGAATGAGTTAGAATTTGCATGAGAACTACTCGAGACCACACGATGACACGAGTTCTAGAAGGATAGGGGCACCTAGATTCAGCTACTAAGCCAGATAGCCTACCAAACGATAAATCCACTAGGTTTAGACCCTTGAGCTTGGCCTGTTCTTTCGGTTCGATAATACATTACAACCATTTCCCATTTCTTTCATTCCCCGTTGATCCCCTGTGGTTGTAGTTCTAGATTGACCTACCGGAAGTCGGTTTGTGGTAACCTGCCTATAGCCATTAAACAGGTGGTCTTAGCTAATATGTCCAGACGTGTAAACCCCTCTAGCAACTAAAAGAAAAATCGGCACAAAAGAAAAAGAGAAAAAAAATTTTCGAAAAAGAAAATGATTAAGAAAAGAAAATAAGAAAAAGTTCAAAGTGTAGTTCAATAAAACGTTCTTCTCCCTACAAATGGAAGAACGAAGTCAAAAGAAAAGTTGAAAAGAAAAAAAAAAGAAAAAAATCGTGAAAAGAAAAAGAATAAGTGCTAGGTTGCATGAAGTATCATAGGACGAGCGTTCATCATTCCACCCGTGTTTGGTTAGACGGTAGGAAGCCATAGATTAGATTCGAGGGAAGTTAGTCGAAAGCTACACCGCACCAAAGCCATCATCATTCATCCCCATCATCCATCTCATTATAAACCCAAGTAGTGTAGATTTCATTACGGTCCTAGCAGGGAAGTCCTTCTTCACTAGATACTCGTGTTGTCACAGTGGTGGAGATGTGGTCGAAATGCAAACCTATGACAGAATTCGCTAATAGAAAATGATCGAGAGCAGAAACACGTCCTTAAACACAGAGAGTGAGAGTTCCCATTGTACTATATATATCCTGTGTGAGGAGTCTGGTCGGTCAGGTCAAATTCGTGCATAATTGGTTGCTAATTACTTGTCGTGTGCAGTTTATTAGTGAGACCAGGTAGTTTGGCTGATCTGTATGCATGTTAGGTTTCTTGTTCTAGGATCGATCTGTCTAATAATTCATTGTGTTTGATTGAGCTCCAATTTAATCGATCTTATCATTTATGAACATGAGCATTTCTATTCAGTTTGCTTGAGGACAAGCAAAAGCTTAAGTGTGGGGTATTTGATGACACTCGATTTGACGTGATTATCAGCCTCATTTAAGCGACATTTCTTTGCTTAAGACATGGTTTTTAGGGTAGAATAACGAATATTTAATCGATTGCCCTATCTCGTGCCATTTGTGTTACCTTGGCCCGTTTCGGGTCTATTTGATGGTTTTCTAGTGTTTTTGTGTTAGCACAGGTTTTTGCCGTCAAATAAAGTAGCCATGGACGTGTCTAAGGTGTAGGAACCTCGAGGAATCAAACCAGAATCGATCAAAGGAGTCGATCAAGTTCAAGCCGAAATCTGCCCATTCACACTTGCATTTTCGCCGAAAACAGGCTTGCATCTTCGGCGAAATCAATAGTGCAAATCAACTGGTGCCGAGTCAAAGCATGTCTTCGGCGAAATCAATCAACTCTTCGGACCGAAAATACAAGGCAGAGAAAGCACTCCCGAACACAAAGGAATTTTCGCCGAAATTCTTAAGGAATTTTCGGCGAAAATAATACACTAATCCGGATCAGTTAGGGTTAAGTATAAATACTTAACCCGGCGGCCGAGAAAGAGAGGACAATCATAATTTAAAAACACACAGCTTTTCGAATCAGAATTCTCTGAAGTTCTGGAGCGAAGAGCTGGAGTTCGAAGAGCCGGATAGAGATCGTGACGCCATCCCTTCCATCTCGGAGAACCGGAGCTAGGAGTGTAACTTACCGAAGATCGAAGTCTGCCAGAGTCATCTAAATTAGGTTTTTCAGATTCTTTTCTGTTCTTCCTCTGAATGATGAACTCTTCCCTTGTCTTTGTTTCTTTTTAATAATCATGAGTAGCTAAACCCTTTAGAGCTTAGACTAGATGAACCCTAAGTGACCCAGGGCTTTAAAGCGGTCACGGATCGGCGGTGATTAGATTCGAAATTCAATCAGTTCTTTTTCATGTTTGATTCGTTCTTCATTGTTCATGTTTCTTGTCTGGATTGATCACCTAGATTAGATTCTTGTTAAGCTAAGGATAGAAGCGAACGCTCGCCTTAACTTAGAACATCGAATTGAACAATTAACCTTATAATTGGAGTGTGCCTTTCGTAGGAACCGGTTAGGGTTAATCCACTACAAGAGTAACTCACTAATCATTAGTAATTGCACCAGTTAATTAAGTCATTGCGAGAGGCGACCGTACCCGGGCGGCTAGTTAATCTTGGTAGTTAGAACGGATAGAGCGAACGTTCGCCGGTCTTAAACCTAAGGGTAAGGAGTTATGGTGGTGTCTTAGTAATTGATTGAATGAGAATCGAAATCCGCTGATCTGTTGATTGCCAATGCTCTTGGGGAACGAAGGGGGATTCAAAGTCTAAGTTCGTCTGTCATCCTTGTTTTCAAACCCTAATTCTCAATCTGCTTTAGTTTAATTTGTTTTAATTTTTCTGCATTCCTTAGAAGTAGAAGTCGTGGAACTCACACCACGCACAACGTGTTTACCTTTGAGTATTTCGCTAGTTCTGAAGTAACCAATCATTGAAAGCCCTTAGAATACGATCTGCTATACGCTTTTTAGCATTAGTAGTTTTTATTTGGTTGAACCCCGAACAACGACCGGGCGGTTCACCATCCTGCATCTCAAAACACAAGAGCACTACCCAGGTAAATCATGAAAAAGAAGGGGAGAAAAGAGATGATAAAAAAAGTGAATGAAAAGCTTAAACGCACAATGCCTTTCTTAGAAAAAGAAAAGTCCCCGGCAACGGCGCCAAAAACTTGGTGCGAAAATTAACGCACACTAGTTTTACTCAATTGATTGCTCCATAGAGATCGTTTTTCCCAAGGGTCTTCCTTTCTCTATTACTCAGAAATGCGTGTCAAAGCTTATCGAGGTTTCGATTTGGTTTGAGAATTGGTTTTATGAACTAAGTAACTAATAATGCAAATGAAATCAAACAAAGCAATTAACAAGTTGGGGATTCAAAGATAGACTAAGGCAGTTGTTCAGACTCGAATCCACGCTCGTTCGGTTAAGATGGATGAAACTATGCAATCGAAGAAATTCAACAGACAGGACGACTCGACAATTCCTTTTGTAATCTCTACTCCATGGTCAGGCCGTAGAGATTCTATTCTATCAAACCTACAAGCTCCTATGATCAAACTAACTTGCAAGAAATCAAGAACGAACAAGAACAGTGAAATGCCACAAATTCATGCAAAGAGATTAGGTTCTTCCAACCCTATGGTCAAGATATTGGGGAACCTAACGACCTCCTAAACTCTAGAATGAAATGCGTTCATGGTCAAATCCGCAAATCAAAGATAAACTCAGAAACTAACAATTGATCAGGTTGCCAGAATCAAGAAGCTTAAATTAGGATTTAGGAGAAATCGCATCTAACTCTGAAAGAACATCGATTAACATAAACGGGTTAGAAACCCGAAATTATCCATACAAAATCCTAGCTAACGCTTCATCTAATCTAAACAACCCTAGGAGTTTAGCTCGACATAGCAAAAAAAGAAATCAAAGATACAAGGAAAAAGCAAACTGGAGAAGAAGACATCTTACTTCGAGAAAATCTAATCCTGACGAATCAATGAAACTCCCGAGCTAATCCTCACTTTCTCTCCGGGAATTAATTTCCCCTCCTGCTCGCTGCCTCCAACTCTCTTTCTCCCCTTTTTCTTCTCAATTTTCGTTCGTCTGTTTCTTTTTCCCGACTATGATAATAATCTCTTTCACAGCCCCCATCTCACCTCTTATTGGCCGCTTCTCATTAAAAATAATGACGTGATGATGCTGCCTCCTCTTTTCCTCAATAATCCATAATCAAAACCCACTTCTTCTCCTGATGACTAATTATGGTCCATTAAAAGATAAGAGCCCATTATTGAAATTAAACACATGATGATGAATTTTCTTCAACCCACCAAACTCTTCATTCCTTAATAAATCAAGCTCACTTCATGTTGAAGACACTAAGTCCATCATCCAACTGTCCAAGATGATATTGCCACATAAATGAGTTATGATCATACTTGCAGGTACTTCTGGTTCACATTTCTTCTATTATCCAATCTCATCTTTGGTTCGATGTCCAACGTCGTATATATCCTGAAATGCATCAAAATATACAAAACGACGTAAAATGGTCCAAAAGGAGCAAAAGAGAAAAACGATCAAATAATCATCAATATCTCATCCAATCACAACTAAAACACAGTGAATATGTCGTCTAATGCGGGATTGAATACACCAATATTTGGGTGCATCAATAATCCCTATCATGACGCGTCAAACGAGCCACCAAAAGTCGGGGAAGCTGCAATCGAGGATATGAACCCACCAGTTCAGAGTGATAAGGCCATCCACGGTGTAGATGAAATAGAGGGTGATGAAGTGGCCGTGAACGCGGCAATGAGCAATCAAACCAACCCTGCTACGGAGGTTACAGAGGCTGACCAGATTGCCGAGGGAAGTACAAGGTGGCTTGAAATAGATGAGATTCTGGCTGAAATGCATAACGAAATGCAGACAGAAGCAGAAGCCGATCAGATTCCCATGAACGATGACAACTAGTCGTTCTCCAGTCCAAGCATTTATTCATCGCCATCTCAGCATGATTTTTGGGACGGTCTTTATAATGCATATTCGTCGGAGTACAGTGATCGACCCTTCCATTCGAGGAGTTTTTCACGGGAGCCAACTCCCATCTCATCCGACGAGAGTGATGAAACATTTAGGCCAGAGAGTTTTGACAATGCATCTCTCTCAACAGATAGCAGTGACCATCCGCATGATTCTGGCTCTCATTCAGGACCACGTTCTGGAATCGAGCGTCATGATTCCAATGATGATTGTGGATCTGGGGAAGAATTGGACAGTCATAGTGTTCATCCTGAGTGGGTCCAAGGAGATGCCACTGGTGGACAAGCTGACGCCGGTAGGATGGACAGTCTGTGGAACGAGGAAGAATTGTTGGAGGAGCGTGAATGGGGCTCAGAGGAAGACGAGGAGGTTCAACCAGACTAGTATCCGATATTCAATGCAGATAGAGATCTGGAACATGCTGAGATCGTTATCGGGAAAGAGTTCGAGTCATTCACTGCATTCAAAGAGTTCTGCAAGGTTAACGCCATTAAGAACCGCAAAGGTGTCAAATTTACAATTAATGATAAGATCAGGTGTAAATGTGAATGCATGCAGAAGTGTGGATTCTGGTTATATGCCCGCATCCGTGGTGGGTCAGATACAGTCAAGCTCATATCTGGACAGCCGGAACACACTTGCCCAGTGGAGGAGGACCTCAGAGCTGCCAACCCATCGTTCTTGGCAAAGCAATATGTTGCTAGGTTTAGGGTTGACCCGGCGTGGTCTCTACGAAACTTCGTCCACACAGTGGCCATTTGACTTTGGGCTAAAGATCAATATGATGAAGGCGTATCGGTCAAAAAGGGCGGCTCTGCAACTTATTCACGGTGAAGAGGGTGATCAGTTCCATAAATTGTGGGACTACAAGGCTGAACTGGAGAGGACCAATCGTGGGTCAACAGTTGACATCCAATACGATGGCCTAACGTTCCAGGCAATATATGTTTGCCTGGACGCTCTGAAGAAGGGTTTCAAAGAAGGCTGCCGTAGGTTCATTGGCCTCTACGGCTGCCATTTGAAGTGTCTGAACGGGTGGCAGTTACTGGCAGCAGTTGGAATTGATGATAACGACGGAGTTTACCCAATTGCATGGGCGATAGTTGAATCGGAGAGCCAGCACAGCTGAAGTTGGTTCATGGAGCTTCTGAGGAAGGATTTGGAGATTCCCAACGGCCCGGGTTGGACTTTCATGTCGGACCGACAGAAGGTATGTTTCATAACTAAATGGTCCCCTTCGTTTACCACCTGCCTGGTCGCGGATGAATTTTTTTTTTTGTAATTTAGTGAAATTTAATATAATTGCAGGGTCTTCAAAATGTACTTGAAGGCCAGTTCCCAGCTGCCGAACATCGGTACTGCGCTCGTCATTTGTACGTTAATTACAGCGGGAAGGTTTCTCGATCCAAGGCTCTCAGGAACTTGTTCTGGGCAGCGTGCAAAGCAATGAACAAAGGGGACTTCGATCAGGCTATGAGGGACTTCAGAGAGAAGGGTGACAAGTATAAGACCGAAGAAGGGCTAACTCCGTTAGAATGGATGCAAAGGAGACAGATACCGACATGGTGCAAGTGGCCTATGGCAATTATCTGGGTTACCCTGCCAGCACGCACTAGCGTGTATTGCTCACAACAAGGAGGCAGTAGAGCCCTAAGGTTGTTGCTCCAAAAATAGCCTAGATTTTGCCAGATCACCCCTTCATCGTCATTCTCTCTAGCGATTTAAGAACCATACTTAGGGGACGGTACATATTTCTTGGCATTGTTTTGTCAGGTTCGTGTCATTTCAGTATCGAGGACCACAAAACCAAACTCAACCCTAAATATTTGAACTATTTCAGATCCGGTCAACATGTTGGATCCACTATAATTTATAACGATTTTATTGATTTAACCACATACCGTTACATTTATCGATACGACTTGTCAATACGATTTAGAAAACAATAATCAAAATATTCATAAAAACTAATCATTTTAAAAACAAAAATAGGCCAACAAACTTCCATTTCTTGATTAATTAAAAAAAATGATAAGAAATATGGCTCCGGATCTGCTTCCAAACCCAAAACAGAGGGGTAAAATCGTCCATTTAAAAATAATAATAAATTAACCCATGCTTTCCCCTTCCTTTCCCCTTCTCCGATGCCACTTTAATCTCGTCGCCGATTCCAATCAGACGTCTTTACTCTCTTATTCGCCGGGGTGCTAATTGGCAACTTCAGGCCATCGACCGCCGCTCTCCTTATCCTAGTGCAGCGGGGCCCACGTCCTAGAGTTCCTCCGCTACTTGGACCAGTTCGTGCAACAGAAGATCTGGAGGCTGACGGCTATTCAACAGGGGTAGATCAGCGGAACGGGGAGGGCGGGAGATCGAGTCAGTACTCGAAGGCAGGCTGCCGGTGGAGCTACCCTGTATACCGCTAAAACTCCTCCCGATTCCTCTTCCTCCAGCTTCTCCGACGTCGTCTTCAAGTTTGATGACAAGGAAAGCTCCGGTGACACTGATTCCTCTGATTCCTCCTTCTCCAGATTCTCCAACGTTGTAGTCTTCGCGTTTGAGGAATCATCGGCGATCAGGAAGAGAGGAAAAAATTCTGACGATTATATAAATCAAAGTAAAGCAAAATATGTGACATGTACAAGCCCCAAAAACTACTGCAAACCAAGGGACCAACCAAAAATTAGTTCCCCAATCCTAAAACAACAACCCAGATCTAGCCTTCCAACCCAAAAAACCAGCCGAGATCCATATTGTCAAGCCAACCTTCCCAAACCAAACCAACCAACAACCACCCGACCATCGATTTGCTCTTCTTATCATCTATTTTTTCATACCTAAACATCAAATCAGAAATGAAATCCCTGTTTTCCGTGTTTCCAGGCTACAAAGGAAGCTCTAATTGAAAATGAAAACTTGAAAACACACGACGTGTGTTATCATAAAACACGGCGTGTGTTTATGAAACACGACGTGTTTCTTCCTATGACTAAAAAAATTAGTACTTTACCATCTTGGAGAGGGAAAATTATCGAGACTTCATTCGACAATCAAATCTCGACGAACAAGACACTCCCGAGCGGAGAGCTTGTAGCTTTGAAGTCATGATTGAGATGGAAGAAGTTAGGATTTGTTCGGGAGTTTCATTGAGTCATCAGGATTAGTTTATCCCGGATTAAGATGTCTTTCCCTTCGGTTTTCTTCTCTGTTGTATTTTCGACTTCTTCCGTTGCCATGAGTAGCTAAACTTCTTAGGTTTGTTTAGATTAGATGAAGCACTAGTTAGGATTTTGTATGGATAATGTTGGGTTTTTTAACCCGTTTTTGTTAATCGATTGTTTCTTCAGACTTAATTAGATGCGATTTATCCTAAACCCTAATTTGAATCTCTCTGATTGACCATATCGTAGGGTTCTGTTTCATCTTTGATTTCACGGGTCTGACCATGAACGTGAATCATTCTAGATTTTAGGAGGTCGTTAGGTTCTAACAATAGCTTGACCATAGGATTGGACGACCTAATCTCTTTGCATATCCATGTGACATTTCATTGTTCTTAATTTGTTCTTGATAATTTGCAAGTTAGCTTGACCATAGGAGCTTGTAGGTCTGATAGTATAGAATGTCTGCGGTCTGACCAAGGAGTAGAGATAAACCAGGAAGTGTCGAGTCATCGAAGTCCGATAAACTGAAATTGCATTGCATGATCCATGTAAACTGAACTAGTGTGAATTCGAGTTTAAACAATCGTCTTAGTCATAATTCGAAACTAATATATGCTTTCTTGTTTAATTTACTTTTCTTAGCTATTTTCATTCACAATCATTATAAATATCAACAACGAAACCTCAAATTGGTTAATTCACTTTGTTGAGTAATAGAATCGGAAAGACCCTAGGGAAAAATGATCTCTTTGGAGTGATTCATTGAGTAAAATTTGGTGTGCGATATTTCTCGCATCATATACAATCTAATCATTGAAAATAATGTGTTACCTACATCGTATAACTAGTTAACTCGATTAGATAACTACTAACTAGTTAACAACTTGACAACTAGTTAACTAATTATGTAAATTGACGCTAAGTTTAAGTTAACTAATTATATCGTTAACTAGTTATGATGTTAACTAGTTAATAATAGGCCAAAAATAAATTTGTAGCCAAACCTTTCCGGTAAATGTCAAACATAGCCAAAACTATTCGTAATCCCAAAATTGGCAATGTTTTATTTTCCTTTGACTTTTCCGTCCAAGTTAACAGAAATTTAACCCTCCAAGTGATGTGTCATTATTTTTAATTAAAATTTATTCAAAAGACAAAAAATAAAAAGCAAATAAACATTAAAAATAAAATTAAAATTCCTAATGTCCACCGCCTCATCTCCTCCTCACGAGGAAGAGTGGGGGATGGGGCGGCGGCGGTGGCAGTGGCGGTGGAGGTGCGGCGGCTGTGGTAGTGGTGGAGGTGCGGCGGCAGCTAGTGTTGTCGTCGCTAAATTTATTTTTTATTTTAAATATTACATTTTATTTTGGTTTATTATATTTTATTATTATTTTGAAATTTAAATAATGACATGGCATCTAACGTGGCATCTAGTTGATTGGTCGAGTGGATGCCACGTCAACTCCGCTTGTACAGTCAGTAACAGTGTTAAAATTTTAATAGATATCGGCTAAATTTGTCCTAAACTTTGTGAGACAAATAGTTTTGGCTATGTTTGACATTTCCCGGATAGGTCTGACTACATATTTGTTTTTAGCCTTAATAATAAGTAACTAGTTTACTAAATTTGATAACTAGTTATCAACTAACAAATTTGTGAACTAGTTATCTAAATCATGATGTTAACTATTTAACTCGATTAGTTAACTAGTTACTAATAAATAACTAGTTATCAGTAAGAAAAGGGTTAACTAGTTAACATGCTTTCGCCAAAAAAGTCACTGAAGATAGTGGCCGAAAAAGTAACTGGAGACGGTGGCCAGTCGTCGGATATTCGTCGGCCGGTCACCGGAGGAAAGATTTCTTTTTAAAAATAAAATAAAAATTAAATTGCATGTGAAATGTTCTAACTACCCCTAACAATCTAAATCATTGGATTAGTCAAAATGATCAAAAGAGTGGTCAAAGAGTGATCCAATGGCCAAGAACATATTGGACCCGTTCCAAACCCAGCAAAAGTTTGGATGCGTATCCATCTCCAAGAAATATGTACTGTTCCCTAAATATAATAATATTTAAATCAAACTCCATATGATTCTTAAATCGCCAGAGTGAGTGGTGATGAAAGGGTAACATGGAAAAATCTACCATATTTTTGGAATTGTATGGACTATTTCTTTTGACTCACCTCTCCTTGGAAGAAATCCGCTCTCGGGGCGTACGAGCGTGTGTGCACGACCAGAGGAGTGAGTAGGTGTGGAGGTATTTTGTTGTCTTTCTATTTGTGTGACATGGTCTTTTCTATTTATATATTGGTGATGAACCCGAGGGGTGCCATGTGGCGTTTCCCCATTGCTGGGTAGAGTCGGTCATGGTCCAAACCTCTTTATGGCGGCTAGGATTTTCGGGTGGCGAAATCCTAGTAATTGGTGGGCTTTGGTGTCTGGTGAGCTTGATCTGGTTTGCGGAGTGAACCTGCTTTTGGGTTTGACCCAAATGAGTCTCATTTTATCTTGTTAAAGTAGAATGGGGTAGTAATAAGTACTTAAGCGATAAACATGGATAAGTTAGGTTCGAAAGTCAACTGAATGTAGTAAATACTAGCATCCAAACACACCCATAAAAGTTGAATACATGGCAAATTTGTTAGATTATGGAGTTTGATGGAAGAATGAATCCAATTGTAAGTTTCTGTCAATTTTGACTGTTGAACATATGCTTAACAACAAGTATACCATTTTGGTGGGTAATTGACATTAGAAGTCCCATACGTTTGGGCTTTGTACAAAATCGTCTCATACGTATCACTATAAAAAAATTGACCTTTAGGTACTGGCAAAAATTACAACGACATGAAATTGCAGTAGCAAATAGTTAGTATTTGCTACTGCAATCACTATTTCATGTAGTAATTTGCAGTAGCAAATACTATTTGCCACACCCAGCATCCCCATCGCAAATAGTAGTTTGGCAAATAGTATTTGCTACTGTAAATTACTACATGAAATAGTGATTGCCGTAGCAAATACTAACTATTTGCTACTGCATTTTCATGCCGTTGTAATTCTGCAGTAGCTAAAGGTCAATTTTTTTGTAGTGTATGAAAAAAAACCTATTAGTCCCATTCGTTTCGAAATTGTTCAAATCCATCTTATCAGCCACTTTTCTGGTAAAAAAGCCTTGTCAGCATGCCTTGTCAGCATGCCTAATCAGAAAAAAAAACTTAGTTGGAAGTTCCAACTCATCTCTTTTGACCCAACCGGTCATATAT
Source organism: Linum lewisii (assembly GCA_034768395.1). Lineage (NCBI taxonomy): Eukaryota > Viridiplantae > Streptophyta > Magnoliopsida > Malpighiales > Linaceae > Linum > Linum lewisii. Next base: position 60,923,750 of record CM068299.1, read on the forward strand.
CAAACCCTACCCAAACCCAATCCAAACCACCCATAAAATCAGAATTAAACCCCCACGTTTTTTAGTTTGTTTTAAACCTAAGAAGTCTATTCGACTTCCCGCAACTCTCTTCCTTCTCTGTTTGAAACCTCTTCTTTACCTCCAATCTTGTGATCTTTCTCTACAATCCAATTCAACTGTTATTTTCGGATAGTCAACTTCTACTTCCAGCCATTGCTATGCAGGTGAAGTCTTTCTCTTCCTTCTTTCTTTTTACTGAAATCGATCAATCAAGTTTGCATTGCAACTTCTTAGTTTTATATCTCTTCTTCCTTTCTATATATTGACTTTGTGTTGCTGAAATCGAATAGCCTGCAACGGGAAGTTGGATACGGCGATCAGAATGTGGAGGAGAAACACCAAAATATCGTAATTTTCTTGTTACTCCTTTGTTCTTTTGCAGCAAAATTCTCTGTTTTTGTATTAATGTTATCTTGTTACTCAATTTTAGACCAAGAAGATTTGTTCACGATAGAGATGAACACAAAAGGTCGAATTACGAAAGGATATTATCTCGGCGGGAAGGTGGATTGGTTTGATTTTGTTGATGTGGATAAAATGTCCATGCCCGAATTGAAAGAGATGATGTTGAAGCTTGGGATAAGCCAAGATGTGCAGTACTTTTGGTTAATGTCTGGGAAGGAAATTTCCTCTTGTTTGAGAGCTATTAAAACCGATGCAGATGTACCCACCATGTGCAAGGAAGCAAAATCAGAAGTTGTGACTAAGTTATATGTGCAAGAAGCTGCATTGGCTGAATAGGATGGAAAATTGACAGAGTCATCATCTGAAGATGATTCATCTACCGATGAAAGTTATAACGAGAGGCTGATTGAAGATGACGATGAATCTAATTGTATTTTCCAGGATTACGACTTCATCAATGAGGAATTTGCACCCCAAAAAAATGTTAAGATTAGAGCATCATCTCCAAAGAAGCAAGGCCGAAGAATGTTGTCAAAAAAACATTGCAGAGAGGAAGATTCATTGCAAAGGAATCGTAAGGCAGCTGAGGTTGAATTTGAAGATAATGAAGGGGATATGAGATATGGAAGTGAATCTGAGTTACTAGTCGAAACTGGTTGGGGCTCCGAAGAAGACAGAGATGATGAACAACATCTTTTCCCTTTGTTTAGATTTGATAGGGATTTAAATCATCCAGAACTGAAGATCAAACAAGTTTTTGGATCATTTGAGGAGTTCAAGATTGCTTGTAAAGCATATGCAGTGTCTCAAAGAAGAGGGATAAAGTTTGTTAAAAATGACAAGACTCGAGTTAAGTGTGTGTGCAAGGATGAATGTGGGTTCGAATTGACTGCTAGACTTATTCCTGGTACAGACACTCTTCAGTTACGTAAGATTTGTTTAACTCACACTTGTGGAGTTGATCAAGATTTAAGGGCGGCAAATTCCAAATTCCTAGCCACCAAATACTTGATTCGTTTTCGAATTGATCCATCATAGTCAATTTGTAATTTGATTCATACAATAGCCACTGACCTCGGGATCAAAATCAATTGGATGAAGGCATATAGAACGAAAAAGGATGCTATGCACATGCTTCATGGTGACGATATCAAACAATTCGAGAGGTTGCTTGATTACAAGGCAGAACTAGAGAGAACTAATCCTGGAACAACAGTTCAAATTGAGTATGATGGCTTTACTTTTCAAGCAATATATGTTTGTTTGGATGCTCTAAAGCGTGGGTGTAAAAATGGATGTAGAAGAGTTGTTTGTGTTGATGGTTGTTGGTTGAAAAATTTGAAAGGATGGCAACTCCTTTCAGCTGTTGGTATTGACGGTGACGACTCAATGTATCCAGTGGCATGGGCTATAGTTGAAAAGGAATGTCAAAGTACATGGGATTGGTTCATGGGATTGGTCGACAAGGACTTAGAAATTGGAACATCATCTGAATGGACGCTTATGTCTGACAGACAAAAGGTACTTTGTTAAAATTTTCTACTGTTTAAAGATTTTGTTTTAATGTCATATATTATGCAGCTCTGAATTGGACTTAGTTCTCTGCAACTGAATTGAGCATCATCTGATTCTGTTTCTGCAACTGAGAATGAACACTATTTAATGATTCTGTTTTAATGAAATACATTATGCAGTTGTGATGGACTTAGTTCTCTGCAACTGAATTGAACATCATATTATTCTGTTTTCTGCAACTGAGTTTTTTGCTCTGTAATGATTCTGTTTTCTTGAACTGAGATTGCTGGTCCTATTTTCTGCAACTAAGTATTGTGTTTGTTTATATGTTTCAAGCAACTGAGATGGCTTTTTTTTGTTAGCATATGTTTACAGTTTTCATATATACTATGGTTTACACCCACCAAAGTGTTATCATTCGAACTAATGTGTGTGTATATGTAGGGATTGGTCAATGTTTTGCACTCAAAATTTCCCAACGCTGAACATCGATATTGCGTGCGACACATGTACGTCAACTTCAGTGGCAAGTTCACACGTTCAGAAAAATTGAAGAATTTGCTTTGGGGGGCAGCAAGGGCGACTTATGAATCTGAGTATAATAAATGGATTGCTGATTTATAGATTGTTGGAGAAAACAGCAAGGTTGGACGCCAAACACCTTTTGATTGGTTGAATCTTAGACCTAAAGAAAACTGGTGCAGAGCATTCTTCAGAACAAGTACGAAATGTGAGATTGCTCTAAATAACCACTGTGAGTCATTCAATAGATTCATTCTAAATGCTAGAGATTTGCCTATATTGTCGTGTTTGGAAGACATAAGATCGAAGATGATGAAGCGGTTGCACATGAAGAAAAAGAAATTGATGCGCATGCAAACCACTACCATATGTCATAGACGTCTACAAATTTTAAACTTATTCAGGGATTGGTCCTCTAGATGGTTTACAACTTTCAATGGAGATGCTGAATATCAAGTAGAGGGTTTAAAAGGGACGTTTGTGGTGAATCTTAGAACACACATTTGTGCGTGTGGTAAGTGGCAGTTGTGTGGCATACCATGCGAGCATGCAATCTCTTGCATATTATACAACAAAGAATCTCCGGAGGATTATGTGCACTCGTGGTTCAAAGTAGGGACCTGCTTGCAAGCTTATGCATTTCCAATTCATCCGCTAAATGATCCTAGTCAGTGGAGCCCAAGTGGAAATGTGATTTTGCGAGCACCGTTCTTTGAGTCAAAGAAATCGGGACCAAAGCAAACTAAACGTAGGTTGGAAGCATGGGAATTGGAGAGGAAGAAGAAAGACAAGAACGGAAAAGAGATTACTGTAATGACTAAAGTTGGACAAAAAGGCAAATGTAGCATTTTGCAAGCAATTTGGTCATAATAAACGCAAGCATGATAAGGAGGTATGTGTACATTATTTTTTCTGTCTACTGAAGATACTAGCATAATAATATAACTAATCAAAACCTAGCAGGGTTCCAGTCCAAATGCCACAGCTGCAAATCAGACTTCCTCACCTGCTGCAACACCTTCTGTTGTTCAGTCTACCTCACATGCTGCAACACCTTCTGCTATTCAGTCTTCCCCACCTGCTGCAACACCTTCTGCTGTGACTGAAGATGGTCAAAGGGGTTACAATTTCATGCCTACTCCTAGAGTTGAAAATCTCGGTTCACCTGTTCGAAGGAAGTTATCAGTTACTCGCGGTGGCCACACTTCGTAGAGGGATTAGTTCTTAGACAATTTGCTATTGTAGAACCTTATTTTGTTGGGATTATATTATGTTATTTTGGTACTTGATATGATGAATGTAACATAGGTTGTGTTAACTTTTGAGTTGCTGTTTGGAATGCAAGGTTTAACCTATTTGGAATGCTGTCAAAAAAAATCTCTATTTGGAATACCACTTTGGAATATCTATATTTAACCCTCTCAATTGTGGGTTGAACTAACAGGTTCTCTTCTTTCTTTCCCTTCCCATAATTCTTTCCTTAGAACTTGGGGATTAGCTTTCATATCACTAGGATATGGTGATAACAACGGAGATATGAGTCATCAGCAGCATGATATCGAGTCCCAAAATAGAGCTGAGAGTGCTGTGAATTTCCCATCATCAGGAATGACAACAAATACTTTCTTTGCTTCTGCTTGGGATTCATTTGTTTACTTGGGCAGCATGGTAGCTTTGGTGGTTCATCCATTGTTTATCAAAATGAACTTTCCACCATCAATCTTTCCCAATGGCAATGGACAGCCAGGGAGGTAGTGACAACCCTCATCTTAATTGATTTTTTAGGCTTTCATATTCGAACGGAAAAGAAAGTGTGTGGGGTTTAATTCTGATTTTATGGGGGTTGGGTTTGGGTAGGGTTTGATATATGACCGGTTGGGTCAAAAGAGATGAGTTAGAATTTCCAACTAAGTTTTTTTTTGCTGATTAGGCATGCTGACAAGGCTTTTTTACCAGAAAAGTGACTGATGAGATGGATTTGTACAATTTCGAAACGAATGGGACTAATAGGTTTTTTTTCATACGTATGGGACGATTTCGTACAAAGCCCAAACGTATGGGACTTCTAATGTCAATTACCCCATTTTGATCGCTGAGAATGATTAGGGTTTGTACTTAGGTGCCAAATCGCCTGTTTTTAAGTATCATTACAACAGCTAACTAACTGTTCTTAGCTGATTGAGAAATTAGACAATAACCAACAAATTTTCAAACCGGATAACAACAAAACCAGCCGGCCAAACCATTGACCAGTCCCAGGGACTCTTTCCCACACATCTCAATCTTTTAAATTCACCAATATTAAAATAAATAAAAAACCTAGTCCTTCCTTAGTGGATACATAAAATACAATAGACCGATATACATGGATGACTTAGTAAATATTTTTTTGAATAGCGTACCGAGAGAAAGTTCCGTGCTAAAAAGTGTATGACCGTCTGCAATGGGGTTGCACAGATATTTATAGCATGAGCGATATTGTTATCTTGTTGTTGGTATAAATGCGTCGTCTAATAATGTGGATATATCGTACATCCTTCAGGATATATCCACGTTGTACGTAGGATGACAGGGGCCAATTGCTAGGGTTACACATGGGCTTTCCACTTCGCCCCAACAGGCCCATCATGACCAAACATATAATTACACAAAAAAATTATATAAAGAAAATACACATATTTTAGTTATTTGGGTCTAGGAAACCGTAGGTCATTAGTATTAATTATAATTATATTGAAGTTAATGAATCACTATATTATATTGATTTCCAAGCAACTTGAATGATTTATTTAGATGCAACGATTGTTCTTGACAGATGAAACACTAAACAAACAAGAGTTTTAAATAAGTAATTTTATAATTACGACCATACTAAAATTTGCCTATATAAACAAACCGCCGTAAGCTAAGGGGACATAATGAAACCACTAAATCCCAAAATTAAATCAAAAGGAATACGAGAGATTAGAAGGATGCATAAGCATAATATGATCAATATGTCAGCTGGCAATGGCATGATTAATAATGCATTAGTAGTAGCAATATTATTATCCACCTTCTACTCCTCACTTGCTTCGGATTTCTGCGTGGCGGATCTATCGTCCCGCCAAACCCCTTCCGGGTACCCATGCAAAGATCCGGCCAACGTGACCGTCGACGACTTCATATACAAGGGCTTCGTGAGCAAGGGGAACACGTCTAACCCTAACAAGTTGGCCGCCGATCGAGCCTTCGTCCATCAGTTCCCAGCTGTAAACGGGCTCAACGTAGCCGCGGCACGAGTCGACATGGAGCCAGACGGCGTCCTACCGCTCCACACACACCCGTACGCGTCCGAGATGGTCTTCGTCGTCGAAGGAACTGTCACGGCAGGGTTCATCTCGGGCCTACCTGACCATGTCATGTACCTCAAGCAACTTAAAAAAGGGGAGTTGATCGTTTTCCCTCAGGGGCTCCTTCACTTCGTAGCCAATGTTGGGAATCAAAGCGCAGTCTGTTTGACTTTTTACGGGAGTGCCGACCCAGGTATTCAATCTGTTACACTCGCTCTGTTTCAAAGCAGCTTCCTGGCTTCCCTCGTCGAGAAGACCACCGGCATCGGTGAGGGTGAAGTTAGGAGGCTCAAAGCTCTTCTTCGCCGCCGCTCTTAATTACTACTGTAGGGAGTGTAAATGGGTAAATCCATGAGTCCAAATACTCATTATATTTGGTCCACATCGGCTTACCTAACCCTACTAGCAGCCATATGAAGTCAGTTCGTGCAATGAATTAAAAGACCCAATTATCAAATATGTAACATGTTCATCGTACAATATATACTATGTTCAAAAATCTCATTTTATCTTCTTAAAGTAGAGAAAGGGTCCTAGCATGACATCGCCAATGAAGGTTAATGTTCCATTTAATTCCAAAAATAGCCTAGATTTCGCCACCTCACCCCTTCATCGCCACTCACTCTAGCGATTTAAGAACCATGCATATGGGCCTTGATTTAAATATTATTATACTTAGGGGACGGTACATATTTCTTGGCATTGTTTTGTCTGGTTCGAGTCATTTCAGTATCGAGGACCACAAAACCAAACTCAACCCTAAATATTTGAACTATTTTAGATCGGCTCAACATGTTGGATCCACTATAATTTATAACGATTTTATTGATTTAACCACATACCGTTACACTTATTGATGCACCCAAATATTGGTGTATTCAATCCCGCATTAGACGACATATTCACTGTGTTTTAGTTGTGATTGGATGAGATATTGATGATTATTTGATCGTTTTTATCTTTTGCTCGTTTTGGACCATTTTACGTCGTTTTACATGTTTTTGATACATTTTAGAATATATATGACATTGTAGAAGAAGATAATAATTAAGGAAGCCATCCCTATTAAGCATCGGCCATATCACCAATTTCCTTGGGTTTAATTTGATTGGGCTATTTATTAAGCCCATTGTCTTATCATGTGGGAATTGGTGGATTGGAAAAGAAAGAAATAAAGAAAAGAAGCAAAGTCAGAGGGGGGAGACGGGAATGAATTCATGGTTCAACAATTGGGAATTGGGGCATTGGGCCTTTTGGCCATTAGAAGCAGAGAAGCGAGAGAAGAAAAGGGAATTGGAGCAGACGACGTGTACGGGAAATTGCAGAGTAAAAAGGATTATTTGGCCTTTGGCCATTCAGCGTACATCGAGTACGGGGGAGTCAGAGGACGAAAGAAAATTAGAGAAGTTTTTGAGGAGCAGTTGGCTTCGGCCAGGAGGAAGGAGAGCAGGAGGCCACAGCTTCAATCGGGGAAGGGGAGTTTCATTGATTCTTCAAGATTAGGTTTACTCGGAGTAAGATGTCTTCTTCTCCAGTTTTCTTTTTCATTGTATCTCTGAGTTCTTCTGTTTCTATGTCGAGCTAAAATTGGGTTGTTTAGATTAGATGAAGCGTTAGTAAGGTTTTGTATGAATAATTTCGGGTTTCTAACCCGTTTATGTTAATCGATGATATTTCAGACTTAGATGCGATTTCTCCTAAACCCTAATTTAAGCTGTTTGACTCTGGCAACTTGATCAATTGTTAGTTTCTGAGTTTATCTTTGAATTGCGGGTCTGACCATGAACGCAATTCATTCTTGAGTTTAGGAGGTCGTTTGAATTGCGAGCACTAGAATGATAGGGGCACCTAGAATTGCTACCTAAGCCGGAAGCTGTTCTGGTATTAATTCCCCTAGGTGTAAACCTTTGAGCTTGGCCTGTTCTTTCGGTTCGATATTACGTTACATCTTATTCCCATGTTTTTGTTCACCCCGTTGATCCCTTGTGGTAGTGGCCTGAGATTAGCTAACGGAAGTCGGTCTGTGGTGACTTGCCTATAGCCAGTTAACCAGTGGTCTTAGCTAGTATGTTCAGACGTGTAAACCCCTCTAGCAACTTAAAAAGTTAGCACTTAAAAAAAAAAAGAAAAAAAGAAACAAAAATTCAGATAAAGTTTCAAGTAGTAGTAATTCGATGGTTTTTAATGTTCTTCTCCCTACGTATGGAAGAACGAAAAAAAATCAAAATCAGAAAAAATAAACAAACAAAGTGTTAAGTTGCTTGAGGGTATCATAGGACGAGCGTGCATTATTCCGCCCGTATCTGGTTAGACGGTAGGAATCCTTAGATTTTGATTCGAGGGAGGTTAGTCGATTGCTGCGCCGCACCTTACCTTTCATCATCATACATCCCTTCATCCATTCATCATAAGCCCGTGTAGTATAGAGTCATTACAGTCCCTGGCAGGGAAAACCTTCTTGACTAGTCGCTCGTGTTGTCAAAGTGGTTGAAATGGTGGTCGAAATGCAAACCTATGACATAATTCGGTAAAGAAAGTGATTGAGAGCTTAAACACGTCCCTACACACAGAGTGTGAGAGTTCCCTATTGCTATATTATCTGTGTAAGGAAGTCTGGTCGGTTAAGTCGGATTCGTGCTTGATTGGTGTTTGTTACTTGATGTGTGCAGATGATAGTGAGGCTTGGATTTGTTTGGTAGATTGTCTTTCATGCGTGGGTTGCGTTTTCTGAATGACACAGTCTAGGTTAAATGGTTAGAGATTGTACTTCGGTGTAGCTGATCTTGTCATTTGTGAATTTGGGCGAGATTCAGAAATTCAATTTGTTTGAGGACAAACAAAAGTTTAAGTGTGGGGTGATTTGATGACGTTAGATTTACCGGTTTATCTCGCCACATTTGAACGACATTCCTCTCGTTTGACTCTGAATTGTGATGAACTTGAATGATTTTATTGTAAAATATGTTAGATTCCCCGTTGGCCCTTTTTTGGGCCGTTTGACGTATTTTCAAGTTATTTTGATGAGATTTCAGGATTTAACATCGTAGAGGACTTTTCTACGAGCTTGGCGGTTCAAACGGTGATCAATTCGGAGCACAAATGAGGTTGGAATTGCCGAAGGAAGTTCGGAGCAAGAAGCAGCATCAAAAGTGCGCATTTTGAAGACGAATGTGCGCCAGCGCACTTTGCAATTATTTTTCCAAACTCTCGGCGGAAAGGGGAAAAAGTGCGCCTTTTAGGGGTCAATGTGCGCCGGCGCACTTTTTGACCCCGCCAGGCGCACTTTTGGGCCATTTTCAGCAGTTTCGACGGAAATTGGGTTTTTAACCCAATTTCGAAGAGAGAGAAATACACTTCATTTTTCTGCAATTCTCTACTTTTTCTCTGACGATCCAGACACTCTCGGAGGTGAAGACGGAGTTTTGGAGACGCGATTGAGCGAGGATTAGCGAGGATTGACTCAGGAGTTTCAAGGATTAATCGAGATTAGGTCTACTCGGAGTAAGATGTCTTCTTCTCCGATTTTCTTCTTCTTTGTTTCTGAGATTTCTTCTGTAATGATGTCTGGCTAAACTTCTAGGGTTGTTTAGATTAGATGAAGCGTTAGTAAGGTTTTGTATGAATGATTTCGGGTTTCTAACCCGTTTATGTTAATCGATGATATTTCAGACTTAGATGCGATTTCTCCTAAACCCTAATTTAAGCTGTT